>LS997565.1:19518239-19955739 GCA_000469685.2 Haemonchus contortus | reverse complement strand
CCAAGTTTGAACTTGTTAGGTCCATTGGGACAGAATTATGAATTTTCACCCAAACCCCGCCCATTGTGGGCGGAGTCCGGTCTTGCCACCCACCATAGGTATTCCCATCCTGTCGCCTGTACTCCTACCAAGTTTGAACTTTCTCGGTCCATGGGGACGGGAGTTATGAATTTCCGCACAAACCACGCCCCTTGTGGGTGGAGTCTGGTTCTGCCACCCACCATGAGTTTTGCCTCCATGACGCCTGTACCCCTACCAAATTTGAACTCTCTACGTCCATGGGAACCGGAATTATGGATTTTCGTATATAAATGTAAGAAGGGATGTGAGCTTCGAGGCACGCTCCGCCCATTGTGGGCGGGCCTCCGCTGACGTCATTTCTGCTGGAGACACCTCCGACAATGTTCCTCCCACATCAACTTTTTCCTGCTCTGTTGGCTTTCTCCAAACCGAGTTATAAATGTTTTCATAAAGCATTGCATTTTTGAAGAACGCCCCGCCCATCGGGGGTGGGTCTCCCCAGTTCGATCTAACTTACCAATGCACACCTCAAGCCACCTTTAAACCCCAATTTTGAGGCCGTCTTGTGGCTGAATTTGAAATCATGGTCCTCGGTAGGGCTCATTTCGAGGCACGCCACGCCCACTGTGGGCGGGGCTCCGCCAAGCTGGTGTGTGTTTTATACTTCTCGAGACCTGGCCCACCCAACCCACACTTGACCCGGTCTCTCCAGGCAGATCTAAAGGAGCTAAGGAATTTCGTGACAGACATACAGACAGACAGACAGACGGACAGACAGACAGACAGACAGACTAAGCGCTTTATAGTAAGTAGGATAATTATTACCTTCATTGAAAATAGGCTGACAAAATATCCCTTTTTTATTTTTAAACAAGGTACTGGCAAAAGGAGTGCTAACATGGTTTTACTGCACTTTTATCACAAACTAAACTGAAACGTCATGAATTCTTCCATTCTTCAGTTCTCTATTGCACTAGAATGGGTGATAGAATTGTCTACTGCTTCTCAGACAGTTTGGAAGTTTTCGGAGTTCTACATACCACAAAAAAAAGCTCGATTACAGTTTCTTATTACATCGTAAACGCGCTACCCAATTCAGATTTTTCATTTAAGTGTACAACTCACCTGTTCCGCATTGATTTGTTACTCCCTCAATTGGATATGTACAGTTGCATCTGTAGGCGCAGTATTCGGTTATGGAATCGTCTACAACGCAGGTCCCTGGCGCAGTACTCTGACCCACACGACATCTTCTCTTCGGTGTAGCCGCATCGCATGGGTTCTGTTCTGAAAAGGCTTGTATAAGGGACTCTTCTGCAAATTCACTGCGAATGTTCCTGCACTTATCGAACTCGTAGAGCTGCTCGGATGGAGACGGGCAGTACGAACGGGCAGTTATGTGTAAACGATTCGCCGCACGCGGCTGTCGCGAACTTCGTTTCGCCATTATTACGGCTCTAGCGTTCCTCATACAGCTCGATCGCTATGCGATTATACTTTCGACATGATTCTACTGTTAGTTCTTTTGTTCCTGTAATTCTTACCTGCATTCTGCTACAATCCTTCGCGCGCGGCCTCAATATCAGCGCTCTTTCGACTTATTTTTTTCGATTCGGACTCATTTTTGCTAAACCGTCTTGGTTTTGTTTGAGGCCGTATCCGTCCGCTGCATGGTTTTATCCTATCACTTGTGCAGCAACGTTCCAAAATTTTTATAAAGTGCGCCATGTATTAGTTTGTGAGTTACTCGGAATATGATTCCTTATGGTTTCGTAGTGTTGGCCTCTCAAACTACCACTAACGACCCTTAGCACGTGTGCAAGAAAGAAGCTTTTGATATTTTATATCTACCCTTCCACCTACAGGAATGTCCAGACAACATCAGCCGGAGCGCAGGAGAATTAAACATGTTGCTCTCCTTCATTACAATGACTGACCCCACAAGACAATATCATCCTCTAAAAGAAATGGGAATCGAAAAGGCTGAGCAAGAAAATTGCCGAACTCGGTTGGGTAGTTTTAGTTCATCCTGTTTATGCTCCTAACTCAACCCTTTCGAATACCCACTGTTCCAGAGGATGAAGATCCTTTTGCGAGATGAGTCGCTGTTCAGGCAGAAATAGAAAAAAGGATTTGCAGCTGCCAAAGTTCAATTCTTCTCGAATAAAAAGCATGTTACGTCGTGAATCATGCTGGTGATATTTTTTTTCAATTGAAAATCGTGCAGAATAAAATCGCCGATATCAAAAATTGTGTTGCGTTGTCTGCAGGACCTTAGAGTCAATACATTCACGACATGACAACTTTCTTGACATTCTCCCTGTTTAGCCAAAGGGATCCTGAACTTACCAGATTCGCAATGGTCTCCGCTGTCACATGCAGGACAGATGCACAGCACACCGCCGGTGTTCGGGTTGATGGTACAAGTGCCATTGTTGCAAATACGAGGGTTCTCCTCGCAAGGATCACCTGTAATGCGAATATGTAATGTTTTTAGCCTCAAATGTACCAACAGGGGGTGGATATGGGGAGGCACATACTTTGTTCGACTGAGTAGTAGGTAATATTGAGTTCAATCGAAGACAACCAGTTAGCGGAATAGGCAATTTGAGCGGATGAAACCCTAGTATCGACTGTTTCAATTGATGTAGCCGTAATGCTGAAAGTTCGAGTTTTGGTGAAAAGCGGGTTTCAATTAGAATAAAGTAAACTAAAATAAAGCCTATCTTCCCCTCCCAACTGGTTTCAACCGGGAAAGCTATTTCTAAGCTCTTGTCTCTTGAGCCGTCTTCACTACAATCTCCAATCAGCTCGTTTGGAACTTGACTATTACGATGTCCATGAATAAATGGGCGAAGGTAGGGGCGTTCATGAAAGCACATGAAGTGAACGTTGACTGGAATCGCAGCATTTATCTGTGATTACTTTGAACAATGAGAAAAACAACTGGCTGCTTATTTTTCACAGCCATAACAGCCTCAAGGTCGAAGCTTCTGCACGGTCAGACTGTCCATCACTCTATCCAATGCAAAAAAGGTGGTCAGTTCCACAGCCTGGTTTCAGAGTTGTTCTTTCCTTCCTCATATTCACACACTGGTACCCATCATTAAGGAAAACAAAGACATTTCCGTCATATCTACTCCTTCGGAAAATCGAAAATTATTACCTCACAGAATAGGTGGGATAGATCACGCTACCCCTCGACTGGCTAAATTTGTCACTGTTCCAAATCGTTCTATGGGAAACAGCTATCTTTCTGCCCCTGGCATTGCTTCAGCTTCACAAGCCAGCAACGTAACAACTAACTGCCAACTTATGTTTATGTTTGTGAGACTGCGCAGGAAAGCTACAAAAGACTCAAAGAGCAAAACAGCAGTGCAGGCCGAAGCAGTGGGAACAGAAAGCAGCAGTAGCGATGCTCAGCAAAGCTCAACAAGGTGAAAAATAAGGAGGGCATGAACTTCAGACGGAACTGTCAATGCGCTGTAAAAGATAAATCGCAATGACCATCCACAGTTCCTTCCATTTCCTTTTCAACAGTTTACCTTCCTCTTACCTACCCATTGTAAGGCCAAATACGCATTCAATTCGTCAACACGATTGGAATGGAAGTCGGATGCGTGGCGCGTCCCTCTGACGGGAATGATTAACGCCCCAAGACTTTATTCCTTATCCTTTTACTTTATCTTTCGTTTGTGTTGGGCGTTATTTCGTCTATTTATGGTTAGCATATTCCATTCGCAGTGGTGACCTTTTGAGAATAACTCCTGTTTGAGCGTTGATGATGTTGTGCGCGGCACCGGTGCCTGCAATAGTCACATTTGCTTCGAAAACGACGTTGGATCGATCACCGGCATTGAACACATCTGAGCATCGAACGTTCTGTAACAAATTCTAATGATAAACTCAGTAAAAAAATCTTCAATTTTGTTTTCTAGATAATGCGTCAATTCGAACAACTATTCCTTTTTCTTTTAAATGTGGCGATGAGAGTGATTTCATCATACATTCCTTTCCGCTATGCACTAAAACTGGATTTCGGTCTGCTGTCCTACCTTGCTACTTTACATAACGTCAGGATACCTGGCTTTGTTAATTTCACGAGTTCTACTCTTCGTTCGTGCAGTGCGCAGCTCACTTTTTTAAGCCGGAGCGTACTGACCATCTTTGAATGGAAGCCATCAATATATCTGGGAACACTTCCTTCTTCAAGAGTTCTTGGAGCGCACTTCAATCGTCAAGAAACGAGGTGAAGAATACAGAGGTCTTGTCATGCGCTTGACGTGAGATGGGACTTGAAAGCGCACCCAAAGGCACAATTTGCGATAAATATGGTTTCGGAGATAGCCCCATAGGATGAAACTATGGCCGCCTGTACATATAGCACTATGGTGCTGTCAGATCGATCCCTAGCCGATCTATAGGGCCGATTTATAGGGCATTATAGAGTCTCAAAGATCGTAGACTGTAGACTGTATGCTACACCCCAAAGCGGACGAGCTCCAACGCTTCTGTGCCATTAACAAAGGCCACCCATGTTGGAACTTCAAGCAACTAGTCATGACCCACATATAGCTACAGTGGAGGACAGTCTTTGGCATTTGTGGCTTAATTTAGCTATTTCTTGACGGAGCTGAGAAGATTGAAATATTGTTTAATAAAATTCGATCAGGTTCAAAAGAATTTTTCCAATTGAATTTAAGCTCTATAGTAACGTCATGGTTTCGGAGCCCTGATGAAGGCTTAACACAGCTCCCATTCTTTACATTCTATATTTTTGTGATTTACAATATTTCTTGAATAACTGAAAAGAAGAAGGCAAATTTAGAGCATGAGCCGGTGTCGTTTGGCGTGCTCAGAATGCACATTCATCTGGAGTTCTCGCTCGAAGAGGTTTCAGAGTTATACTGCTTTTTTAAAGCACGAACAAATTCCAATAATAGAGTAAAATTTCAGCCTGCACTACGGATGAATCTTTGTCAAGGACCCTATTGTTCCCAGCTTTGCCCCTTTCCTTTTCCTATTTTCCCTTAATTTGCTGAACAAAAACTCACAGTGACTTTAGGAACTATGTAGGTGTGATGTTCAGTGGTCACATCCTCCTTTTCAATTTTGGGGCAGTCTCCCAGTGCTGAAAGAAGGTTGTTCAGGTAATGCTAAGTAAATTACTTTTTCAACACTTACGAGGTGTTGTTGTTGATATATACGGCGTTGTAGTTGGAGTCTGGAAAAACTACAATTATCTGGTAATTATTTGAAATCCACTGGGTTAGGTCTTGCTAAAGGCGGAGACTCCACCTAAGATCTATATGGGCCACTCGGTAGAAGTAAGGCTGCACTGTTGAGAAGACTTCAATAATAAGAAATCGGAAGGTACGCGAAGAGTGTATCGCTGGGCGACGGTGGGTGGAGTAATGGACGAGATCATGCGTAACACATGGCAACATTTAGAGTGCCCATAAATGAACACAATAATCCAAAGAAGAATATAAATTGCATCTATTATGTTAGCATTCTTTTCTTTTCATTGATTTCCTAAGGGAATTGTGGGGTTTCCGCCCGTTCCATTTCGTTCGACTCTTTCGCATCAGTGAGGAGCTGCCGGATAATACCGTGAAAGCGACTGCTCTCAAGGGGAAGCTCAATGCATTGTGTGAATGGGAGAAGCCAATGACTCGATTGCTACGTAGTTGAAGTTATCGTCGTCTTGTACCCCGTCTGGGTCGAGCGAACTCTTAAATAGCGGGTACGCACTCCACCTCAAACAACAGCAAAGGAAATGCGGGTTTATTCCTCAGGTTGTACTAATTTCTCATTACTTTTAGTGCTTTCATTGCTTTGCAAATAACTATACATAGTCCAGGACTAATTATGTGAAGGGAGCACATAATCTGACGCTGATCAGAGAATGGATGGAAATTCTTTCAGTACGGCAGAAATACTGGATAGGACATTCCGAGAGAGAAGTGCGGTCCTCACGTCGTCAGTGGTGATGAGGGGGAATGGAAAGCTCGAAGTTTTGCTCAGAATTACAAAACCTTACGTTTAATACAAGAGTCAATCACAAGACATGGTTTGAGTGTTCCCAAACTCAACTTCTTAGCCAGTATTTTCTAATTTCCTGCAGGAAACGTTCGTGTTATCGTGTTATTTTGAACAAAGGTTCCCTAGAAGGAGTCCGTGGGCCACGTTCGTGCTATCTGAAGCAGCACCACAAATTTTTCGTTCACCTAATCAGCAGTTAACAGGACACAAAAAACAGGACTCAAACCGTACGGGAGTAACACAGTTGCTTTCGGCGAAGCAGGCGTAGAAGCCGCTGATAGTCGCTACCATTGAATTCAGATTTGCATAACGTTCGTTTTGAATCTGAAAGACAAAAAAGAAATTGGGAAGAAAACGAATAAAGTATACAAACTCTGAAACAAAATGTATTGAATCTTCGTCGACCTTTGTGTTTCCATTCATCGGAAACACAAAAGAAAAGAAACCTTCGAAATTCTTCAGAAGTAAACTCATTTTGAAGAACAACATTCTGATCATTTTACTCGACACATTTTCTCACTGACGGCATCTTCTGATTCGCTTCGGCAATGGCTAAATTATTCGAGTTCTCCTAACCTTGAGTTCTCCAAACACAAGTCTTTAGAGATTCCGAGTTGATAGAGCTGAGGTTGGGTCCCATGTTCCCAATGGTAAACAAATGATTTGAATTTTCAAGAATTTGTACGAATCGGTGTTCATGGTCGAGGGCGTGTTGACAAGGACACCTACAACTTCAATGCCTCCGCTAACGCCTTTTCGACGGAACGGCTCTTCTCCGAGAACGGCGACGTGTTCTCGACTGGGTCAATCCGATGGCGTATTACTTGGTCTTCCGGGCTTGCATTATCATGTCTTCAATCACGTTTCAGATGCAAGCCTTCTTTGCATTGAAAGGAAAGATCGTCATCTTAACCCTCTTCTTGACCAGCATATATTGGGTTGTCCGATCCGAAAAGTTCCCGCCGATTTTTGATACCCCGGATTTATCAACCGTTGTACAAAAGATTAAGGACCCAACCTAATAAAGTTATGTGTTTTCTGAAGGAATAGATCCTCCTCTATATTCCTGTCAAAATTCTGTCAACATTCGTCGAAGTTTCTCTGTACAGGACTCGTATGAAAATGGGGAACCACTGCGCGCTTTTTTGACATTTGAAGTAGTTCTTCTACCGAAAAGCCTAGAATGCGGCTCAAACCGCTTGAAAGGCCGCTTTTTTCATTTTAGTAGACCATGCCCTAGAGGATCGTACAGTGCATGACTAGTTTGCAAACTCCAAACAGAGTGAATTTGCCTTCATAGACCGGCAACCCTTAGGGAGACTGTCATCAGTTTAAACGATCAACTCGAAATGGTAACCGAAGCAAATCGGCACATCACTGCTTGTGAAGTAGGAAAAGGGCTTAGTGTTTCGAAATTAACCATCCATGGTCATCTGCAGACGCTTGATTTTGTAAAGCGCCTTGATGTTTAGTTATCTCGCGAAAGGAGCAAGCGCAATGCGATGGTTCGCGCCTCCATGCGCGACTCGTTGCTCGAACGAAATAAAAATGAGCCGTTTCTGAAACGCATGAGCACGAGGGAGGAAAATCGTATTGTGTACCGCAATGAGGAGCGGAAACGATCGTGTAGCCCCCGAGTGAGCCGTCACAAACCGCTGCAAAAGTCAAAATCCAGGTGCGGATGACAATGCCGAGTTGCTGATGGGATTTCAGGGAAATCACTTACAATGAGCTGTTGTCGCACAATCAAAAGATGACTTAGGAAAGGTACTACAGTTAGCTAGAAATTATAGAGGCAGCGATGGACCAAAAGTGACCCGAAGTGGCCAATTGTTAAGGCGTAATCCTCCAACAGGGTACCTCCAGACCACATGTATTTTTGGCCACTCGTCAAAAGTTGCTAGAGCTTGGGTGGGAAGTCTCACCACACCCCTCATATAGTCCAGACATAGCACCATCAGAATACTACTAGTTTGGGTTTCTGCAAAATTCTTTGAAATGAAAATGGTTCAATTCGCTGGAGGACTGCAAAAAGCACCTGAGTGGGTTTTTCGATTTTATGTCTGGAACCTTCTATGGAAGAGGGGAACTGGAATCTACAAGAAGATGGCGAAACCTTACTGAACAGACTGGAGGATATATTGTTCAATCAATGAATTTCTTCTTCTAGGAATTTTCACTCAAAGATGAATCAAAAATAGGAACTTTTCGGACAACCCAATATATCCTCAAGATTTAAGCTACCTCTTCTGAACGATCATCGGCGCCGTATTGGGCTTGCTTAGGTTTGGGAAAATGAAGCTCATTTAAGTCACTGTTTTTGGCATATTTGTAGCCACGAGTAGCTTGCCGAGCTTCGATGTGGGGGCTTGCTGAACTTCGGGTAGCTGCCCAGGCTATCCCGAAATGGACAGCGGCTTAACTTATTGGATTTATTCATCGTCTCCAATGAATAATACTTGCCAATAAGTTGAATGCAAGCTCTGGCTGAGTCTATGCCACACCCGCAGACACTCCACACACGTATGCATAGATAGACCCGCACGGAGACAGAACGCAGAAACAGTTCACTTGCGCTTCAGGGCAAACACGGGTACGGAACTTCTCCCCGATTGCGGCATTCCCCCTTGCGGCATGCGGCAAATGTCACTTCAATTACCGTACGTACTCACCCCGCCTCCTCGCCAATCGATAGGACGCGATATTTTTAGTTGATTGCCCTTCTTTTTTATTAGATTTGATCGTTTTTTTCTGCTTCTTTTTCGTATTTATGTTTATTAGACTTGATTGATTAGAACGACTCCTCCTATATCAGCAACGATCAAGACCGCATTGGAATTGAAGAGAGCGGCCATCCAATTCAAAAAATGAAGGACTCCCTATCTCACAAATTGCGCGCTCCGATCTTCCATCGCAATCGCGCGATACGCGGCGGGTGCGGAGTGCGCGACGCCGTTTTCGGGGAGAAGACTCCGTGTCCGGGCGAGCACCAGCAACTTTTGGCCCACGATTTGTTCTCCTATCCGCCACCTGGGTCGCGCATGGTGAAAAACTAACCATATTTCAATTGGTACCAAGTAATTTTTCCATTAACTTCGCTCTGCCAGAAGAATCTGAGAATTGCTATGTTTTTATTTGTTTTCGATCTATGGGCAGAGGCCATTTGCTATCTTTTGATCATTATCTCTGTACCGATCAGGCAATACTGATTATATTATAATACTACTAGTTCGGCTAGTTACATCCAAATAGCACATAGAATTGTTTTGAGCAACGATGATCACTACTCCCTGATTTGTTTTCAATGGAGGAATCGTTTTTGAGAATACGGCTACGGTGTTGTGGGTCGGAACTACATCTTCCATCTTGTTCAGGATCATCAAAAGTCGCCCATTCAGCAGATCTTGTTGCAGCAGGCCCTCATAGTTCCTTTAAAGCGATAAAAGTGCTCAGACAAGATTTCCCAAGTCTATGGTCTGAATAACCCTTGTACGATAATAATTGGTAGGTCGGCAAAGTGGTTGCCTACTACCAATGCACTTCTCGATGAGTAGGTCGCTCACTCTAAAATTACCCCACTCGTCTCCTGATTCAGACGTGGACGTCGCCTGACCCTATAAGAATGATGATGGTTCGGGGCCAATCGGGCCCTGATCCAGGATTTACTCCCACTGCGCGTATTTTAGCGGCTTGCTGCTTGTCCACCCGTATCGGTGATACTTGAAAAATACTTGTACTAGCTTGGACATAACGCTACGTCGCAACATCTATTTGTCTGTTACAGCTTAGTCTCAGACCCGACTCTCTCCTACTCGTTTTCAGCGATGTAACATGATGAAGTGAAGGGAAATGGGAAACGTTTCATTCTCTTCACAAGAATACTCATAGGATCAACCGTTGTAGTGTGACAATTGTCGTTTCTAAAGGTATAAAAATAAAAAACATTAGAAGCTCACCTTCAACTGACCAAGTAACTCGTATAGAGTGGCATTCATCTGTGTGGCGTTGGCTTGCATCTGAGTCATTTGATCGAAGTACGGAGAATTGGTAGCGTTCACGGACGCCTCCAGAAAGTTGATTTCATCAATTAGGCTAGAAAAAATTGTTTACAAGGCTTGTTCACTGATAATTCTGGCACTTCATTGTTCTGCAGCTCTGATAGCACTATCGAAATCTACAGGCAATAGTGTGGTTCTATCACAGTGCCATTTAGGCGCTCACGCCTACTTTCAGGGCGTGAGAACCTAATGACGCATCAAACGAACTGAAATTGATTTTGATGCTACTATAAATTGATCATAATATTTCCTGCCATGTACCCTTCAAATTCTTCCAAAAAACATATTTTGAATCTAAAAGTATGCAGAAGTATCAGTGCATGGAACCAGGTCGCTTCATTCAATTGAATTGTTGATTTCTTCTTCGCAGCAAGGTAAATCAGAGGCTTGAGGAGATGGAAATCTTGGAATCGAAGGAGCTGTGGGATATACCGCTGGCTTCACCTTGTTTCCAAGTTTGTTCGGCTCAGAAGGGTACCATCACCTGGTTGTAACTCCTAGTACTCTACAGTACAAACCTGCACTTTTCACCCCTGCTTTGGTGAATGATCTGCGTTCCCCTGATCATGCAAGAAACCTCAATACGACAACGTTGAATAGGATCGTTCAGGAGAGGCCATCGAAATCTCAGGGCTATAACAGGCTGTCCTAGAGAAGAAGGGCAGGTCACTGGTAGGGGATTCTCTGCGCGGTCAGGGGCTTATTATACGTTCGGTGAGCTGCTCGATGACGGTTAGAGCCCCCACTTCAAAAGTTCGCTAACAAGGGAAGGATAATTGGTCGCAGTGGCCATTCAATATGATGTATACCCCCGTAGGTGGTTTCGAACGCTGATCTCAAATCTGTATTCCAAATCTGCGAAACGATTCTGGGAACAAAGTTACGGGCCCGGGGCCTCCCTGTGTTATACCACTGCGCTGAACGGATCACCGAGCCGAGCAAAGCGCTTACCTGTGCAACGGTGGCCTCGGGGATAGCGTGGTGGATTGGTAGGCATGACATTAAGGTTCGATTCCTTGATGCATGGACTCGTTTTGCTTTTCCATAAAATGCGTCCTAGACGCTTGCAAAACGTTTTTGGGCCCAGTGTTGGGCGTCTAGAGGGTTCCCTCACAATTTAGGACTCCGGAGAATGGTAATCCAATAAAAATTTTTCTTACCTCTATTGGCCGAATATATGCATACGTATCTCTACCCTGAACAATCGAGATGGTGTTTTGAAATCTTCGGCAGCTCCCCGTACTTACGGTAGGCGGCGGTTGAATGACTCATCCGACCAGAGCCCTCTTTGGGAGAGATACGGCCCACAGATTCTAGGAATGGTGCCCGCGCTTCCGAAGGGGTGGTGCAAGTTAACGGGCATTGTTGAAAAAATACTGCAGAACAATAGTTTATCTTTTTGTGTGCACATATGATTATCCGTTAATTCTATTCATGGGATAAATGCCCTTTCAAGAGGCCCTTTCATTAGGTAAGCGTGGTGGAGCGGTGGGGCGTGGTACCACGGCTGTCCTCGAAACCCTGTATCCACCTGTGAATTGTTCTGAATTCTCCCCCTATTGGCCTTCATTGTTGATTTGAAGCGGTATCCACTGGAAATGACTGTCGTGCAATGGGACTCCTCTATTAATTTTATGATAACTCATCCTTAGAATTTATCCGCTAATGTTCATAAGTAGGCAGACCGACTAGCTTGTTTTGCACTTGTTAGTTGCGACCACATAATACATCGTAAGTTGTCAATAACAGATTATTTCGAAAGCTCGTGCTCTCTTAATTTCCGTAGACGGCCCTTTGTCGTGATAATACAAAATGTGTTTCTCATGCTCGAGAAGGTGCGGCTTCTTTTAAAACTCGAGCTTTAGATGACTATAGATTCTTCCACCAGTGCCATAAAATTGGAGCTCATGGGCGAGATCACAAACATGAGGGCTACGTTTCACTTCGGAGCCTCTATATCCCCACAAACGTAGGAAGTTTCATTTGCGAAGCTACGAGTCCATCGTCGCTGTCCCATTAGGCGACCGGAGAGGATCAATGTGATCGTCTTTCACGAATCCGACTTCTTCGCAAAGGATAACGGGCTTGTTTTCATAGTATCGATAAGTACGGTTTGAAGCCACTTTATTACCGCCTCCTGGATAGTGTTGGCGTCTACTTCATGCTACAAGAAAGAAATTCCTTCACCAAATATGATGATCCCACATTCGTTCAGAAGATCCGCTGGTAGCGTGCTGAAGAGCGGTTGACCCGATGAATCATTTGAAATCTTCCTCCTCGAAGCCTTTGAGGCTCATTTTAAGCAAATATTCAAAATTCCTCTTTCTCGAATGGAGCTCCACCCTTTTTCGGCCGGTGGGCGGCACAAAAAAGAAACTTGCCTTGTAATACCTCTCCAGTGTTCCTTATTTGTGAGGAAGCCCTGTAGATGCCCAACACTGGGCCCAAAAACGTTTTGCAAGCGTTTAGGACGCATTTTATGGAAAAGCAAGACGAGCCCATGCATCAAGGAGTCGAACCTTGATGTCATGCCTATCAATCCACCACACTATCCCCCAGGCCACCGTTGCACAGGTAAGGGCTTTGCTCGGCTCGGTGATCCGTTCTGCGCAGTGGTATAACACAGGGATGCCCCGGGCCCGTAACTTTGTTCCCAGAATCGTTTCGCAGATTTGGAATACAGATTTGAGATCAGCGTTCGAAACCACCTACGGTGGTGTACATGTCATCTTGAATGGCCACTGCGACCAATTATCCTTCCCTTGTAAGATGCGGTTCGGTTGCCTTTTCGGTTTCATCCGACGTAGCGCGTGTTCTGTCACTCACTTTTCTACCCGCGAACTTCTAACATCCTGAATGAAAAAATGTTTGAGAAGTTTTTTCTCAGTCTCTTTCCGAGAAGCAAGAGTGCACCAGCGCCGATACGATAACACAATTCATTCCACAGCACGATACAAAACACAAGCTGCGTGTCAGAGGGGCCTGCGTGAAGGTGAAGTAGAAGGCATTGCGAGATGTGGCATCCACTGAATGTTCACTGCGACCAGGCAGTCAGTAATGAGAACACTTGACATCGGATTCTTCTTTTTATTTTTATTTTCCTTATCCCTCGAGTTTATCCCATGCCGTTACAGGATCTGTTGTTCTTGTGAAGTACTTTCATTTTCTTTTTTTTCACGTGGTATAAAGTGCTTCTACTAATTCTTTCTTTCACGCAGGCCACCCTCCCTTTTGTAGAGGCTTACGGGTGCTCTGCATAGATTTTCTCCGAGATTTCTGGAGAAGCTCCAATCACAGAAGATACCACTGGATTCTTTCCATTCCACCCAGGCCGTGTTTATTCATGTCTTCACCGTTTCCTCCACATCACTGCTAGTGGTCAGCTTAATCTTCCGTGCATGTCCTCGACCAGGAAAATCAGAGGTGCTATCAATATTTCGGCTCTGGAGCGCCCTCCACGAAGCCGGTGGCAGTGCAGAGGCAAAAGCTCCCTCCAGCTCATATGGGCTAGTTAGCAGGACTTAGCTTTTCGATACTTCCCCATAATTTGTCCAGCTATGAAGAAAGCATCTGTAGTAGATCCTCCTCGCATGAAGCTCACTTGTATCTGTGAGATAGGGACCATTCCCCTCAACCTTGAATGATAAACTGATCGTAGAGTTCATCGTGTGCACAATGAACCTAATTTCCCAGAAGTCGAACTCTTCAAGGCGTACCAGGTTCTACTGAGGATGGTAACGGTAGTACTGCTCCTCTGAACACATGAGAATCTTCCTTCAGTGGTTATGGTGTTCCGGATCAGGTAATAAATTTATCCATGCTCTCCGAGCCTCCTTTGTGTATGTACGCTAATCAGACCAGTCGCCTTTCTGACCTGCATACTTCATATTGCTTGAAGGACATCACACTCTGTACAGAGCACATTGGAGCCCTTCGTCGCCTCCACCTGAGAGCTGTTACCACGATAGAGTTCCTCGTTCAAGAGCCCGTCGAAGTATTCTTCTCGCCTACGCTTCACTTCAGTTGGGTTTCTCAGGAAGGCAACCTCACTGCTCTTCACGACCTCCACTACCCCGATGCTCTGAGCAGCTGACGGGCTTTGGCCAATGGGAGGAGGAGTTGCTTCTTTTTGGACCATCGAAATTCTCGTAAGAAGCGTACAGTCTTCCGTACCCTTCGCCATAGCTGCGGCAGCTTCGTGGGCCTATTGCAACTTCTGTAGGCGGCTAGGCTCTCAAGGATCGCATCTTCTGCCAACGCTTGTGCATTCCTTTCTTCTGCTTTACGACAGTTTGAACCTCGTCTTTCCAGAACCATACCGTCTTTGCACATTTGAATCCATCGTGCGTATCACTCAATGCCTCTTTTGTCCACTGCAGAAAGATTTCCACTTCACTTTTTCCATGTTCGTTCAAGGGTACGTGAGAATTGGGGAAACAAGCTTTTACCACTCTTCGATTGAGGTTACACGTCTCTGCTCGGTACACCTTACGGTTCTATCCTAGGTTTCTTTGTGTGCTCAATGGCTATTTAAGCTATCGGAGCATACTTTTTTGACAGTTCAAAGGGACGATCTTCTTTTATTACTAATCGGCTCTATTGGTTGTCTCCCTCTTACTGTAACTTAGCTTGAGCAGCTAGTCAAAACAACTATAAGCAAAGTGCTTGAACAAATTAGTGGTTAAGCTCGGTGTTACACGCAAGTAACGTATAGAACCTATGCCCGAGTTCTGTGGACAAAATGCGAGGCCGAATGAGGGATGAAAGGTTTGGTCAGAGAAATCAGTCAGAATAGGGACTCTGAGCGTCGGATCGTTTATAAGAAACCTCCGAGAAGTTGCTGACATTATGTAGCACAGCGACATTCAAATCTTAGGCTTTCAGAAGACATCCTCGAGGCACAAGGCGCCAAACGAAATGGTGTGGTCATGATCTAGGGAATCCTCATAGAGAACCGTGTTTGGCATATGGAAGTAGGACATAATGATCCCTACCACCTCCCCCTACTCCTTCCCCTGCGCCAATACATGCGATGGTATTAGGCAATTTGCCTTTGGACTTGCTTCACTAAAAGCTCCCAAAAGAAGATGTCATACTGACGAAGTACGCCCCCCACATACGATCTTCATGTTAGTTCGTTTAAAGTACCTTATGGATAATTTTCACGAGATTTCCTACCAAATTAGTAGGATGGAACAAACAGTCTCACATCGCCAGAAATGGAGCTGAGTCGATCACTTACTTGAAATTTTTGAATAAATTACCTCTGTACTTCACTGCTCAGAGCCACGCTTCTCTGAAGTAAGAGCTTGCCATCGACGACTGTTTTATCGTTCTTCAGAGCATACGATGTCATAGGAAGAGGAGTGGTTGTTGTTGGTGCTGCAACACTAGAATCGCTTAGGATTTTCATATGCTTCCAAGTTAGTCAATGCTTCTTGCTTGAAGTACATTTCTCAGTGCTGCTCATCAACGAAAATTTCGTGGGCTTCTTAATCGGAGGGGAACTGCTCTGGGAACAGTCTCTTACCATTTGAAGTCTTACATAATTCCAACTTTTGCATAGTAAACTTCTTTAGGCTGAAGTCAGGCTCGCTCCAGAAAAGCCAGCAACGCCTCCACTAAAGTTTCCCAACATATGCCCGACAAACTGGGCTCTAAGCCAAGAGGGAAGCAGTTCTGGACAATCAACAGTAAAAACCTGACCTGCGGTAGATGCGGATTGCTGTGGTAAAGTTGATGTAGTTGATTTGCCAGCATCTGATAATAATTTTATTTCACGTGTAATGTAATTCGGCACTGAAACTCTGCCAACGCTCCTGTGGTCATGCTTGATAAGCGTTTATTGTAAGATGTCGCTTCGGCTGGTAGTGGCTGGATTGCCTCCTCTATCCTATCCCTTCACAACTACCACCATAGCTGTCTTATGCATGAACATCCAGAGCTGTCGCTGGAGGTTAAGCCTCGCACGGATTCAAATCGTATGAGAGCAATTAGCTTTTTAATCATTCCAACAAGTGATGCTCCGTGTTAAAAAGGAAAACAATGTGGATTAAGTATTGGTGGGCGCTGTTAAAGGCACAGTTCACGATAACTTTTGGTAATCCATATTATAACGAAAATGTAAGATAAGGTGGAAAATAGTGCGATGAAGGCGAAGGAACTGCGTGGATCGGTGTTTTCGAAGGGAAAAAAGTCCTCGAAAAATCATAAAAAGTGGGCTGGACGAGAATGAGACTAGGAGAGTGAAGTAGAGTGGCGCCGTTCGGAAGACCTATACAGTGTGGGTCATTATGAACGTGTGGGTTTTGGTGCGAATAACTGACTAGTGTAAGCAAAAATTCATTCACTCATAGGCATAAGTTAACCAAAAAACCCTAATCACAGCAAAAAAAGCCTACTTTTATCAGCTTTTTGGGTTAGAAAATTAGAATAAGGATAGCAGCAGCAAAAAGAATAACAGTAAATGAAAGAATGGGAGAAATTCATCGACTTATCAGTCTGCGATCAGCTGATTGTACGTGGGTCCTAGAGCGAATAGTTGCAATCTGTAGTGCCTCGCAACTCGTGTGACGTGACATCGATCGAGAGGTGGGAAGGCCGCGCGAGCCGTGATCAGGCACTATGCCCTAACCGTCGAGTTTTTAGGCGCGAGTGGGTCCTTTCTATTACCCTTGGGGGCCACTGGGTATTCCTAAGGGAGAACTCAGTAGCCATTTTTATCATGAACTGACCTTTGAGTAGTATAGATTGGAAAAATCACAGAGTATTCCCTTGAAGACTTTTCTAAACTCGAAACTGTCGTAAAAAATTGACTATAAGAATCTCATACAAGGAAGTACTTCTTGGAGAAGAACGCATGTTTTTCATATGATCATATCGTTTCGGATGTCCCATATGCACACACCGTGTAGGACGTAACACCTCCCCAAACCTACGTCTGCACAGCTGAGAATCCTTTACCTGTTGAGCCTGTAGTTGAAGATGCAGTTGCAGTTCCCTTGCTACCCACAGAAGAAGAAGAGCCTGAATCGGAAAGAAAAAATGCAACTTTTTCTGAAACTTCGCTCTTGTTTTAAACACGGCAATGATTGCCTGCGTAAACGTTCATTAAAATCTTCAATTCATAAAAACGGTGAAGGTAACCGTTAAGATGCTACATCTTGCATCCGCGGTGCCTCTTCAACCTCATTTTGCATCAACTTATAGAGGTACATGTCACAGAGGGCATTTGGAAGTAGTGATGATTGTTATGCTATTAGCAGCGTCTTGGCAGAAGTACGAAAGCCAACTCATTGGAGTAAGGCGAACTCATTAGGAAACAAGTGAAGCATTTTGAAAATGAGCCATACATCAAGCCTGAAATTCATTCGTAGACGTGAAGTCGTTCAGTTGCAAACAGAACATTCCAAACATCTATCGGGTCAGTTCAGCTCCGTAATCCTCCAGAGGGATTACGAGTTCAGTTCCACAAGGTAGACACAGCGTCTTCTGATGTGACAATGAGTCCTGCTTTGTAATCTGTCATCGTAAGCTGTCAAGAAGCTGTCATTTAACCAGTGTAGTTTTGTACTACTCGGTATAGGGGTGCTGCAAACTACTCTTTTTTGGGAAGGAATGAGGAGACTTATGATAGTTTCAGTGAGGCATTTATACATAACATATGAAGGAGGAGAGCCCGGCATAATGCGGGTGATCCGACTGTTTTATATAAATGTTCCATGTATCCATCTTCAGAGTCTGTAGAGAGGTCTATTACTCAGCCAGTTGGAGGAGTCTTCGCCCACTTGCCTCATCAGTGCAGATCATTCGTGCCCTTGAAATTAAAGATTGGCTGCTTTCATAGTCCGCCGGCCGGGGAGCCGGCGTGCCGGCGTGCCGGCAGAGGCAGTGCTAGTGGGGAGGAGGGAGGCAGACACTGTAAGGCAAACAGTCCACGCCCCTTCAAAGGTTGTTTATTTTCAGCCCCTCGAAGGGGTGTGGACTGTTTGCCTATCTGTCTGCCTCCCTCTTCCCCCCTAGCACTGCCTCCGCCGGTACGCCGGCTCGCCGGTCGCCGGACCATGAAAGCAGCCTTAGCGTAGAACCTCAGCGCTTACATGATTATCACAATTTTTGCGTGGAATTTCATTAAACATATATTGGCCAACGAGATCGTAGACTGGTATGCTATCAAATGCCTACTTCGACGTATGCGCATAAATGATACGAGTGCGAATAAACTGTTGTTTCATCAGCGCTGAAGTTCATTTATTCCACAATTGTATAGGAGAGGAAGGGGGGGGGGGGGGGCGGGGGGTGGTAAACAAGAAAGTAAATAATTTCAAGTTTCAAGACTGGATTTTCTTCCATTTTTTTTAAGGAAAGGAGGGCACACCGTGTTGCTGAAACGGTTACGCTTCAGGTTCTTTCCGAGGGAATCCATTTATTAGAAGCCATGAGACGCGCACGGTATTGTGCGCAGGCTAACTAGTTAATCACAAAAGTAGACTGCAACACAAAACTAAGTTTCCAGATTTCTATAAGAAACTCCTGAGTGATTCAGTATTTTTGGACGTATCCTTTAATAAGTCTGATATTTGGAGCGACTGGGCTCTTTTTCACGTTAGTTTTCGGTCATCTAAAGCAACCAAGAGTACCCATTTTACTGCCCTACGACATCTTACTTTCTCAAAAAATCTTCTCCTGAGACCTCCAACTCTTAGGCTACCCGTTTTTACCGAAGGCGTCGTTGCTGTCATTGATGGTGATTCATCCTAAGACTAGCACTAATCACAACTAATCACTAACTCTAGGGTTGATGCAAAGAATACTGCATTGGGTTATTCCAGATATTTTCAGAATACCTGTCACTGTCGCTGTCGTGATAGTTGGTGGTGGTTGAGTAGCTGCAAGAAGGCTTACTGGGATTTATCACGACATAATACGAATGAAAAGATTGGTGCGCAGAGAAGCATCACGGATTATTCTAGACATTTGTGAATTACCTGCGCTAGTAGTCGCCGTTGGTGCCGTCGTTGCTGTTGTAGCTGCAACGAGATTTTTTAACGAATCATTGTTACTGAATGTGGCTGCACTGAATTTATCTTGGCTAATGCTGTAGCCGCAACAAGTGTTGTGAGAAACGATTAAGACAAAATCTTGGTACAAAGATTGATGCATAAGGCGCTTTCAGAGTCACTCAGCTCCACCAGAATTTTCGAAATTCAAGGTTTTCTCGAGCCTTGAAGAACTCATCGGAGCTCCTCGATTCGACCTGAACTTTGCGTGGAAAAAAATGGCTCCAGCGAACATTCTTTTTAAATTAACCGTAACAAAGGAGAAAAAAGTGCAGCTCACTGGGACTGTACTTGTGAAAGTCTCGTTTCGCTTCCTGCAATGTTGAGGAATTATGTATCGGAATGTTCGTGCCAGTAACGGCGTAAGGTCTAGGTTGCTTATGTAGACCCTTTTTTATAAGGTTGGTCATAGGTAAAAGCACTCTTTGTTGATGTAATTTCTGCTACGAGAGCTAGCAGCTGTTGTGACTTGACTCCTTGTTATATACAAAGCGCTCGAGTCTGTACATTTCTTTGTCTGTCTGTTTGTCTCTCTGTCACGGAACACCTGGACAGGTCGGAATAAGTAGCGAATGGGAGTTGAGCATGGGGTGGTTGCAACAGAGCAGATGTGAGCCTAGCGCAGCTCCGCCCCAGAGCTTGTAGGACAAGCTCTGTGAAAAATTGTTCAGAAGAGGTAGTGATCAAGTAAACGGGTCATCACTAGCTCATTTTTTATCATGGAAAGAGGGATCGAGTTAGTAGCAAACTTTGCTAATTTCCGTCTGCCCGATCTCTCACTTAACACACCTGAAATCTCGCCCAATTCTCACGGATTCTTGATGCAAAGTAAACCATTATGTGAAGATGACAAATGCCTTCTGAATGATATACGACCTCTCCGGAATCCTCTGAATCTTACAGAAAAACTTTAGTTCGAAAAAGGGGCGCTGTCGATGTAGCAACCTGTCACATACATATTGAGTGGTTAAGGTCGCAAAAGCAAAGCACCAGCCGCAATTGGTGTCTCTTTTCGAGGTCCAGTAAGATTGAGTAAATTCGGTCAATTCAAAATAATACTGTTCGGGACTCTAAACGTGAGATCACTGACTGAAACTCTCCATAGGATGCGGAGACATGATGAAGGCTAACAATGTTTAAGCCTTGCTCTAAAAATGCGCTGGAAAGGAGCAAAGACAGGAAAAAAGATTTGAATCCTGCCATGGTGAGCTAAACACCAAACCTCTTTCCGAAAGGGACGGTGCTATCATCACTTTTCCTTCAAATTAACTGCGATCAGCAACTTCCTCTTTTGCCACTAGCCTAGTTTCGCCATGTTCGTTGCTCATGCTGCTGGAAGTTACTTATTTTCCTATGGTGGTCTGATTCCACTTCTGCCCTCACTTTTGGTCCCAGCAAATTTCTTCATGTTAACGTACCTCATTTCATCTTTGAGCCCTCCTGGACTACGGTGGTGCTGTATATCTGCCCAAAGAGGTTGTATTAGTGAAATGGCTTATAATGCAATCCCTTGACATTCGCGGCCTCGTAGTGCTGTGCTCTATTGTGTACCAAGAACTGAACTTTCTCTTTTATGATCGCCACAGCAATAGCCCATAAATTTGGTCTAAATTATGTCTCTGAAAGGAAGATGTTCCGGAGGTCGAAGCAATGTGATCCATTCTTACACTGATAACAATTTGACTGACGTCCCAGCTGTTCAAGAGTCATTGGAATGGAACGTTGCGTATGGTGTGCTGGGTTTTGTTCTTGAAAACATTATCAGGTCATACATCACCACATCAACCCCTCGAAGCTGTGGCTCAGAACAACCCTTGATAAGCAACTCTTTCATCCCATCTGGATAAGGAATTGGGCGATGTTACTGGGAACATTACGTGAACGAGGCTTAGGGTCTTACTTATTACTTTATAGCCTCTTTTTTGACGTTTCACTAAGGGTTAATGAAATTACCGGAATATGAGTCCTTGGGTGTTTTTTAATTTTTGAGTGCTATGCAAAATCATGGACGGCACGTAGTGGTATATCTCGCAGGAATTTGCCCACTAATTGGTAAGTCTGAGCTTGCTCGAAACTGTTATGATTACTATAACCATATTTCTTAATTAGAAACTATTAACTAGAAAATTCAAAGCTTCAGAGAAGTGCGATATAAGTATCCGAATAAAATCCTGCTTTCAAAATTTTGGCACTTTTCAGATTCTCTCATTCCGAGTGGAAAAGGTCCTTTGCGTCAACGAAACATTGGACCCGGAAAAGGGGCGGAGGCAATGATCGAAGGGGCCTGTTGTGCGACGAATGGGCTGAAGCGCAAAGGAAAATCTTCTTCCGAAAGTTTCTCGGACTACGGTAGCTTTTGCCGTCAAACGAATTGGGCAGTAGAAAGTTTACCAAGCCTTGAATTGCAAAACTTTTGTCAAAAATGCCGATTCGCTAGCAATGATTGCAGATCTCGACATTTTCTTGTTAGTGGTCTTCCTTTATGTAGATTACAATTCGGAAAAAATTGTAGGAGGTACTGAAATGCAAAAAAAGCACAATCCGAAACAAAAAGATCGAGCGTAAGATCAAGTACCAGATCTTTCGCTTCTTTCCGTAAAATCAACTGGAAGTAATCCGCTGCAGTCATACTAATTCGAAACTGGTCTGCTAGAGTTATATGCAAACTTCTCGCTTTTACGCCTCCGCCTGCTTCTACAACTGTTTTGAACCGTCGTGAGACATAGGCTCCCAGCAAGATAAACTACATTCCCTAGCCCACTTCGACTTAAAAAGGCCTACCAGTTGTTGTCGGATTTGCTGGATCTGGATCTGGTTGCTCCGCATTAGCCTGAAAATGTTCCTCTTGTTCGGACAATAACATTTACATGGTGCATTAAGCTCAAGAGTAGAATTGGTTTGAAAAACAAAACCGTACATGCTCTGTAAAGTCAGTTGTTCTGGAAAGTAATCTCAAGAACATTATGCACATTATATATGTAACAAGCGCTCGCGTCTGTCTGTTTGTCTGTTTGTTTGTTTGTTCGAAAATTCGATATTTCCTGAAGAAGCACCTGCAGAAGTTGGGTCAAGTTTGGGATGGGTTGAGCATAGGACAAGATCAACAGAGCATATGGGAGCTCAGCGAAGCTCCGCCCACAGTGGGCGGTGCCTTGACGAAATGTTTGAATTAGGTTTCATAACAGCCCAGGCTCTGCGAAAAAAGGTCGAAGGTGAGAGTTGGGCCAGCAAGTGAGTTGAAGAAGGCTCACCGGCGATGAACGGAGCGTTCTCGTAGTGAGTCGTACTTACCACATAAGATATTAGGTTGTAAGGAAAGTTCTGACCGTTCCCACGTACGGGCGATATGAATTAAAATTTTGGCGGCTGTTCATTCAGACTAATCGACATATTGTGCTCCTCAGATAAGTCATTAGTTGCTCTTTCTGTCATAGCGCTTTCCCCAGAATCTGTGAGGTTTTGGGATTTTTAGGAGGTTTTTTTGGCAGAATGGATAAGACGACTTTCTGAATGGTTTTACTTCACGAGTTCAAACTTGGTCGAACTGCGAAGAAGGCAGCCATAAACATCAATGTTACATGGGGAGAAGGCACTGCATCGTAGCGAACGGTTTGTCGCTGGTTCCAGAAGTTAAGAAGTGGAGACGAGTCACTGAAAGACCATGAGAGAGTTGGTCGACCACCGTTAGTTGATCACGATAGTTTGCTAAGAGCAGTCGAAGAAGATCGACGTTAACCTTTGAGAGAGTTTGCCAAGCAGATGGTTGTCTCCCACACACTTCTCGCTGCCCTCCTCAAGCAGCTTGGAATGGTGAAGAAGCTTGACAAGTGGATGCCGCACGAACTCACGGAGCAGCAACAATTGAAGCGCTCAGAGGTTTTAAATTCGCTGTTGAAAAGGAATGATTTTGAGCCTTTTCTCCATCGTATTGTAACGTGTGATGAGAAATGGATCTTGTATGATAACTGGAAGCGTTCTGCTCAGTGGGTGGGTGTGGATGAGCCTTCAAGAACCTTTCCAAAGCCAAGTTTACACGTCACGAAGAAAATAATCACAGTTTGGTGGTCCAGTCATGAATTAATTCACTACGCGTTTCTTCCCCAAGTCAAACCACCACCGCACAGCCCTATTGTGATCAAATTTACGAGAAGTACACGAAACTGGGGTAAATGCAGCCAGCACTAGT
Organism: Haemonchus contortus; assembly: GCA_000469685.2. Lineage (NCBI taxonomy): Eukaryota > Metazoa > Nematoda > Chromadorea > Rhabditida > Trichostrongylidae > Haemonchus > Haemonchus contortus. The sequence goes on along the minus strand of LS997565.1, from coordinate 19,932,370 downwards.
CAATCGCCACGGTCTACTGCTCTTGCACGACAATGCACAACTGCATGTGTCACAAACTGCCTTCCAGAAGCTGAACAAGCTGTCCCTCAACCATTCTACTCACCAGACCTGTCACCAACTGACTACCATTTGTTCGAACATCTGGGCAACTTCTTAAAGGAAAGAGTATTCAAAAATTAAGGCGACGTGGGAGCTGTCTTTCTCGAAATCTTTGAATCCAGATCTCCGGACTTTTATAAGAATGGGATAAACAAACTTGTATCACGTTGGCGAAAATGTGTGGAATCGAATGGGGCTTATTTCGGAAAAAAATGTTCACTCTGAGATGAGTTATAACTTTTTGAAAGTTAGCTGACAAAACGGTCAGAACTTTCCTTACAACCTAATAACTTGATACAGCGGAAGCGTGGGGATCAGAAAAAATAGATAAAATGAGCAAGGCCTCATGCGTCCCGGGCGTACGTAGAAATGTAGAAGCTCCGCCCGCAGTGGGAGGGGGTGCATTCAAATGTTAGGTCCTCTTTGAAAAAATTCACAACTGTGTTCAAAAACGTTCTAAAACGGGGAAAAGAGTGGTTAGGGGTAGTGGAAGGGAAGTGGCCAAATCATTGGAATTGGCAGTGTTTGCACTAGGATGGGCGCGGCTAAGATCGAAAATCCGTAACTCTGTTCGAAAACATTTTGGAATGCGGAGGAAATAAGTAAAATAGTTAGGGATCGTTAAAAGAGGGATGGTCAAGCTTTTACAGGAGGAGGCTCGAGATGAGATACAAAATCATCTAGCGGTAAACCTCCTCTTGCGAACAACAATGCAGCGGAAACTCAACGACTCACTTATGACCCATTTTGCGAAAGACTCGCCAAGTTTCTACCGTCAGGAACTGCCGCAACCGCCGTGGCCACAGACGACTGTCAGTAGTGATTGAGCGCAAAGCTGCTTGCGAGTTGATGCGCGTTAAGTATAAACTCGCAAGCAGCTTTGCGCCCAATCTAACCACCACTATGCCTTTTATTTCCGCCAGAGTTAGTTTCACAATACAACAGAACACTTTTGGAGCTGACTTGCAAGGTCTTGTCCTACCGCTGTTCATTTTCAACAACAACACTGAGCAACGGTTGGTTTGAAACCAGCTCTAGGATGAACAGTGCTTGACGAACGACTTTGCCATAAGTTTTTACAGTTGAAAGCTTGATTGCGCATTGATGAGCGCGCTCTACTAGCTGGAATGCCGGACATGCCGGATTAACATGTATCGGTGAGACAGGACGGCAACTACATAGCTATACGGATAAAAAGACATCTAGCAAGTATGAAGAGCGGCAACTTTATGCCAGCGTTTGGTATGCGTAAAACTGAGGAACACGACGGCGACAACTCCGAGATGAACTTCAGCAAGAAAGGCATTAAAGGCGTTCTGAATCCTCAAAAGGAATCCCAGAACAAATAAGAAAGATGAGCGTTGTTTTACAACAATTTAGCTCCTGCCCTTCTTACCGCACTGCAAGCTAACATCATCTCCCTTTTCAAAAGCATAAGGGAGACATCAAGAAGTCTCACCCGGTACTGACAGTCGCCTTCACCGACAGCAGATTTCAGTCCGCTTGAGCGATGAGCCGGCCCTTGGCTTCGGCGCAAGACTTTAGGCCGCTAATTCAATAAATTGTTCCACCTGAAATGTCCATGCCCTTTCGCAAAGCACAAGTGTAACTCTAATCGCGAATACACCGAGATTAAAGCAAGGGAAGTTAAAGACTGTTTAGAGTGTCGAATTCGTCTGGATTGGGAATTTCGTGATAGATTCCGCGGAGCAGATGGGTAAAGTGCTACATTCAAATCAGAAAGGATTGAGCCGTCAGATGCTGAATGAGCGCCTCTCTTAGAGGCATGCTTTCAAAGCATCTTGGTCCCTGGTCATAGTTATGCAGATCTTAAACTCCTGCTGATATGCTAATATGAGTTCAATTCCAGGAATGATGAACTGTTGTTCCAATTATCAAAGCAGAGGTCACGTCACCTTCCACCTTGGCGAAGGACCTCTGCTAATGAATACCAAAACTGTGAAAACAGCTAGTGAATTTTCAATTTTCAGTTTTCCGTTAGTGGAGGTCACCGATCAGCAAAAAGCAGAAGGAAATATGCGAAATTGGTTACTTCAGGGAGTGGAGGTGGTGTAGTGGCAAGACCGGGTCAAGGGTACGAATCCCGCATCGATCTTCGCCCTAAGCCTGCCAAGTCTCCCACACCTCCAGCGTCGGTCAGTTGCTACCAGAATTGTCTGTGAGGATTGAAGCAGAGAGTTGTACATTGTCTGGCCACCTCAACTTCTTGTATAGGCCGGACACGCATCAATACGTCACTACGATTATGAATCGTAGTCGAATGTGGGGGCGCATCCCTCAGACGGGATTGATAGTTGCCAAAAGACTTTACTTTATGGTACTCCAAGCTCTAGTCTACACAACTATTATCAACAGGAACATCCAAAAACTCTTGTGCCTGACTCATGTGGACTTCGACAGAACAACAAAATACAAGTTCGGTATTCATCTTCTATAAATACCCGTATTGGATGCGCCATCGCATTTGATTTTCAGTCAGAATCGTAATGACGCTTGAATGCGTATTTAGCCTATACGATGACTTGCGGTGGCCAGCCAAGGTACAAATAAGTGCTTTTATCCTCCCGGACGAGGCTGGTTCCAGTTAACTGACCCTGGAGGTATAGAGTGCTTGATGGGTCTGATCGAATATCGATCCATGTTTCTATCCGAGGACCATATCTAGGGATAGTGCCCGTTTCACACTACCACCCCCACCAACAAAGAACACATAATAAGCATAAAACTGAACTAAAGTAATCATGTGTATTTCTTTCTAAGAAATTTTCCTTACCTGTATCACAGCGTAGGCCAGAAGAACAACGAGGGTTGTCCTCATCTCCTGAAAAAAGAAGATCTCTTTAGCGCTCAAAATGAGAGTAAATGGGTTAGTACAACAGTAGCAACGAGTAATCGCTTTGCTAACGAAGTTCCGCTGATTGGTGAGAGACTTTTTTCTCGACAGGAAAGCCGATTTGTTTCTATCGAATGACACTCTGCATTTCCTCTCACGTCAGATTGTATGCACTGATAAGAAGGAATGATATAAGTTTTTAAGAGCTATTGATTTTATGTAAATGGCTGATGGTCAATAATGCATGAATAATAAAAGAAATGCAGCGCACCGTAGCAGGGGTCTTAAAATGTTCCAACACAGCATTTATAATGGATCTCTTAAAATTTTTGTACTTTGGGTCAAGTATAATAGAAAGAAAATACGTCCCGGAGCAGCAATCGTAATCCGGTATTCGTTTAGGTTATGACGATTGAAGGATGTAAGCTTAATAGGTAAATGATAGTGTTAGAATAGAATTAGGTTAGGATTGAATTGTGCAAATGTTCTGCCTTTTACAGTAGCGCTCAAAAGTATTCGGCCAAACGCTTCTTCAGCCGTACTTTCCAGTCGTAACTCCTTCCTTACTTGATGTGATCATGCGAAAATGCGATATGTGTGGAGTATATGTGTATGTATTCGATATGTGTGTATACGTAACTAGTTTGTGTGTATTGGTGTATTGTGAATATTTACCACGAATGCCTCGCAATCTGATCATGTTCCAGATATCCAAAAGAGCTCGCGCTCAAAATCAACTGGAAACACAGACATTGATCCTTCTAGAATTTCTGTCCATTTTGGCATCTCTAAAAAGTATGAGCGCTAATGCCGAACACAGCAGAGAAAAAAACGCACATAAGGGTCGAATAACGCCCCATCCGCCAAACGCCATTAACTTTGCTTTTAGCAAAGTTGGCTACCGCAACAAATACCTTGCCCTATCTGTGGGTACTGCTGCTTTGCAGTCAAATAGTGTTGTATAGTGGAAATATGCTTTAGTTAGACGTATCGAAATCTCGAGCGATTTGCTTCACTGAGAAAAAAGTTATACACGAAAAAGCGTAAGAGCGTTGACCAAAAACTGTTGAGCGCTACTGTATGTATCTGTAGATCTGTCTAGGCAAGACCCTTTAATTAGTTTATCCAACTGAGTAGCAGTTTTGGAATGGTACCCTACAGTTGAGTAGTATTTTATAGAGAAGCAAAGCAAAACTCTCCGAGGCCGTGGATTTTGCAGGTTTTCTTAGGCAAAAGAATGAAATGAATGTAACTATGAAACTTTGCCAAGTCATCAAATGGAGCAGCTTAATCTCTTATGGAAGGTTCCAATGAATATTGCAAATCACTGAAAAAATCTGCATGATTTAAGGAAAGGGTTATTTCACAGAATCTGACTCCCAAGATTGAGACAAAGGCAAACATCACCCCGAAGAAAAGAAAGCTGTTTGATTAGGGTAGTCACAACAAATCTACACAAAATTACGCAAAATTCCATGTTTTTCCGGAGTGTTCTAGAAGTTTCCAAAGAACTACTACGCTACTTATTTGCATGCGCATGAAATATCAGAAGATTTTTTGATATTGGAGTGGGATAATCGAACTCGTGCTTCTTGCCTGCGCCTGTAATCAGCTTTATTCTGCCTAAAAATTCGCTGGTCTTCATTGTTTCAGAACCAAGCTTCATTATTTGATAGAATCACTTCGAACCCTTACCACTGTTTCTCTTGTAACTTCGGAATAGCTTTCGCAGTCGGTTCTTCGGAATCTGCGAGAACAGCTTCTAGAATCTTTCAATTGACGTCTTACTTGAAGCGCCTTAGCTGCTCCATTCCTATACATAACTTTTTTTGAGGGTTGATGGCTCTCCCTGCTAGGGTAGGCTCGCGCTGCGGAGCCAAATCCTCACTAGGAACTGTTTTTATATTTTTCGTAGTTTCGAGAGACGATCCCCTCATGAGTACATGATCTTATTCTGCATGTCTTCCTCCATTGCTGTAGGTTATCCTCTACGGTTCGCTTTTAGCAGATAGCGTGCAGTAGATTGCCACTTCGACGATTCCCCTCTTTTTTCGTTTGAACTCCTATTCTTAACCCACATCTCCCTCCCTCGCCAACCATTTCTTGACACCTCCGATCATTGTCGACGTGATTATTCAGATCACCTGCTATGGGTGGTCTGGTGGCTTCCCCAAAATTCAGGTAAAACTTTGGCACTCGAAAGAGCCAGCTTGTGATACGTTAAAGGCACAGTTCACGATAATTTTGGCTAATCCAGATTATGATGAAAAATGGAAGACGAGATCGAAACCAGTGCGACTGAGGTGAAGAAACTGCGTGCATCGGTGTTTCCAAAGTGAGAAAGGCTTCGAAAAACCGTCAAAAAGGGGGCTGGACGAGAATGAAACCAGAAAAATGAAGAAGAGTGGAGCGTCCGGACGAGCTAAAGAGTGTGTTTCACTGCGCGCGTGTGGGTCCTGGTGCGAATAACAGACAATGATAAGCAAAAATTCATTCACTCATAAGCATAAATAAACAAAAAAAACCCTAGTAACAGCAAAAATAGCTCACCTTTTTCAGCCAATAGGAGTAGGAAAATAAATAAGGGAATACAGCAAAAAGAAAAACAAAGGAAAAAAGAATGGGAGGGAGCATCGCCTCATCACTCGGCGATTGGCTGATTGTGTGTGGGTCCTAAAACGAATAATAGCAATCTGTATTGTCTTGACACTCGTCTAACGTGACATCAATCGAGGGACGTAAAAGCCAATTGTGGCATCATCGGGGCTTCCACTACGCCCTAAGCGCCGAGATTGTGGGAGCGAGAGGGTCCCTTCTACTACCCATGGGGGGGGGGGGGGCGCTGAGTATTTCTGAAGGAAGAACTCAGTAACCTTTTTTATCGTGAACCGTGCCTTTAAAGCACAGAGAAGTTGGGTACTATTCGGGAATCGAAATCATCTGGGAAATTTATGATAAATTCCGAGGAGTGAATGAACAAAGATTTTTATTTAAATCATAATTATTGGGTCGTCATATGCTGAATGAGGGTCTCTCTTATAGGCATCTTCTTTTTAGCATCTTGCTCAATGGTCATAGTCATGCAGATTTTGCCTAATGCTAATATGGCTTCCATTCCAGAAGCGATGGACTGTTATTCTGACTATCGAAGCAGATGTCACAACACCTTCCACGTCGGATACTGATCAATACCAATAATGCACGGTAAACAGCTTGAAAGATGTGACTTCTCAATCAGAGCTCCCCGTTAGTGGAGGTTAGCAATCAGCAAAATGCAGAAGGAAACATCCGAAATATGGTACTTCAATGGGTGGAGGTAGTGTAGTGGCAAGTGGGGCACCAGCTCACACGCATGTTCACAGGTTCGAATCTCATACCGTATCCGCCCTAGGACAACCAAGCCTTCATCCCTCCACGTCGGCCAGTTGCTACCAGACTTGTCTGTGAGGATGACTTGTACATCGTCTGGCCACTTCAACCCATTGTATAGGCCACACACTAGGATTCTGAATCAAAGTCGGATGCGGGGGTGCATCCCGCGGACGGGATTGATTGGCGCTAAAAGACTCTTTTCATGATACTTCGAGTCTACGCAACGATTTTCAACAGAACTCCCTTAATCATTTGTGCCCACTAATAAGAAATTCGACAGAACAACAAAAATATTATACTTGACGAGATATTCATCTTTAATGAATCCCTTTTTGGATACGCCATTGCATTTGACATTTACTCAGTATCGTAGTGGCATATTGAATGCGTATTTGGCCCCTACGATGAACTGTGGTGGCCAGCCATGTACAAGTAAGTGGTATTATTCCCCCAGACGACGCTATTACAAAATAAGTGACCCCGGAGGGATATAGAGCTTGATTGGTCTGGTCGAGCATTGATCCATGTTTCTATTCAAGGACCACGCATAAGAGATAATGCTCCGTTTCCCATTATACTACCACCACCAGCAACAAAAAAAACATAATAAGCATAAAATTGAACTGAAGTGATCACGTGTATTTCTCTCGAGAAAATTTTCCTCACCTGTATCACAGCGTATGTCAGAAGAACAACGAGGGTTGTCCTCATCTTCTGAAAAAAGGAGATCTCTTCAGCGCTCAAAGTGAGAGAGAACGGGTTAGTACATCAACAGCAACGAATAATCGCTTTGCTAAAGAAGCTCCCTAATCAGTTAAAGACTTCTTTACCGACGAAAACAACCATTTTTTCTATCAAATGACACTCTGCATTTCCTCCCAAGTCAGATTGTATATACTGATAAGAAGGAATGAGATGAGAAGTTTTTCAGAGCTGTTGATTCTAGGTGAACGACTGATGGTCAATGCATGAATAGTAAAAGAAATGTAGTGTACCGCAGCAGAGAAACTTAAAAGGTTCCAAAACAACGTTTACAATGAATCAATTGAAATTTTTATACTTTGGGTCAAGTGGAAAGAAAGTACGTCCCAGAGCAGCAATCGTAGCCCGATATTCGTTGAGGTTATGGCGATTGAAGGATGTAAGTCTCATTGGTCATAGGTAAGATAGGATTACGATAGAATTGTGCAATAGTTTTGCCTTTTAGGTGTAGGTCTAAAGGAATTGTTTGGGCAAGAGCCAGCAGTTACTTTATTCAACTGAGTAACAGTTTTGGAATGGTAACGCACAGTCGAATAGTATTCTGTCGATAAGCGAAGTGACTCCACAAAGCCCTCTAGGGGAGTGGACTTCGCAGCTTTTTTAGGAAAAAGAATGAAACGAATGCAACTGTGAAACTTTGACAAGTCACCATATGTAGCAGCTTGATTTCTGCTGGAAGTTTCTAACGAATATTGCACAACACTGAAAAGATCTGCATGATTTGAGGAAAGGGTTATTTCACAGAATCTGTCTCCCACGATTGAGACAAAGGCAAACATCACCCCGAAGAAAACAAAGCTGTTTGATTAGGGTGGTCACAACAAATCTACACAAAATTACGCAAGATTCCAGGTCTTTCTGGAGTGTTCTAGAAGTTCCTCAGAGAACTACTACGCTACTTATTTGCCTGATATTTGCGCATGGAATATCAAATTTCGCTGGTCTTCATTGTTTCAGAACCACGCTTCATTATTTGATAGAATCACTTTGAACCCTTTGAACTTTTTTTGAAGGTTGATGGCTGTCCCTGCTAGGGTATGTAGGCTCGCGCTGCGGAGCCAAATCCTCACTAGGCACTGTTTATATTTTTCGTAGTTTTGAGAGACGATCTTCTCATGAGTACATGATCTTATTCTGCTTGTTTTCCTCCATTGCTGTAGGTTATCCTCTACGGTTCCCTTTTAGCAGATAGCGCGCAGTAGATTGCCACTTCGACGATTCCCCTCTTTTCTCGTTTGAACTCCTATTCTTAACCCGCATCCCCCTCCCTCGCCGACCATTTCTTGACACCTCCGATCATTGTCGACGTGATTATTCAGATCACCTGCTATGGGTGGTCTGGTGGCTTCCTCAAAATTCAGGTAAAACTTTGGCACTCGAAAGGACCAGCTTGCGATGCCTATGCGGATGTAGGTGTCAGAACCCTACTCGTATGTATCCTCACAGCCATAATTCGTCCGTTGCTCTTGTTAACTGGGGCGAGAGTCTTTGAGGGACTTCGCCACTGCTATAGCCACACGTCTTTGCCGTGTTCCCCGTTTTTGTAGATTTTGACATCTTCCTCAGTTTCTGTGACTTTTGCCTCTTTCCAGTGTATCTCTTGAAGAAATATAATGTAAATTTTTCTGTGTTCCCTATGACCATCAAGAGCTAAAAAGATCGTTCATTCCTCAATAGCCCCCGCATGCTGTCAACAGAACTTGGGCGAGAGTGCCTCGCTCCACTCCCTGGCAACGGCCTGTCCTTTTCAATTAATGCTTTTGAGACTTCAATTGCTCACGATAGAAGGACTTCCTTAAAAAATTGAAGTGGATTCACCTAGCAGTTCTGTAATACCCTTTCTCCAAAAACGGAATCCATCGACAATGATTGATCTTAGACTTTTCTTTCGAATGAGTGTACTTACTCGACGGCGCGGTGCCGTTTCCACGCTTTGCCACCAGGATTAATAAAAGTATAGGCTATGCAACGAAGCATCGAAAGCGAGGAAATGTGACAAAATGTACCCTACTCCGCGTGTCGCCGTTTAATAATAGAAATGAATCTTAGAACAGTGAAAGGTTTTGAAGCTCAGCATATCCACCTTTTACTTGCAAATCCGTCATTTGAATGAAGAACATTTGACAGTACGGGCAAAAAATTTTTGCGCGATTGGGTGTAACTAAGTGGAGGCTTAGTGAAATAGAAAACTTCATGCCGGTAGTAAGGAAATACCCAATATCTCATTTAAGGAGATGCTATACAAAAATCATGCTGACAGCATGAGCATCAAGATTCTAGGCAAAGCTTCATTCTGGAAGATATCCTTGTTCTTCATTAATATAGCAAGTAAACTTGTTGTGGTGGCGGAGACGATGAGAGCGGCAGGAGGAACCTGAAATGAGAACTTACAGTAGGCACAGATATATGAACAGATGAGCTCACCACAAATTATGAGAGCAGTATTTGTGGCGGGTAGGACAGAAGTGAGAGAGGGAACCTGAAATGAGTGATTGCAGCGAGCCCAACCAGCAGTCCTACGAATAATGAACTACATAGAGGATTTTTGTAGGAGTTGTAGTTGTGGCGGAAGCAATAGGAGCGGCAGAGCACTCTAGAAAGCTTGTTCAGCAGTTTTTATGGATCAGCTCTTCTCTTCCTGGCTTCATCGTGTTCCGCTAACTTCAGAACATTGTGTAGTTTTGTATGCATGCGCAAAAGCCTCAATTACATGGAGAGGTGCTAAGAAAAAGGGATGAAGGCGGGGTCACAATCTATCTTTGATGGATTTTTTGCATCGACGTCTTGGCCTGTTAGTAACAGCTGGAGTTGTCTGGGAAAGTTAGTGAAGGTTAGCTCTCATGATTACAGCAGTCAGTAAGTGTTGCCCGCTTTCGACTTGCATCTAAAACATTTTGCTTCACAAATCCTCCACCAACGTTTGTAGTGTTCTTCTAGGTCGATATTCGGAAGGTCTGCCCTTTCTAGCTGTCACAATCCTAATTCTCGACTGCTAGGTCTTTCCGGTCTTTCTTTCCAGTATGTAGCCTCTGCTCAACTTGACTTTTTGGTACCCTCAATCTTCGTAATATCTAATTCTCTGCGTCTGCGTCATATCACTCTTCACATAGTTCGCCGCTGCTCACCGCTGGCAAGATCATGCTCCTACAGCATCTCGTTTTTGTCTAGCCTTTTCTTGCTCTTTGCTTTCCTGAAGTCGTTGCTACCTGTTCTTCCACCATGCCTTTGAAAGGCAATTCGCAAAGACCCCTTCGCATTCTTGCCGCTCCAGCGAGTGTTGCTAAGCGAGCTTGTCCTTGCACCCTTCCCTCTTATTCTCTTCGTTTTTTCGCGCTTTCGGCAAACCCGTGATGACTAGGCGGGTGGTGGCGCTTTTTTGCAATAAATTTAGGTTGCAGGTATCTTCGTTGAATAAGTGAATTAGATGGTTCGGTGGAAATATAGATTATTCTAACCAAAGACAATATATCCGAATTGCGGGCAACATACACCGAGACTGCTGAACTAAGCCCTCCCCCAGAGCAGGGTGAGCCGGCTCCTGGCAGAAGAAACCCTATCTAGGCGAGCTTGTAGTTGCTCTTCTCGATCCTCATCCCTCTAGCCAATTCAGCATTTCTTGACTGGAGACCTCTCCACTGTTCTTCTTCTTCGTCTTCTCTTCGCCATCCAGATTCAAACAGCTCTTGTTGGATGAGCTCTTCTCTTCTCTTAGCTTACCTGCCTTTGTCGACTTTCACTAACGTCTTCAAAATGGCTTTTTCTAATACCGCCCATTGATCTCTGCAAAAGCGGTTCAAATTAGGTCCCAAAGCTGAAACAAGATCATAGAAATATCACAGTAATCAGAGTCAGGCGTCATCACGAGACTAATTGTTCATCGGTTCGTCCCTCCTTTCCCGTTCGCTTCCCTGAAAAAGTTGGGATTCAACCCCTCCTCATGTTTCACTTGTTTTTTTCTTTGTTTCATCAGTATTTAGTATTTTCGCTTTGACGATGTTAGAACTGTCAGAGTGTCTTCTTTTCCTTTCCAACTTCTACCTACAAGGGAGAAGGCGGTGTTGCGGTGTATCATTTCCTATATAAAGACTGTTACTTTGACAGAAGCTTGGCACCCCTAACCACACCTTGGCTTAGTCACTCGGTACACGACAAAAGCCATGAGTAAATGCAAAATGAGAGGATAACCTTTCTAACATATGAACCTCAGCATTCAATGAGAAAAAGAAGGGCTTCTGAAGTTCATAAATCACAGCATTTAAAATCAAAGAAAAACTTCCCAAATCATGAATTACAGCATAAGAAAACAAAAAAGGCCAAAGTTGAAACAGAAATCTAGTTAGAGTGAAAAAGGTTCAATTGCATGATTACGTCAAAGGCGATAATAATACATTGAAGTAAATTCACGTCATAAAAAACAGGCTGTAGCCCTTTAACTCACTTTGGGCCAAAACTGTAACAATTAGGTGAAAATGAACCCAGCTTTAAATACTGATTAGACAATCGTTCTCAACAACGGTGGCAAAGATAAACGAAAGCGTTAAAGTAATTGGCTGATGGGAATGTACGACTATGGTTAGCATTACCATCAGAAACTATGTATGAAGAAGTGTCCAAGTGAGACTGTCTATGAATTTCGGCATGCTTCTTTACAGTTTGAGGTTTATTTATTTATTTAGTTATTTATTTATTCATTTACTTATTTATTTATTTATGCACCTCATTGAATGCGCACAGCTAGAAGCAAGTAAACCACCCGCCGCCACTGCACAATGTGAGATTTGGGAGAGGGAGAGGACAGGAATACCTATGAGTATAAATCTCCAGAAGCTGCACTGATAGTGAGTGTCACGAAGATGCTCATAGCCAGTAATCGCACCACTTGGCCATAGTGCTCTCATTCTGTCAGGAGTCATAGGACCAAGTCGGAACTTCGGCACACGGGTGCGCCAACCTCTCTCGTAGAACCGACTTGAGAGCAACTGGCAAAATGGCAAGAAGTGAACAGTTAAGCAGGACATTTCTTCAAGTTAGGAGCATCGAGGTAGGCTGGCCTAACAGCGGTGGCGACGGACTGCAAGTTAAAGAACACTAAAAAAGAAGTTTAACGAAAGATAAGATACAAACCAAACATGGAAAATGTCTGTTGTCTCTGGTTATCTTTTGATCTGTGAAATCGAGTTTGCAGCAATATTTTATTGGGCCGACTTCTCGGTGCCTTCACCTTCTCCCGAGCCTGATAAGACAGAAGGCTTCAAAAAATCATTCGTTCAGGCACTATTTCAATATTCAGCGAAAGTTCAGAGTGGATGGACTACTGGAAAGTCAGAAGTTGTTAACTAACCCTTGGGGATAGTCGACCTTTGTTGTCCACCGATCACCCCAGGCTGGTAGGAGAGCGGTTTGAATAGGATGAGCCCCGGGTCAATTTGCTTCAAGGAGCTCCAAGGGGCTGCTCACACGCCACACGAGGCTGAGCGGGCCGCTGACCTCTTCTTATGGTGAGGAAGGAGACTGCATGACATCCGGCGCTGTATATTTAATATCGTGTCTTCAGTGTAAAGGGGAGTATATTGAGGAAACAGGCAGCCTCTTTGCATCAGGGTAAAGGAGCACCTGGGTGCATGCGAAAGCCGAGAACAGCTACTCTTCTATGAGAACATAGGGTACGATGTCATGGGAGTATGAGGTTCGAGGTGGCGGTCACGATATTATCACGAGAATCCGATATTGCAGAACCTTAGAGGCCTTTTGGGTCATGGCTAAGTCCCCTAAAATTAATCGGAGGGAAGAGTGCGTGGCGGTTTATTGCAGAGCTAGCGCCCTTTGCAGCACTATGCGGGTTTTGACCTATGGGGTTTAGGGGTTGATTTTGAAGGGATCAGAGGCGCGCTCGGCCTTGTGTGGTTTTTGAGGAGGCTTGATTTACGCGACCAGCCCATTGGGGGTCCCTGAAGCGAGGTGACTGAGGCTCATCCTATGCAAACCGCTGTCCTACCAGCTTGAGGCGATCGGTGGACCACAAAGGTTTACTATCCCCAAAGGTTGGTTAACAGCTTCCGAATTCCTAGTTGTCCACGCCCTTTAAACTTTCTCTGTAGATTGAAATAGGAAAATGATTTTTCCAGACTCCAAGGAAGATGAAGGTACCGAAACGTCAGCCGAATATGTAGAATATTGCAAGTTCCACAGCTCGGTTCCACAACTTGAAAGATAACCTCAAACTATGTATGAAGAAAGAGGAGAGTGAGATCAATTTCGCGACTGTTCGAGATTTGAGAGAACACTAAACTGAGGAGAGGGACGCGAAAGATTTTTCTGAAATAAAACATGTGTTTAATAGCGAAAAGGTTCCTGTTCACTTTTTCGCTATTAACCTCGCGTTTTATACCAAAAAAGTTTCTCGGTGAAAAAAATGTGCATGATTGTGGTGATAGAACTAATTGCTAGATTGAAGTGAAGGTTTGTTCATAGCCGTATATAAGTTGAATCCTCACTGAGTTCCTCACTAGTGCTAAAGTATCCTACTATATACATATAACCCGCTAAGCGCGTCTGTTGGTTTGTCTGACTGTCTGTGTGTGTATGTGTGTGTTTGAGTGGAAATGATTAACTCAGTGGGCTTCGCCCACAGAGAGCGCAGCTTGCGCAAAAATGTCAAATTGGACCCAGGGTGCTAAAATCTGGTAGGAGTGCAGGAGGCAAGATGAAAACACTGATTGTAATTAACAAGACTACACACCGCCCGCAAGGGGCGAGCGGAAACGTTTTACAGAAGCGGGGAAAAAGGGAATAGAGGTTCTACAAGGTGCGTGGTCAAATGTCTAAAGTGGGCGGGGCTTGCGCCGAGGTGGGTGGTGCTAATGTCAATTATTTAAGGACGTTTTAAAATTGTTTTAGAAAGCGATAAATAGTTGTGGGGCTTTTAAGAACGAGTTCTTAAATGGTATCCATTGGCAGTGCTTACTATACACAGGGTTAGCAAGAAAGTTCTGCAGCAAAAATTTCAAAGCATTGAAATTTTTTTATAAGCAGTGTGAACACTGCAGTGAGGGTGATAAACTTCCAAGTCATTTTCCTGGCATTCAAAATATGAGTGAACAAAGGCACCCACGTGGGCTTCCGCAGCATTACCGCCAATGGATGGGCAACACGCGATTCATACCATCACCTTCTTTCGAGAACTCCGAGGAGTTATCAGCAGCGTATTTCATGCTAGCACTGATCACCGATCAAGGGTCAAAACCATGTGGATTGCTTGACTGCAGGAGATGCTTGTAAAGCAAGCATTATTCTATAGATTCCTGGAGTATGAAAAATCCATCCAATGTGAGTTGAAAGATAGTTACAGCTGTCACTTGAGCTTATAAACCCCAATATTTGGCCAACGCGGTAAGAGCAACTTGTCCATAACTATGTTTTTGGTCTTTACAGGGGAACAGCTCACGTCGAAATTGATTTCGCTCTAGAACCCGTCAGAAATCCACCGGCCTTGCTTGGTTTCAGTTGTCCGCCGATCTTGCTCCTAGCTTAATATGGTCTGAAAACGGCGGTCGATGAACTTCCAATTCGGTCTTCTTGATACCTGGGCATTTCACATAATGTTTAACAGTGCTTTGCCGTCGATTTCTGATTTCTTCGATGTTTGCCGATGATTTCAGCCGATGATTCCTTCAAGTCACAGCTTCTTGAATTCTGGACAGAAGGCACCGATGATTCGCCCGAAGGATACGAGTAGGTCGTTTATGTGATGAATGTATTTCGAAATTCAGTGGATCTGAAAAGTTTTGGAATTAATTCGAAATGGCTTATGTTTTGTCGCAAGATTTTTCTGCCGACCTAATATTTTGAATACAAACCAGTTTATTGCCACCTTTAGCTATCTACCTGGGATTGAATTGAAACAGATTATACAGGTTGAAACAAGTGGGGAATGAGTAGAGCTACTTAGGAACACATGATCTTAGCTAAGCTCTACCCACGGAGGTGTGGCGTGCTATAAAAGTGGTTATATCGGAAGTACATAATTCCTGTTCCCGTTTACCTAAAGCGTTCGAATTTGGTGGGAGAACAGACGGCACGATGGGAACCCTGAGAGAAGGTGGCAGGACTAAGGCCGCCCACTGAGGGTGAGGCAGGCACGAAAATCGCCGCTTAGACTCGAAAATCGGAAGGGATGCAGGCGGCATGATAAAATCACTAATAGCACGAGCTAAGTGTAGATTCCGCCCACTGGGGGCGCGGCATGCACAAAATTGCTTCTTTGGAGTTTGAGCGCTCGAATTTAGAAGGGAGGCGGCAGAACTGGACGGGGAGAGTGTAGATTGCGGAGCGGGCAATCCAGTTGAAAAGCTTTCCATGCACCGTTTATTCACACCTTTACTCCCTTCAGACATGGGGTATCTGCGTGTGGTAGGATTTAAGACGCTGGGGACGTTGGCTGATATATAGCGGGCTGTACCTATCCCTTGCGTAATTGACCGATCAGTGACCACCTTATTCCCCTCAGCGGTGCAGGGTTCCACCTCCGAGGAAGTTGAAGATATGTTGAGAGGGTATAGCTGTAAACGTAGCTGTCTATAATGGCAACCGATATTGGCCAGGTTCGATTTGTACTACTACATATGGAGATGCTACCCATTGCACTGGCCTATCATCACTCCTTCCTTTTTTCAAAAAAAGGAAAGGAGTGATGATAGGCCTGTGTGTGTAACGGTGAGTGTATCGGCACATCTTTGACTGGAAACTCATAGAACCTGTTATCGTAGACGGAGAGCGTTCAAATTCGGTAGGAGTCCAGCCGGCACGATGGAAACACTGATAGCATGCAGCAAGACTAGACTCCCCCTAAAGGGGAAGGAAGGTGCGCGAAAATTGTCAAGTTGGACTGACAAGGTTTAAGTTCACTAGCTGTACAGGTGGCAGAATGGTGATGGCAGGTGACACGACTGAAGACTAAAGAAGAGGAGAATGTACAGAGTTAGTTAAACACACATGAGTTGAGCAAAATTCATGACTGGCAAGAAGTTCACGGAGCGTGTTTCGCTCACGAAGTATGTCCGCAAATTTATAATTCGTGTTCTCCTGCACCGTTGCGTGCAAATTTGAGAAACGTGGGCGCCAGGCCAACTTCACACGGGAAGGTTGCTTTCATAGTCCGCCGGCCGGTCGGCCGGCTGGCGTGCCACGAGGCAGTGCTACAGGGGAGGAGGGCGGCAGACGGTCGTTCGAAGGGCTGAAAACAAAGGGCGGCAGACGGTCGGTCGAAGGGCCGAAAACAAAGGAGAACAAGATCAAAAACCAAACAACCAGGGGCTTGTACAAATGGTTTGATCTTGTTCTTCTTTGTTTTCAGCCCTTCACCGACCGTCTGTCGCCCTCCTCCCCCCTAGCATTGACTCGTGGCACGCCGGTCGGCGGACTATGAAAGCAGCCAAGGGAGGAGAGTTCGGCGTCAGCCGAGCGATCCAACTGGTGCAAAAAAATACCTAAAGACAGAGAACTTGATGGTGAAGACTTTGCAGATCGGCGGAGAGAATTGGAGCCTTCGGGATGAAAAAGAGCTTAACTACTACAGCTGTTGCAGCATTTCCAATCAGTTCATTTCAGAAGGTCATGCTCTTCCACACATCTTCGGAGTCAATTTTGCAATGAAACTAAAATGTGAAATCTGTTTTCGTTGTCGAGAATGAAAGGTACAACAAAATGGAAATAGGATACAATTTCTGGTAGAATATAAACCTAATACTATTTCACTTTCGATTCGGCGCAGCACTTTGTTTTTTCATTTATGAGGGTTTCGGTAGAATGGCTCTTAATCCTATTCATTGATTTCGATATCGAACGCATTCACTCAAATGTACAGGATGTACCAAAATTGTGGGCGCCAATTTATGGCAGTGTAGTTGAGGTTTCCCAGCTGAGAATGACAATGGAAATGATATGCGCGTAACTAACATTATGCGCTACACATACTACAATAAAATTTTAAATACCCACATGAGCATGAAGAGAAGACCAAAATTACTCTCGAGCACCTCGCATGTTGTTCGCTGGTATCCTCCTCCATTTCTTTCCGGTCGTTATTGAGTCCTGCTTTCTAAGACTCCAAACTGGGACTGCGAACTCCAATCAGAAATCATGAGGGGTCAAGTGAGTTGAAATCTGCGAAGTAGGATGGCCAATCCTCTCTGCCAATGAAGTCGGGCAGCTAGAGTTGGCACCTCGGCGAGCTTGGCTCTGTGGGCCGGTGTACCGTCCTGTTGGGAGGACTACAAAATGTTTCAAAGGCTGGGATTAGACCAGTGTTTCATTAATTCCATAAGTATGCTATTGGAACACAAGCCTTCGTCATTTTTCATACTGGCACCGGGAAAACCATGGAAGTCCCACCTTTGTCCGTGACTCCCGCGAAAAAACATCATTGGCTGCTTTCATAGTCCGCCGGCGTGCTCGCGGCGTGTGTGCCGGCGTGCGTGCAGGCGTGCGTGCCGGCGTGCGTGCCGGCGTGCGTGCCGGCGTGCGTGCCGGCGTGCGTGCCGGCGTGCGTGCAGGCGTGCCAGCGTGCCCTTGAAACATTTTGTAGTCCTACCAGCAGAACGGTACTCCAGCCCCCCCCCCCCAAGCTCGCCCAGGGGTGGTGCCAACCCTAGCTGCCTGACTCCATTAGCAAAAAGGATTGGCCATTCTGCTTTGCAGATTTCAACTCACTTGACCCCTCCTCATGATTTCTGATTAAAATAGGACCTTTCGGGTTTGCAGTCCCAGTTTGGAGTCCTAGAGAGCAGGACCCACTAACGACCGGGAAGAAATGGAGGAGGATACCTGCGTGCAACATGCGAGGTGCTCGAGAGTAAACTTTGGTCCTCTCTTCATGCTCATGTGGGTATTTGAAATTTGTAGCATGTTGTAGCGCATGTTAGTTACGTGCATATCAATTCCATTGCCATTCTCAGCTGGGAAGCTTTAATTACATTGCCATAAATTGGCGCCCACAATTTTGGTACATCCTGTACATTTGAATGAATGCGTTCGATATCAAAATTAACGAATAGAATTAAGACCATTCTACCAAAACCCTAATAAATGAAAAAACAAACAAATTTCTTGTCTTCTCGTCCTAACTACGGAGTTCTATCCAATTGCCGGCGTGCGTGCCGGCGTGCCAGCGTGCCGAGCCAGTGCTGGGGGGAGGAGGGAAGCAAACGGTCGGTCAGCGCTTTCGAAGGGCTGTAAACAAAGAGAGACAAGATCAAAAATAATTTGCACAAGCCCCTGGTTATTTCTTTTTGATCATGTTCATCTTTGTTTTCAGCCCTTCGAAGGGGCTGACCGACCGTCCGCCTCCCTCATCCCCTCTAGCACTGCACGCCAGCATGCCGGCACGCCGGCGGACTATGAAAGCGGCCATTCTGCTGTTACTATAATCACCTTTCAACGAAAGATTACGCGTTCGATGCTTATAGTCGAAGTGCGATAGTTTTATTCGTTGAAGAGCGGTTTTTCGTTTTTTTGCAAATATTTCGACTGAAGAAAACAATGAAGTAATGCGTGTCTCCACTCGAGAGAAATAGCATTTTCTGCATTTCTTGGCTCTATATTGCCTGTTCAACTTGGAAACGAAGTGGCATGTCTGCATAAGATTGGAATCTCAACGAAGCTTTTGCTTGACAGTCCGCCCCACCGACCACCTCGATAGGTCCTACTCCTTTGCCGTCTTCTTGACGAGTCACCCAGAATCACGATTGACTCGCAAACGGATCATTTCAATATTCCTATCTTCAGGAACGCTTTACTTTCTGTCCCTTCCTAGTCTGTCTTAGGTTGAATCTTCTTCTCTATCGTTCATCTTTCAACAGGCTACAGCCTCGGTCCCTAATTTGCGCTATCCGGGCACTGTGCTCTTACCCACTACACTGCTCCGCTTGCCCTCGTTTTTATGTCGTTTTCGTTTCACTCTTGAAGGTGTATTGGCTGGGCGAACTATTTACCTACCTCTCTCAAGCCGTGATCGATTGGTGTCCCGCCAAAGCGCGGGAAACGAGGGGTATATAGGAGGGCAACACACAGTTTACGGGAACACATGACATCGCACCCGCTCCCAATAATCCCCCGTCCTAACCATTCTGGAATCTTCTTCTTGATCATTCGTTTCTGTCGCGCCTCTTTTTATCACACACCATCTCATCGTCTCCTCAATTACTGGTACTATTTACTTTGTACGCTGTTTTATTGTAGTAGTTTCTGGTGTAGCGTTGTTTGAAGTTCCTTTCTTTGAATCACTCCTTTTTGACGGTCGTACCTGTATCAGTTATTGGCCTTAGTTATCTGAATTTTATTGCCGAAGGAGATTTTGCGCCTATTACCTATTGATCATTTTTACCGTTGTTATGGTTATTGTTATGGAGGTTTAATTGCCCAAGTTTGAGGTGCGCCCAATAAAAGGTATCGTAGTTGGTGTTACGCGTGGCAGGTTGTATCGTATATTACGACGACAGTATATCTATATATCTATACTGCGCAACTGCTTTACTACCTTTTGCGTAAAGTAGCGATATAGCCGGTCACGCTGAAATGCGTAAATTGAATTATCGACTGGACAGAAACGGAACAGGGAAGACAATATTGATGTACCATTGAGACTCAACAGTGTAATTTAGTTTTTAGTTTCTTTTTGTGAGCTTTCTACTAGTTTCCTAGAAATGGAATGGTTGGTACAGTCAGTATGAAATGTCATTTGAAGCAGACACTGATTTATTGTTCAAATCTTTATCATAAATGATTTTCAATTACCACAGTTTTTGCCACATTCTTTGCACTATATCCTGCGGCGGCTGCCACCATCTTGCGTATTGCAGAAGAGAAGACGGTTCTGAAAATACACGAAGTTGGAGAGAAAAAACATTTATTTCAAATATCGCAGAAATCGAAACCGGGGCTATATTAATATTGCCCGGAGAGAAGAAGCCTTCCATCCAGGGTTTACAAAATACAATTTGGTTGGTTTAACGGAACTTTCTGGGTTTTAGCTGCTTAATCCTTCACCATTTCTCCTCGTCCGTTTCTCACCAATGAGTAACTCTTTCAAAGAGAGATCAGTTTAATGAGCCAAGGGTACTTCGTAGGAATATCAAGAGAAATGAAAGATAGGAAAGAGTCGTTTTTATGGTGGAGTAATTTTGCAAGAAAAGCAGAATACAAAAATAACCTGTTTTTCATCCCTTTTTAGGCCTGGCAGATATATTATGGGAGCTCAACCAACCTAAGAAACCATAGGTCTGAGGAATCATTCTAGTCAGTTTAAGTGGAGCGCTCTCGTAAAACAGTCTGCATTGCTCTACACCCGCTCTTATTTCAACCAAAATATTGTTCGAAGCCATGAGTCAAATCAGCAGCACATCAGCAGCACACACTAAATGATGTGCTGCGCAAGAAAACAATAACGCTCATGTTTTTTTTTTGAAAAGGTAAGCGTTAGGATTTTTCTGTACAATCGAACAATAACGCTCATAACGCTCATGTTTTTTTTTTTGAAAAGATAAGCGTTTGGATTTCCTTCATGCGTAGTCCTCCTGAGGAGTATTTCAGTCCCCGCGCCCAGCTCTAGCATTGAACGTTTTATGCGGGTGGCGTGGAATTTTTCATCTCTTCACTCTCATTACATGTGCTCACAAAAAAGGCATCGTGTTGCATCGAGCAGACATATAGCGACGGGGAAGGTGTATGTCAAATTTGGATGGATGATGCGCGATCTCACATCCTCCTACCCCATTGTCGCATGGTCTTCGTCTGTCTCGGAGAAAACAAGGATCTCGCCTTCGCACGTTGCCGGACTCAGCAATCGGCAGATAGAAAAGCAACTCGGCAGGAGCTCCAGCTTTGTCTGCTCCAATCTCAAAGAACCTAAAAACTGCGGCACCAATGGAACAACGTTGGAAGAAACCATAGCAGATCTTTGCTGGTGGAGATCTTGTTGAAGAGCGATTTCGGGAATTCGAGTAATCTTTCTGACGAGAAGGACTTGAATCTGAATGGATTCGATTGCTGGAAATGACGCTAACAACATCTGAGGAAGAATCCATTGCAGGTACGCTGCTGGGCCGGGAGCTTGTGATTGTGACAAACGCTGGGACAAATGCTTCCCTTGTCGAGAGGATTCACGCGTGCATAAATATAATAACTGCAGACTAGGCTCCACAATTGACGAGCTGAAAATTGGGGTGTGTGTACATTCGGGCGATTCGGGCTGCGCGCGGCAATTTGCTCGGCGAAATTCATAACGATTCTGAATTTTAGCGCCAATACTTGGGCCCAGATTCGAAGTAAAGTAGCTTAGTAGGATTAGCTGACCATACTGATCTACTCTACTCCAGGTTCGTGCCCCAATGATAGGCGCCAGGGCCGTTCGAATAGCTACGAACTCCGCCGCGCAGTTTGCCGCGCGGAGCTTGAGTCGCACGAATGTACCGTCCCCCGAAATTTGCGATTATGGAACCAAGAGAATTGTCCATTCCATTCTGCAGTGTTCAAAAACCATTCAGCAAGTATACTCCATCTAATCATGGTACTGGCTTTGAAGCAAAGAGCATCACTGATTTTTGGTGAAGCACCTCATACGTTACTACATTGGGCGGACGTTAGAAATATTGAAATTCCGAGCACTCCCAGATAACACGTGTGCCACTGCTTTCCTATAAAGGGAGCCTAAACGCTACAAAACTGATTATGAATCAGCGCTGCCAGCTGTCTTCTGTAATATTAGAGGTGGACTTTAAGTAGAGAAACACACTACTACATCATGTAAACCAATAATAAATATGGTGTTTTCCGTTTGCAAACAAGATCGCCTGACTGCTTCCAGCGAGGAGGTGATTGCGATGGAGGATCTGCTGGAAGAGATGGAGTATGCCCAATTTATGAGGCAATATCACTCTATAGCAATGTTGTTGCTGTGACAACAAACCTTCTTGCCTTTTTATCAGACAGCTTTTTTTGTATGCTGACATCTCCTCATTGTCGAAAAATGAATGGAGGGTAGCCGTGCGGAGGCAGGAGGGAGGAAATTTCTTCTGCCTCTCTTGCGTTGCTGTGAAAAGAGGAAAGAGAAACCGGTCGTTAGCATCAGCAGCACAGGATATCCATAAGTGTCTACCATGAATAAGGTCAGATATAAATATAGGTCATACTTGTCACGGTTGTGTTCGTTTTATATAAGTGGTCTACGGGGGAATTTTGGAATTATCGAATCAGAAAATGGACAGAAATTTATTAAGCAATGGGGTCGTTTTTAAAACGGACAGGCAGACAATACGTCTTGAGGAGAACTACCAAGCATTCAATCGTCAACTGCTCGCGTACGAGGTCTAAATCGTTCAACTCATCGCTACCAGGGCCAACATTTATTTCTTACCCCTTCTTTTGTTTTTAGTAGCCCCCTCCCTCCATGCTCAGGTTGCACAAGGCTTGGGATTCCGTTTTCACCTGACTTGCCGTTTCCACGAGAGATCTGTTTATGCTCGTGTCTCGAAGTTCCGGCAAGCTCCAATGACCCCCTGATGCCGCGCTAGGGGCTCCATTACCGACTGGTGTGGTTGTCTGCTGCGATTTCCACTTGTGGTAGCTTCACGCATTCCTCTCTTGTTATTTTTCAACAGTTCTAAATTATACCCTCTCTTAATTTTGGACTTCTTTCTTGGAATTCGAATGAGATGGTACCACATCGATCCTCTTTTCGTTTATTGACTTGATATTTTGCATGTGTTTACTCAGTGCTTATATTTCTCACTCTTTATGTGAGAGCACGTCATTTTGGCGCAGAAATGAATAAATGAATAAAATAGATGTCGTGTTGGTTCAAAGCACGGTGAGTAGAAATATGGATGGTGTTGCATTTGCAAAATCCGGTAAAGAGTTATATGTTTTGTTGTCAGAGAGAAAATTTATGGAAATCTTATGTATGGTTGTTGATATCACTCTTGCAAAATTTTACAGTGGTGTAGGATGTGGAGGCCCCTTTACGGACAGGGAAATGATCTGCGTCGGCTGCCGCTCAGTTGACCATCGATTCCTCGAGTGGGCGCCAGTAACTTTTCCATTGTCCCCGTCGCTAGCCAGAGTAGTCCTGTGAATCGTACTCGCTCGAGGTACACGGGGCAGAACATTCCTATCGTTCAGAGCTTTCGTGAATAACCATTTCGTTGGCAGCCGTCCTGGTGTTTGTTTGACGTCCCGAGGGATCCAGTCCGTAACCGCCCTGGTCCAACGGTGATCACTATATCTCATGGCGTGCCCGGCCCATCTGTTTTTCGATTTCTTGGCGTAATCAAAAATAATCGATTCCATGCGATTGTCATTGCTATTTCCAGGTTCCGACGGAGCTCGGAACCGGGAAATAGGGGTGCGGGAACGAATTTTCGATCGCAGCTAATCAAGCTCGCCTCGCACCCAGGCGCGAAGTGGCCTTAATTAGGTGCGAAGACTCCGCGGTAATTACGCTGCCCGCACTCGCTACTAATTGAGTTGAAACTTGTCATTTGAGAAGGATAATGACACTTTAAAAATGGAGATTCTATTAAAAAATGTTTTTTTTCGAAGAAAAAGTTCCAATATCAATTTCAACGGTTTTGAGAGTTTTATTTAATCGCATAATAAATGAATTCAAAATTTTTCGTGAATAAAGTTTGTGCAATATGGGAGAAAACGGTTTAATCCATTAGTATCCAGACCACCTAAAATAAAATCTAAATTCATAAGTAAAAAACTCAGATAGTTTTGTTTGTTACGAATCTGGACATCTTTTCACGTGATCGAGGAACACCAGGCATGTACGGTACGCGACATGGTCCTGCGGTACAGGAGGCGTCCGAAGTGCTTGTACTTCAGGGGGAGCAAAGGTGAAAAGCTCGGACAGTGGAAGAAATGGGCCACATGGATCGAGTACTCCTAAATAGTTTGGAGTTGGAGGACACCCTGTAAGTCCATCGAAACAGTACAGTGCGTCTCTAATGCCTTATTGAGTAAGCAGCGGTAGTTAAAGCACTCACGCAGCTAGTTAATTAGTTCTCGATCACCTCTCTTCAAGGTGCTAAATTTAGTCTGAAGTCTTGCTATATGCCGTAAAAACTGTGAAATGGCCTGAATGGTAGGCCGTAGTCAACGACCTCAACGACCTCTCAATGAAGAGTAGTCCCGATATTAATCAATTCTTGAAAACTATGTCGCTTCTGTAAAAGTTTTTTGATATCGCAAAAAGGCGAAAATACCAAAAAAAGAAGTGAGCTAAACTGTTGTACCCATTTTCCAGGAGCTGAAATGAAATGTATAGAACTTATTTATCATGCTTGTAAATAAAACTCTCAAAACAGTTGAAATTGATACTGGACTTTCTCCTTTCAAAAACTCATTATTTAAAGAGACTCTATTTTTTCAAACTGTCATTATCCTCTTTAGTTGAGAAGTTTCAACACGATCGGTAGCGAGTGCGGGCAGCATAATTATAGCGTAGTCTTCGCACCTAATTAAGTCACTTCGCGGCTAGGTGCTAGGAGAGCGATCGAAAATTCGTTCGCACACCCGGGAAATAGCAATGACAATCGCATGGAATCGATTATTTTAAATGAATTGAAGAGTAGTTCAGTGATCGGTCCCATGTATCCTTCCACCTTATGATTTTTACCAAAAATAACAAAGTATCAGAAATAATTAGTACCTCCATTAAAAATAGGCTGACGAAATATCCTTTTTTTATTTCCAAACAGGGTATTGACGAAAGGAGTGCAATCATGGTTTTACTGTGCTCTTATCACAAACTAAACTGGAACGTCATGAATTCTTCCATTCTTCAGTTCTCTATTGCACTAGAAAGGATGATAGAATGATCTACTGCTTCTCAAACAGTTTGGAAGTTTTCGGAGTTCTACATACCACAAGAAAAACTCGATTACAGTTTCTTATTACATCGTAAACGGGCTACCCAATTCAGATTTTTCATTTAAGTGTACAACTCACCTGTTCCGCATTGGTTTGTCACTCCCTCAATTGGATATGTACAGTTGCATTTGTAAGCGCAGTATTCGGTTATGGAATCGTCTACAACGCAGAACCCTGGCGCTGTGCTCTGACCCACACGACATTTTCTCTTCGCTGTGGCCGCATCGCATGGGTTCACTTCTGGAAAGGGTTGTCAATTTAAGGGACTCTTCTGCAAACTCACTTCGAATGTTCCTGCACTTATCAAACTCGTAGAGCTGCTCGGAGGGAGACGGGCAGTAGGAACGGTTATGTGTAATCGATTCGTCGCACGCGACTGTCGCGAACTTCGTTTCGCCGTTATTACGGCCCTAGCGGTCTTCATATTGCTCGATCGCTATGCGATTATTACTTTTGGCATGATTCTACTGTTAGTTCCTATGTTCTTGTAATTCTTACTTGCTGCTGCATTCTGCTACAATTATTCGCGCGCGGCGACTCTTAACGCGACGCGACGATTTCATTCCTCGTTCCTACTGCACCACACCCGCTCTGCGAGAAAACAGGCTTACAATCAACTTCGGTTTCACAGAGCAACACGCATTGGATTGTCTCATTATCAGCGCTCTTTCGTCTTATTTTTTCTGATTCTGATTCATTTTTGCTTCACCGTTTTGGTTTTGTTTGAGGCCGTATCCGTCTGCTATATGGTTTTATTCTGTCACTCATGTAGCAACGTTTCAAAATTTTTGGAAATTGCGCCATTTACTATAATTTGTGGATCATTCGGATATGATTCCTTATGTTCCGTGGTGTTGGCCTGTCAAACTACCATTAACGACCCTTGGCACGAGCGCAAGAAAGAAGCTTTTGATCTTCTATATCTACCCTTCCACCTACAGGAATGTCCAGACAACATCAGCCGGAGCGCAGGAGAATTGAACATGTTGCTCTCCTTCATTACAATGACTGACCCCACAAGACAATATCATCCTCTAAAGAAATGGGAATCGAAAAGGCTGAGCAACAAAATTGCCGAACTCGGTTGGGTAGTTTTAGCTTATCATGTTTATGCCTCTAACTCAACCCTCTCGGACACCCCCTGTTTCAGAGGATAAAGATTCGTCCACGAGAACAGGAAGTCGCTGTTCAGGCAGAAATAGAAAAAGGGTTCCGCAGCTGCCAAAGTTCTACCTTTTCAATTAGAAATTTGGTACGTCGTGAATCATGCTGGTGATAGTTTTTTTTGATTGAAAACCATGCAGAATAAAATTGCCGAAATCAAAAAATGCGTTGAGTTGTGGGCAAGACCTTCGAGTCAATACATTCACAACATGACAATTTTCTTGTCATTCTCCTTGTTTATCCAAAGAGGTCCTGAACATACCAGATTCGCAATGGTCTCCGCTGTCACATGCAGGACAGATGCACAGTACACCACCGGTGTTCGGGTTGATGGTACAGGTGCCTTTGCCGCAAACATCCGGCTCCGCGCAGGGATCACCTGCAATGCGATAAAAGATGTTTTTAGCCTAAAATGTATGTTAGGGGATAGGTATTTGAAGGTACATACTTTGATTAACTGAGTAGTAGGTAATGTTGAGTTCAATCGAAGACAACCAGTTAGCGGAATAGGCAATTTGAGCGGATGAAACCCTAGTGTCGACTGTTTCAACTGATGTAGCCGTAATGCTGAAAGTTCAAGTTTTGGTGAAAAGCGGGATTTAATTAGAATCAAGTAAACTGAAGTGAAGCTTATTATCTCCTCCCGACTGGTCTGAATTGGGAAAAGCTATCTCTAATTGGTAAACTTTAGTCTCTTGAGCCGCCTTCACTACATACTCCGATCAGCTCGTATGGAACTTGATTATTACGATGTCCATGAATAAATGGGCGAAGGTAGGGGCGTTCATGAAAGCACATGAAGTGAACGCTGACTGGAACCGCAGCCTTTATCTGTGATTACTTTGAACAATGGGAAAAACAACTGGCTGCTCAGTTTTCACAGCCATAACAGCCTCAAGGTCGAAGCTTCTGCACGGTCAGACTGTCCATCACTCTATCCAATGCAAAAAAGGTGGTCAGTTCCACAGCCAGGTTTCAGAGTTGTTCTTTCCTTCCTCATATTCACACACTGGTACCCATCATTAAGGAAAACAAAGACATTTCCGTCATATCTACTCCTTCGGAAAATCGAAAATTATTACCTCACAGAATAGGTGGGATAGATCACGCTACTCCTCGACTGTTATCACTGTTCCGAATTATTCTATGGGAAACAGCCATCTTTCCTGTTCTTGGCATTGCTTCAGCTTCACAAGCCAGCAACGTAACAACTAACTGCCAACTTATGTTTATGTTTGAGAAACTGCGCAGAGAAGCTACAAAAGATTCAAAGAGCAAAACAGCAGTGCAGGCCGAAGCAGTGGGATTAGAAAGCAGCGCTAGCGATGCTCAGCAAAGCTCTACAAGGCGAAAAATGAGGAGGGCATGAACTTCAGACGGAAGTGTCAATGCGCTGTAAAAGATAGATCGCAATGACCATCCACAGTTCCTTCCATTTCCTTTTCAACAGTTTATCCTCCTCTTACCTACCCATTGTAAGGCTAAATACGCTTTTACTTCGCCAATACGATTTGAATGGAAGTCGGATACGTGGCGCATCCCTCTGACGGGAATAATTAGCGCCCCAAGACTTTATTTCTTATCCTTTTACTTTATCTTTCGTCTGCGCTGGGCGGTATCTCGCCTATTTATGATTAGCATATTTCATCCGTGGTAACCTTTTAAGAATAACTCCTGTTCGAGCGTTGATGATGTTGAGCGCGGCACCGGTGCCTGCAATAGTCACATTTGCTTCGAAAACGACGTTGAATCCATCACCGGCATCGAACAAATCTGAGCATCGAACGTTCTGTAACAAATTTTAATGATAAACTCAGTAAAATTTACAATTCTATTTCATAGCTAATGCGTCATTTCAATGAACTACTCCTTTCTCTTTTGGATGTGGTGATAAGAGTGATTCCATCATACATTCCAGTTCCGCTATGCACTAAAACTGGATTTTTGGTCTGCTGTCCTACTTTGCTACTTTACCATAAACGTCAGGATACCTGGCTTTGTTTATTTCACGAGTTCTGCTCTTCGTGAGGAGCTCAGCTCACTTCTTCTAGCCGGAGCGTAGTGGCCATATTCGAATGGAAGCCATCAGTATATCTGGGAACATTTCCTTCTTCGAGAGTTCTTAGAGCGCACTTCAATCGTCAGGAAACGAGGTGAAGAATACAGAGGTCTTGTCATGCGCATGACCTGAGATGGGACTTGAAAGCGCACCTAAAGGCACAATTTGCGATAAATATGGTTTTGGAGATAGCCCCGTAGGATGAAACTATGGCCGCCTGTACATATAGCACTATGGTGCTGTCAGATCGATCCCTAGCCGATCTATAGGGCCGATCTATAGGGCATTATAGAGTCTCAAAGATCGTAGACTGTAGACTGTATGCTACACCCCAAATCGGACGAGCTCCAACGCTGCTGTGCCATTAACAAAGGCCACCCATGTTGGAACTTCAAGCAACTAGTCATGACCCACATATAGCTACAGTGGAGGACAGTCTTTGGCATTTGTGGCTTAATTTAGCTATTTCTTGACGGAGCTTAGAAGACTGAAATATCGTTCAATCTGAAATTCAATCAGGTTCAAAAGAATTTTTTCAATTGAATTTAAGCTCTATAGTAACGTCATGGTTTCGGAGCCCTGATGAAGGCTTAACACTGCTCCCATTCTTTACATTCTATATTTTTGTGATTTACAATATTTCTTGAATAAATGAAAAGAAAAAGGCAGATTTAGAGCAGGAGCCGATGTCATTTGGCGTGCTCAGAATGCACATTCCTCTGGAGTTCTCGCTCGAACAGGTTTTCAGAGTTAGACTGCCTTTTCAAAGCACGAACAAATTCCAATAACAGAGTAAAATTTCAGCCTGTACTACGGATGAATCTTTGTCAAGGACCCTATTGTTCCCAGCTTTGCTCCTTTCCTTTTCCTATTTTCCCTTAATTTTCTGATGAACAAAAACTCACAGTGACATTAGGAACTATGTAGGGGTGATGTTCAGTGGTCACAGGCTCCTTTTCAATATCGGTGCATTTTCCCAGTGCTGAAAGAAGGCTGCTTGAGTAATGCTAAATGAATTAATCTTCCAACACTTACGAGGTGTTACTGTTGATATAAACGGCGTTGTAGTTGGAGTCTGAAAAATCTACAATCATCTGGTAGTTTGAAATCCACTGGTTTCGGTCTTGCTAAAGACGGAGACTCCACCCAAGATCTATTTGGGCCATTCGATAGAAGTAAGGCTGCACTGTTGAAAAGACTTCAATAATAAGATATCGGAAAGTACGCGAAGAGTATATCGCTGGGCGAGGGTGGAGTAATTGACGAGATCATGCGTAACACATGGCAACATTCAGAGTGCCCATGAATGTTCTCAATAATTTCAAGACGAATATGAATTGCATCTGTTATGTTAGCATTCTTTTCTTTTCATAGATTTACTAAGAGAATTGTGGGGTTTTCGCCCGTTCCATTTCGTTCGACTCTTTCGCATCAGTGAGGAGCTGCCGGATAATACCGTGAAAGCGACTGCTCTCAAGGGGAAGCTCAATGCATTGTGTGTATAGGAGAAGCCAATGAACCGATTGCTACGTAGCTGAAGTCATCGTCGTCTAGGGCCCCTTCTGGACCGAGCGAACTCTTGATTGGAGGGTACGCACTCCACCTCAGACAACAGCGAAGGAAATGTGGGTTTATCCGTCAGGTTGTACTATTAGGTTGATGCATAATAATTGCGGACTTTTTCGCGGCTTCTTTTCTCTCGATAAAACTAACCTTTTGAACTCAGGATTTTTGTAGAAATAATCTTCTCGCTTTCCTTAACAGAAACATGTCTTGAATAACATCTTTACATACGCCAAATTATGCTCTATTACTTTGAGAGATGTTGGAAGGTGGCTCACTCATAACGTGATCTCGACGAACTTCGCGGCGATGTAACAGTCGGCCAAAGTCAAACAAGGAATGGAGTCTGCTTCTGCGGTCGCCCTATTCACCAACGAAAACTCCTATGGATTATCACGTCAATCACCCTTTGAAAAATTGGTTACCGAACACCACTTTCGACAAAGTAGATGGCTTGATGGCCAACGTTAAGGCGTGATCGCCTCCAAGAATCGAAACTTCTTCGCCTGTGGAATCCAACCGCCTATGTAGCAAATGGGGAGCAGTGCTTGATGTAGATGGTGGATATATGTTCCGGAGCAATTATTTGAACATGTCTTTGCTAGATATTATTTCGTTTCTTCAAGTAAGATTTGCTGAAAAAAAAATCCGCAATAATTGTGCATCAACCTAATAATTTCTTATTACTTTTGGTGCTTTCATTGCTCTGTAACTATTCTATATACAAAGTCTAGGACTAATTATGTGAAGGGAGCACATAATCTGAAGCTGATCATAGAACGGATGGAAATTCTTCCAGCACCGTAGAGATACTGGATAGGACGTTCCGAGAGGAAAGTGCGGCCCTCAATCATACATCTACAATGTGGTGACTTGCAAGCGATTAGGTGGTGCCTTTTTGAGCTGGAGAGATGGGGTTTGGTGGTGATGAAGTGGTATCGTCGTCAACCTCCACCATTCCGGACGAGCACAGCAGATCGTTCACCCTAGGCCTCGCCCAGCCTCTGAGGAGCGTGGAGTTGCGGGGCTTCTCGCTGTGGGCCGGAACATATAGGGTCTGAGTTGGAGATGAAGATGAGCCCTCGACACCACGTTCAATACAAACTAGGCACATCTTATGGGCTTTCCGAATTACTGGGTCGACTAGTTACTGGGAATGGAAGCCTTGAAGCTTTGCTCAGAATTACAAATACCTTATGTTTGATACAAGAGTCAATCACAAGACATGGTTTGAGTGTTCCCAAACTCAACTTCTTAGCCAGTATTTTCTAATTTCCTGTACAAAACGTTCGTGTTATTTTGAGCCAAGGGCCCTAGAGGGAGTCCATGGGCCACGTTCTTGCCATCTGGAGCAGACGGCACAAATTTCTGCTCATCTAATCAGCATTTAATAGGACACAAAAAACAGAACTCAAACCGTACGGGAGTGACACAGTTGCTTTCGGCGAAGCAGGCGTAGAAGCCGCTGATAGTCGCTACCGTCACATTCAGATTTGCATAACGTTCGTTTTGAATCTGAAAGACAAAAAAGAAATTGGGAAGAAAACGAATAAAGTATACAAACTCTGAAACAAAATGTATTGAATCCTCGTCGACCTTTATGCTTCCATTCACCGAAAACACAGAAGGAAAGAAACTTTTGAAATTCCTTAGAAGCAACTTCATTTCAAACAACAACATTTTGATGATTTTACTCGACACATTTTCTCACTGACGGCACCTTCTGATTCGCTACGGCGATGGTTAAATTATTCGAGTTCTCCTAACCTTGAGTTCTCCAAACACGTCTTTAGAGATTCCGAGTTGATAGAGCTGAGGTTGGGCTCCATGTTCCCAGTAGTAAACAAATGATTTGAATTCTCAAGAATTTGTACGAATCGGTGTTTGTGGTCGAGGGCGTGTTGACAAGGACACCTACAACTTCAATGCCTCCGCTAACGCCTTTTCGACGGAACGGCTCTTCTCCGAGAACGGCGACGTGTTTTCGACTGGGTCAATCCGATGGCGTATTACTCGATCTTCCGGGCTTGCATTATCATGTCTTCAATCACGTTTCAGATGCAACCCTTCTTTGCATTGAAAGGAAAGATCGTCATCTTAATCCCTCTCTTCTTGACCAGCATATAATATCCACTAGATTTTAGCTACCTCTTTTAAATGATCACCGGCGCCGTATTGGGGCTTGCTTAGGTTTAGGAATAGGTTTAGGAAAGTGATGGTCATTTAAGTCACTATTTTTGGCATACTTGTACCCACGAGTAGCTTGCCGAACTCCGATGTGGGGCTTGCTGAACTTCGGGCAGCTACCCACGCTATCCCGGAATGGATGGCGGCTTAATTTATTGGATTTATTCATCGTCTCCAATAATTGCCAGTAAGTTGAATGCAAGCTTCTGGCTGAGCCTATGCCACAGCCGCAGACTCTCCACACACGTATGCATAGATAGACCTGCACGGAGACAGAACGCAGAAACAGTTCACTTGCGTCTCACGGTGAACACGGGTACGAAACTTTTCCCCGAATGCGGCATTCTCTCTTGCGGCATGCGGCAAATGTCATTGCAATGACCGTACTCACCCCGCCTCCCGCCAATCGATATGACACAATATTTTTCGTTGATTGCCTGCCGTTTTTATTAAATTTGATCGTTATTTTTCTGTTTCTTTTTCGTTTTCATGTTTATTGGACTTGATTAATTAGAATGACTCCCCCTATATTAGCGACGATCAAGACCGCATTGGAATTGAAGAGAGCGACCAGCCAATTCAAGTAATTAAAGGACTTCATACCTCACAAATTGCGCGCTCCCATCTTCCACCGCAATCGTGCAATACGCGACGGGTGCGGCGTGCGCGACGCCGTTATCGGGGAGAAGACTCCGGGTCCGGGCGAGCACCAGCAACTTTTGGCCCACGATTTGTTCTCCTATCCGCCACCTGGGTCGCGCATGGTGAAAAACTAACCATATTTCAATTGGTACCAAGTAATTTTTCCATTAACCTCGCTCTGCCAGAAGAATCTGAGAATTGCTATGTTTTTATTTGTTTTCGATCAATGGACAGAGGCCATTTGCTGTCTTTTGATCATTATCTCTGGACCGGTCAGACAATACTGATTATATTATAATACATTCGGTTGGTTCGTTTAGTTAGACCCAATTAACATATAGAATTGTTTTGAGCAACGATGATCACTACTCGCTAAATTGTTTTTCAATGAAGGAATCGTTTTTGAGAACACGGCTTTGGTGTTGTGGGTCGAAACTACATCTTCCGTCCTGGTCAGGACGATTAAAAGTCGCCCGTTCAGCAGATCTGGTTGCATCAGGCCCTCATAGTTCGTTGAAAACGTGTAAGGTTTCTCAATTCTAAGGCCTGGTGTTTGGTAATTATCGGCAGGACGGCAAAGTGTTTGGCAACTACTGGCGCTACCGCTAATTGCGCTGCGCTTTCACCCCTCCGATGCAAACGACCGCCCCCTGCAATGAGTTTAGTACGTCAGTCACTCTTGGACCAACTTTGTCTTCTCATTTAAGCGTAGTACTTCATTAGAAAGTTGATGGTTCGGAGTTACGCAGGATCTGATCCAGTATTTAGTCTCCCTTTGAATTGTTACAGTATTCTAGCGGCTTGTTACTTGTCCACCCGTAACGTCCACCCGTATTGGTGGTGCTTGGAAAATATTTGTAATAGCAGTAGCTTGAAAATAACGCTACGTCGCAACATTTATTTGTCTGTTACAGCTTAGTCTCAGACCCGACTCTCTCCTCATCGTTTTCAACGATGTAACATGATGAAGTGAAGGGAAATGGGAAACGTTTCATCCTCTTCACAAGAATACTTATAGGATCAACCGTTGTAGTGTGGCAATTGTCGTTTCTGAAGGTATGAAAATAAAAAACATTAGAAGCTCACCTTCAACTGACCAAGTAACTCGTATAGTGTGGCATTCATCTGTGTGGCATTGGCTTGCATCTGAGTCATTTGATCGAAGTACGGAGAATTGGTAGCGTTCACGGACGCCTCCAGAAAGTTGATTTCATCAATTAGGCTAGAAAAATTGCTTACAAGGCTTGTTCACTGATAATTCTGGCACTTCATTGTTCTGCAGCTTTAATAGCACTGTCGAAATCTACAGGCGATAGGGTGATTCTATCACAGTGCCATTTGGGCGCTCACGCCTACTTTCAGGGCGTGAGAACCTAATGACGCATCAAACGAATTGAAATTGATTTTGATGCTACTATAAATTGATCATAATATTTCATGCCATGTACACTTCAAATTCTTCCGAAAAACATACTTTGAATCTAAAAGTATGCAGAAGTATCAGGGCGTGAAACCAGGTCGTATCATTCAGTTGAATTGTTGATTCCTTCTTCGCAGCAAAGTAAATCAGAGGCTTGAGGAGAGGGAGATTTTGGAATCGAAGGAGCTGTGAAATGGCTCGCTGGCTTAACCTTGTTCCCAAATTTGTTGGGCTCAGAAGTATGCCATCACTGTTTGATAATTCCTAGTACTCTACAGTACAAACCTGCACTTTTCACCCCTGCTTTGGTGAATGAACTGCGTTCCCCTGATCATGCAAGAAACCTCAATACGACAACGTTGAATAGGATCGTTTAGGAGAGGCCATTGAAATCTCAGGGCTATAACAGGCTGCCCTAGAGAAGAAGGGCAGGTCACTGGTAGGGGATTTTCTGCGCGGTCAGGGGCTTACTATACGTTCGGTGAGCTGCTCGATGACGGTTAGAGCCCCCACTTCAAAAAGTTCGCTAAGATGCGGTTCGGTTGCCTTTTCGGTTTCATCCGACGTAGCGCGTGTTCTGTTACTCACTTTTCTACCCGCGAACTTCTAACATCCTGAATGAAAAAATGTTTGAGAAGATTTTTCTCAGTCTCTCTCCGAGAAGCAAGAGTGCACCAGCGCCGATACGATAACACAATTCATTCCACAGCACGATACAAAACACAAGCTCCGTGTCAGAGGGGCCTGTGTGAAGGTGAAGTAGAAGGCATTGCGAGATGTGGCATCCACTGAATGTTCACTGCGATCAGGCAGCCAGTAATGTGAACACTTGACATCGGATTCTTCTTTTTATTTTCATTTTCCTTATCCCTCGAGTTTATCCCATGCCGTTACAGGATCTGTTGTCCTTGTGAAGTACTTTCATTTTCTTTTTTTGACGTGGCGTGAGTGCTTCTCATGCTTTCTTTCACGCAGGCCACCCTCCCTGTTGTAGGAGCCTACGGCTGCTCTGCATAGATTTTCTCCGAGATTTCTGGAGAAGGCTCTGGAGCGCCTTCCACGAAGCCGGTCGCAGTGCAGCAGACCAACGCTTCTTATATCTTAGATGGGCTAGTTAGCAGGACTTATAAGTTTTTCGAAACTTCTCCATCATTTGTCGAGCTATGAAGAAAACATCCGTCGTAGATCCTTCTCGTATGAAGCTGAACTGCATCTGTGAGATCGGGACCATCCCCCTCAACCTTGAAGGATAAACTGGTCGTAGAGTTCACTGGGGCACAATGAACCTAATCTCCCAGAAGTCAAACTCTTCGAAGCGTACCTGGTTCTACTGAGGATGGTAACGGTAGTACTGCTCCTCTAAACACATGAGAATCTTCCTTCAGTGGTTATGGTGTTCCGGAATCAGGTAATAAATTTATCCAGGCTCTCCGAGCCTCCTTCGTGTATGTATGCTAATCAGACCAGTCGCCTTTCTGACCTGCATACTTCATATTGCTTGAAGGACATCACACTCTGTACAGAGCACGATGGCGCCTCCACCTGAGAATTGTTCTCACGGTTAAAGTTCCTCGTCCAGGAGCCCGTCAAAGTACTCTCCTCGCCTACGCTTGACTTCAGTTGGGTTTCTCAGGAAGGCAACCTCACTGCTCTTCACGGCCTCCACTACCCCGATGCTCTGAGCAGCTGCCGGGCTTTGGCTCATGGGAGGAGGAGTTGCTTCTTTTTGGACCATCGAAATTCTCGTAGGGAGCGTACAGTCTTCCGTACCCTTCGCCATAGCTGCGGCAGCTTCGTGGGCCTATTGCAACTTCTGTAGGCGGCTAGGCTCTCAAGGATCGCATCTTCTGCCAACGCTTGTGCATTTCTTTCTTCTGCATCACGACACTTTGAGCCTCGTCTTTCCAGAACCATACTGTCTTTTCACATTTGAATCCATCGTGCGTATCACTCAATGCCTCTTTTGTCCACTGCAAAAAGATTTCCACTTCATTTGTCCCATGTTCGTTCAAGGGTACGTGAGAATTGGGGAAACCAGCTTTTACCACTCTTCGATTGAAGTTATCCTTCTTTGCTCGGTACACCATTCACCTTACAGTTCTATCCTAGGTTTCCTTGTGTGCTCAATGGCTATTTGAGCTATCGGAGCACGACTTTTTTTGATAGTTCAAAGGGACGATCTTCTTTTATTATTAATCGGCTCTATTAGTTCCCTCCCTCTTACTGTAACTTACCTTGAGCAGCCAGTCAAAGCAACTATATGTAAAGTTCTTGAACACATTAGTGGTTAAGCTCGGTGTTACACGCAAGTAACGTCTAGAACCTATGCCCGAGTTCTGTGGACAGCATGCGAGCCCTAATGAGGAATGAAAGACCTGGTCAGAGAAATCAGTCAGAATAGGGACTCTGAGCGTGGGATCGTCTACAAAAAACCTCCGAGAAGTTGCTGACAATATGTTGCACAGGGAAATTCAAATCTCATGCTTTCAGAAGACACGCTCGAAAGAGGCAAAAGGCAGAGAAGTTGGGGAAAGGGCCAAGCGTCAACACAACAGACAAGGCACCAAACGGTGTAGTTGTGGTTTAGGGGCCTTCATAGAGAACCTCTTTTTCATATGGAAGTAGGACACAATGATCTCTACCATCTCCCCCTACTCGTTTCCCACGCCAATACATGCGGTGGTATAGACACTTCGCCTTTGGACTTGCTTCACGAAAAGCTATTAAAAGGAGATGTTATACTGACGGAGTATGCACCCCACATACGATATTCATAATGGCTGGTTTTTAAAGTACTCTGCGGGTAATTTTCTCAAAATTTCGCTCTAAATTAGTAAAGCTCGTTGATGGAACTAACAGTTCCAAGCCTCCAGAGATTGAGTTGAGTGGATCACTTTAACGGTTGAAAAAAATCACCTCTGTACTTCACTGCTCAGAGCCACGCTTCTCTGAAGTAAGAGCTTGCCATCGACGGCTGTTATATTGTTCTCCCTATGAAATGATGTCAAAGGAAGAGGAGTGGTCGTTGTTGGTGCTGCAACACTAGAATCACTTAGGAATTTCCTATGCCTCCAAGTTTGCCAATGCTTCCTGCTTTAAGTACATTTTTAAGTGATACTAAACAACGAAAATTTCATGGGCTTCTAAATCGTGGAGGAACCGCTTCGGGAACAGTCTCTTACCATTTGAAATCTTAGATAATTCCAACGTTTACATAGTGAACTTCTTTGGACTGAAGTCAGGCTCGCCCCAGAAGAGCCAACAAGCCTCATCATTCACGCCTCCACTAAAGTTTCCCAACATATGCCCGACGAACTGGGCTCTAAGCCAAGAGGGAAGCAACTCTGGACAATCAACAGTAAAAACCTCACCTGCGGTAGATGTGGATTGCTTCGGTAAAGTTGATGTAGTTGATTTGCCAGCATCTGATAATAATTTTATTTCACGTGTAATGTAATTCGGCACTGAAACTCTGCCAACGCTCCTGTGGTCATGCTTGATAAGCGTTTATTGTAAGATGTCGCTTTGGGTGGTAGTGGATGGACTGTCTCCTTTATCCTATACTTTCACAACTTCCATCATAGCTCTCCTGCGCATGAACTTCCAGAGCTGTCGCTGAAGATTAAGCCTCACACGGATCCAAGCCGTGTGAGACCAACCTGCTAGTATTCCAGGAAGTGATGCTCACTATAGAATGGAAAAAAACTTCGATCAAGAAATTTTCGGCGTTTTTAAGTTGCATACTTTGGAAAATCACGAGGAAGTTCCTTGATTACTTGTTTTAAACTCAAAACTGTCGTAAAAAATTGACAAGGATAATCACATGAAGAAGTGTTTCCTGGGTAATGTGGTGGACAAATTCGCTGAGCCTGTAGCTAAAGATGCTGCAGTTCTCTTGCTACCCACAGAAGAGGATGAACCTGATTAGAAAGGAGAAAATTTAGATTTTTCTGTAATTTTGCCCTTGTTTCAAACAGGGCACTGAGGGCCTGCGTATACATTCATTAAAATCTTCGGCACTATGAACCCTTTACTGCCTCACTTTATCGAGAATGGAATTCTATAGAATTTTTTTCAAGAGGACGAAACCTACTAGAAACTTGCCTAGAGGGGTAATTCGTCTCCTAGAACACGAATATCGCATCCATTCGTCATGAAAACTTCGTAATTCATACTTAGGGGCAGGTTGTCAGCAAGAATGATGACCCAGCCCCATTTGGCGCTGGCGCCTGTGCTAGGCATCTTTATAACGAGTGTACGCGATATTCGTGTTCTACGGGTCAAATCACCCCTCTAGGCGACTTTCTAGTCGGTTTCATCTTCTTGAAAAAAGTTCGGTAGAAACCCAGCTCATTCTCTACAAAGTGGGACAGTAAAGAGTGAATAGTGCCGAATCTTCAATATGCAACAACGATTAAGGAAACTCGCTGAGATGCTAAATCTTGCCTCTCAACGAGGTGCCTCTACAACTATATTTTGCACAAACTGTACAGAGGCAGGCGTCACAAGTGGCTTTTGAAAGTGGTGAGGTGTATTACGCAGTTAGCAGCGTCTTGGCAGAAGTGGTGATACACAACTGATTGAAGGAAGACAAACTTGTTAGGAAACAAATGTAGCAGATTCAAGGAGTTAGAGTTCGGGGTAAGCCTTGCATCGAGCTGTACTTGCAGACTTAAAGACGTTCAGTTGCAAGCGGAATAACCGTGGAATAGGGGCACTTTCTATGGTAGGCTCTCTGGGCGTGACGGCTCTAATAATGAAAAATGAGCAGCCAACAACTTGCTCAGTTTTGATAATGTCAGGAGACATGAAAGCCGCCGTACTTCAAATGGGTGAATTTCGGAATGCGTCAAACTTTTTATGGGTTGGTGAGCCGTACGAAAAGAGTGTGGGACCGCGGAATGGTCAAGAGTGTAGGCTCACATCTGTACTCAGAAGGACCACGAGTTCCTTCTGAGTACAGATGTGAGCCTACACGATCCTTGCCGATGCAAAAGGCATGCCTTGCAGAAATTGCAAAAATGGTGTCTGTACCAGCGTCAGGCTCAGGTCGACAGCTGGCCAATGGAGAAACCTTCTCATGAAGACATTCGTAAACTTTCAAATGGACGAGTGTAAAAGCTTGGATGTCACCCGAAAGTGGCACGTGAAATCCGTGGACAGTATGCAGGTGATACCGACGATTGAACAGACTCGGCCGATGAAGGTAGGTCGAATTGGAACTGTGAACGTTGGATTGCTTACTGAAAGGTCAGTATAATGAAAAACATCAGCATAGATATCCTACGGGAGACCCAACCAGTAGAAAGAAACAAAGTTTGGAAAATCGGGGAAAGTGTCGACGAAAATGACACTAAACGAAGCGGTTAGACCATAGCGGTCGCCGAGGAGGCCGTGGCCTGAGAGAAGAGTAGTCCGCCTTCAGGCCAAAGCTTGGCATAGGGCTACTCAGGATATCAGAGTGGTGAGAGCAGTAAAGGAAAGCAATGATGAGGACTCGGTGAGGCGTAAATGGAATGGATCCTTCGACAAGCTCCTGAACGAAGAATTTCACTGTCACGACAGCTCCCAGGTAGAAGCCACAGCTGGGTCAATTGCACTCTGGACAGAGAATGAGGTTTGTCGGGCACTAGGGAAGATGAGAACTGGTCCAGATGGGGTACCAATCGGAATATGGTAGGCGCTTGGAGAACATGGGATAGGTGGCTCACGCAATTTATGAACCCAGTGACCGCTGATCAAATAATCAAATTTGTGGAGGAGCAGTACTATCGCTCCATCTTCGAGCAGAGTGAGATGCATTGGGCTGCTCCAACTGGTGAAATAGGTCTAATTGCACACAGAATGAAACTGTGAGAGCGGTTAGTCCACTCAAGGTTGAAGGAACTGGTCTCATTTCCACAAGGCTTCATGCCAGAGAGATCTGCAACAGATGCCATTTCCATAGCTAGATCAGTAATGGAGAATTGTCGAGGGAACTTCCTACCTACCGACCCTTCATAGACCGAGAAGGCTTGTGACCGTGTGAAGTCTACCCTGACTAGCCCTTTAAAGATCGTTCCAAGAACGCAACGTTCCGATACATCTATCGCCTTGATTGATAGCATGTCTTATGCAATGAGTCCAGAAATGGCAAAAGAAATATGGTGGAAAACGAAATCCGGCTAAACGTGGAAAAGACCAAGTTTCCCAGCTTGGTGGACTGCGCCAATTATAGATTGCATCGTGTGAGTCATCGAAAGAACGCAGGACTCCCGATAGCTGAAGAACGATCAGTCTGCTGACGGAGGTGAGGAACTGGCCGTAGAAGCTCGAATAATTCGGCATGCATGGAATGGAGGAAGTCTTGTGGAATCATCTGCGACGAGAGGCGCTCCAGGCTACCAAAGCAAGTCATATAGGGCAGTGTTGAGACCCTTGATGCTTCAAGGTAGTGAGTGCTGGCATGTAGGCAATGCAATGACGTTGTTGAGATGGGCCTGCGATTGGACCGGACTGGACCGGATCAGAAACGAATACTTCAAGGGGTGGTACAAACAGCCACTGTACAGCTGAAGATGGGAGAATACGATTGCGATGGTACGGGTAAGCACTGAGCAGTCTACCGGCTCATCCAATAAGGGCACCGAAGTTCGAAGATGAAACTAAGGCGGTCGCGTGAACACACAAAACAGGTGTTTCAGGAGATGATCGAGAAAAAAAAAGTTTTTTTTTATTCGTTTTTTTTGATCGTTGAAACGGAGCTCGAGGTAGAGTTCGACGAAGATAGAAAGAAATGGATACAACTGTTAAGAACAGCGGCCCTGCGAGGGCGCGGGATCAACGCTAGGGAGAAGAAGAAAAGAACATATCCCAAGAATTTCGCTTAAGGATTGAGTTCAATTCGGAAGAATTGTTTACCTACCTATGGCTTCCAAAGTACCTTGACTTTGCTTAGTTATGAAAGCAAAAGAAGGTATCAAATGGAAGTTAGAAGAAAAAGAAACTCGAACTCGTGTCAGGGCTATGATCACAAATTTGATCCACTCCTGCTGAAATGAAAAACGTGGAATGGCCTTAGGCTGCTTTCATAGTCCACGATTTGGTGAGCGACTAGTCGCGACTGTCGTGACTGGTCGCGTGACTGGTCGCGCGACTGGCCGCGTGACTGGTCGCGCGACTGGCCGCGTGACTGGTCGCGCGACTGGCCGCGTGACTGGTCGCGCGACTGGCCGCGTGACTGGTCGCGCGACTGGCCGCGTGACTGGTCGCGCGACTGGCCGCGTGACTGGTCGCGCGACTGGCCGCGTGACTGGTCGCGCGACTGGCCGCGTGACTGGTCGCGCGACTGGCCGCGTGACTAGTCGCGCGACTGGCCGCGTGACTGGTCGCGCGACTGGCCGCGTGGCTGGTCGCGCGACTGGTCGCGCGACTGGCCGCGTGACTGGTCGCGTGACTGGTCGCGCGACTGGTCGTGCGACTGGTCGCGAGGCTGGTCGCCCGAATGATCGCGCGCTCGCCAAAATCGCGGACGCAACTTCAGAAGGATGCGATAACAAAGTTCACTGTATAACTTACATTTTAGAAGAATGAACGAATTGAAAAGGAATGTTCTCATGACCTGTGCTGACTTCCTACAATCTCTTCAGACAAGCCACCTGTTTTTAATCACGAAAGTAGACTTTGAGGTGCAACACAAAACCGAGATTCAAAATTTTATAAAACCTAAGAGGATACTATTTTTTGAGTACCTCCTTCGGTAAGTTTGATATTTTGAGTGACTGGGACTTTTCCATGTTAGTTTTTGATTAGCTCGAACATCCAAGAGGAGCCATGTTACCGCTCTACGACATTTTACCCTGTCAAAAACCTTCTCCCAAAACCTCACACTCCTAGGCTACCCGTTGTACTAATCACAACTAATCGGTAGTCCTAAGGTTGGTGCAGAGGATACCGCTTCGGGTTATTCTAGCCATTTTCTGAATACCTGTTTCTGTTGCTACCGCACATTCTGTCGTAGATGGTTCAGTAGCAACAAGAAGGCCTATTGAGATTTATCACTACTAAATACGAGTGGGAAGATCGGCGCATATGAGTGCCTTAAAAACACTTCTAGACGTTTGCGGATTACCTGTTACGGTCCCATTCCCCGCTGGTGCCGTCGGTGATGCTGCATCTGTAACGAGATTTCTTAGGAATTATCAGAACTGAATGTGAATGAAGAGATCGGCGCATAGAAGTGCCTTTAAAGACCTTCGCGGATTACCTGTTACGGTCCCATTCCCCGCTGGTGCCGTCGGTGATGCTGCATCTGTAACGAGATTTCTTAGGAATTATCAGAACTGAATGTGAATGAAGAGATCGGCGCATAGAAGTGCCTTTAAAGACCTTCGCGGATTACCTGTTACGGTCCCATTCCCCGCTGGTGCCGTCGGTGATGCTGCATCTGTAACGAGATTTCTTAGGAATTATCAGAACTGAATGTGAATGAAGAGATCGGCGCATAGAAGTGCCTTTAAAGACCTTCGCGGATTACCTGTTACGGTCCCATTCCCCGCTGGTGCCGTCGGTGATGCTGCATCTGTAACGAGATTTCTTAGGAATTATCAGAACTGAATGTGAATGAAGAGATCGGTGCATAGAAGTGCCTTTAAAGACCTTCGCGGATTACCTGTTACGGTCCCATTCCCCGCTGGTGCCGTCGGTGATGCTGCATCTGTAACGAGATTTCTTAGGAATTATCAGAACTGAATGTGAATGAAATGATCGGCGCATAGAAGTGCCTTTGAAGACCTTTGCGGATTACCTGTTACGGTCCCATTCCCCGCTGGTGCCGTTGTTGCTGCTGTACCTGCAACGAGATTTGTAAGGAATAATCAGGACTGATGTGAATGAGAAGATCGGCGTGTAGAAGTGCGTCACGGACCATTCGTGGCATTACCTGCTGTGGTATTGTTGTCTTCGCTCATACTGTAGCCGCAACAAATGTTGTGGGAAACGATTATATCAAACTTTTGATACTAGGATTGATGCATAACGTGCTCTTAGAGTCGCTCAGCTCCAGCGGAAATTTCGAGATTCAATATTTTCTCGAGCCTTGAAGAACTTATCGAAGCTCATCGAACCGACCCAAACTTTGCGTGGAAGTAAATGACTCCAGTAAACATTCCTTTTAACTTAGCCGTAACGAAGAGGAAAAAAGTGCAGCTCATGACTGGTACTTATGAAGGTCTTGTTTTCGCTTCCTGAGTGGAGGAAAGTATCATGTATCGGAAAGTTCAAGAATGTTCCAGTGACCGCGTTTGGTCCAGGTTGAGAAGGTGCTTATGGAGACCCATTTCATAAGGTTGTTATATTCAAAAAGGCATTCTTCGTTGCTGCCCTTGTTATCTATAGAGCGCTCGAGTCTATCCGTTTGCCTGTCTGTCTGTTTGCCTGTCTGTCACGGAACACCTAAACAGGTCGGATCAAGTTGCAGACGGGGGGCTTAGTATAGGGGGGGGGGGGGGGGGGGGGGGGGTACAGCAAAGCTGATGTCAGCCTAGTGTAGATAGGCCTCAATGAGTGGGGCATTCGCTGAAGCTGCGGCTGCCATGGGCTAATCCTCTTTGTTTGGTCTCATAACAATCCAAACACTGGGAATAAAGGCCAGAAAAAGAGAAGTGAGCAAGGTCTTATGCGTGCTGAATCATGCACGAATTTAGCGAAGCTCCGCCCACGATGGGCGGGATGTTCTTGAAATTAAAGCTATTTTTCTAAAACAAACAGAGATTTGTTAAGAAACCTTCCACCACGCCGGGAAAATATGGTCATTGGTAATTGAAGAAACGTGCTGAACTTCCAAAATGGGCGAGGTTTGGTGGGCGGGGCCAAGGTCAAAAGTTCTTAACTCTGTTCAGGATGTGGAAGAAAGTGGCTACAGACTATTAGAGGAAGTTGTCAGATCTTCAGGCATTGAGTGAACGGGACTAATATCAAAAATTTATAACCTTCTTCAAAGACGTTCTAGAATGAAGGAGAAAAAGTAGGTAGAGGTAACCGAAGAAATGTGATCAAGCTTCTCGAAGTGGGCGGGGCTTGCACTCAGTGAACGAAGCTCACACAAGCTGACATCAAAATTCTATAACTTTGTTCAAAAACGTTCTAAAATGGAAAAGTGGTTAAGGGCTATTAGAGGAAGTATGATCAAAGACTCAAATTGGAAGGAGTCTGCATTAAAGGGATTGAGATGAGAATCCATGACTATCTTCAAAAGCAATCTAGAATGTGATAGAAAGTGGTTAGAGATTATATTAGGTTGCAAGACAGGTCCTGCAACACTTTGAACATGTTCCTCCAGGAAAAAACCTGATGCCCTTTTCAAATGTTTTCACGCCCGATTACTGCAGAGTGTTCCTGAAGGATTTTGAAAATGGACATAAAAGGGCTTCGAGAAAATTTTTGAGCCATTAGACTCCATAATGGATCAAGCTATCTTCCGACCTATCGTCTACTACGAATTCGTGAAGGGACACTGTGCGAGAGCCGCTGCGGCTAATATCTGCGCTGCCTTCAAAAAGGACGTTGTTGACTATTCGACGGTGTTCCGATGGTACAATAAGTGTGCCTTTGCTGCCTGAGAAATTTTGTTCGAGGACAGACTACGTAGTGGTCGCCCAGGAGTGGAATGATGAGCGTTTACTCAGCGCCCCTCAGATGCATCCAAAAGCGAC
This sequence comes from Haemonchus contortus, assembly GCA_000469685.2. Taxonomy (NCBI): domain Eukaryota; kingdom Metazoa; phylum Nematoda; class Chromadorea; order Rhabditida; family Trichostrongylidae; genus Haemonchus; species Haemonchus contortus. The sequence goes on along the minus strand of LS997565.1, from coordinate 19,887,632 downwards.
TAACCGCGAATTGGCGACAACAAGACTCCATGTCTTCCTATCCTACTATATATAACGCGCTAAGTGTGTCTGTTGGTTTGTCTTTATGTGTGTTTGACCGGAAATTCATAACTCCATTTGCCGTCGACCTAGAGGGTTCAAACTTGGAGGAGTACAGGCGGGAGGATAGGAACACTATTGGTGATGGCGGGACCGGACTCCGCCCACAGGGGGCGGGGTTTGTGCGAAATAAATGTTTGAACTGAAAGTCATAACTCCTGTCTCCGCGGACTTGAAGCGCTCAAACTTGGTAGGAGTACAGGCGACAGGATAGGAACACTAATGGTGGGTGGCGGGACCAGACTCTGCCCACAGGGGGTGGGGTTTGTGTGAAAAACTTAAACTTGGGCCTAGAGCGTTCAAATTCGGTGGGAGTGCAGGTGATGAGACAGCAACACTTATGGTTTGTGGCGGGACCGGACTCCATCCACATGGGGGGGGGGGTTTGTGCGAAAAATTCATACTTGGACCGGGAGCGTTCATATTCGATAGAAATACAGGCGGCAGGATGGGAGCACTTATGTCGGGCAGCAGGACTTAACTCCACTCACAGGAGGCGAGGCGTGAGCAAAAAAATGTTAATGTAGAATTGGAGCGAAATTTGAAACAAATCGAGTTACTTAAACACACACAGCATATGTAGGTCTATTCATGGCGCACGGGTTGCGTTGGGTGTTTGTGTTTAGCCGGGAATGGATAACTCCTGTTTTCATCTTCCGAAGCCTTGAAATCCGATAAAGGTGCAGGAGGGGAGGTCATTTTAACACGAGAAGGAGGGGAGCCCGGCGTCAGCCGGGCGAGCCGATTTATACATAGCAAGTATCTCACAGGAAGGAGGAGCGCCCGGCGAAGCCGGGCGTCACCATAAGAAGGAAGGAAGCCCGGCGTTAGCCGGGCGGCCCGACTGATCTCACGATAACGCACGCCCGCATGTGGCCGCGCCAAATAACTATGGAACTCGGATGGGAAGTACTGCCGCATCCGGCCTACTCACCAGACCTCGCGCCTTCTGATTATCACCTATTCAGAGCACTGAAGAACCATCTAAGCGGCAAAAAATTTGACGGTAGTCGTGGACTCGAAAATGAAATCAACCACTTTATCTCGTCGCAGCCACCGGAATCCTGGAAGAGGGGGATCGAGAAGTTACTTGAAAGATGGGCACATGTTTTAGGTAATAATGGTGATTATATCGTCGATTGAAGGCATCGTTTAATAAAGAAATATAATATTCAAAGAGTTCTTCAAAGTGTTGCAAGACTTATCTTCCAACCTAGCAGAAGAATGCGGTAATGTGGATGTGGTCGCATGCTCGGAGTAGGCGGAGTTTGCAATCGGTTGGGCGGGGCCCAAATCAAAGATTTACGATTCATTTTAGAATGCGGATGAAGTGGTTCGAGTCACTTTGAAAATTTCAAATAAGTTTCAAACGTGCAAATAAAGGAAAAAGCATAGTGGCACCCACCGATGGGTGCCACTATGCTTTTTCCTTTATTTGCACGTTTGAAACTTATTTGAAATTTTCAAATTTATTAACGAACTTCATGGTATTCATATTGAATATGAACAACGTGAATGTTTTATAGAAGTTTATTTATTACAAACATATACAGTCAAGGGAATAGTTCTGAAAAGGTTTAGATACTTTGGAAAGATTTGTGTGTGTCTCTTGGAAGCATTGGAGGCAGTATTTAGAATACCCGATTTGCCATTATGTGATCGCGCGGTCGATCTCTTCATCCTCGATTTCCTTGGATGTTATACGAATTCCTACTGCTTACACTGTTGCCAAAACTCTAACCTTCATTGCTTCCAAAACTGAAGTGCAGTCTAAGTTTCAGTTTATTATAAGATAAAATAGGATCTGATGCTTCGGAATATCGCTAAGTTCTTCAGGGCAGAAAAAGAGTTTCTTTTGGGACCATGGCACCCACCGTTGGGTGCCATTCACGCGCGAAAGGAAGGGGGCGTGGTCCCATGGGCGCTTCACGTCGAAATCGGCATTGTCGTCAAAGGGCTAAAAGAAAGGTGGTTAAATATGGTCTGCACTGAGGTGAGCGGAGGTGTAATCGAGCGCAAGACTCATGGCTCATAACGTTCTGAAATCCAGAAACTAGTGAGTGCATGTTGCTATCGAAGGAGGGATGGTCAAAATCCCGTAGTGGACAGGACTCGCACTGAGGTGGGGGGAGCTAAGATCAAAAATTCACAATTTTATCAAAAGACGTCCTTAACATTCCAAAATTGTTATATGTTAAGCCATCATTACTTACTACACGACAAAACCATCATCATCAGTCAATACTGCAGAGGTTTCGTTCGTAAGTACACGGTAAAGTTATAATCTTGGATTCATTGCCATCAGATTTCTTCATGGTGATGCCAATATTTCAAATACCGATAGAGACTCTGTTACAAATACACAGAAACATTGAGATCTGCCAATATCCTCTCTAGGATCGAAACGTTTAGTATACAGAGATAGGAAATGATTTACATTTTCTTGAGAGATGGGTGTAAGGGAGGACATATGCATTTTTTATAGATAGGTGCATATATATATATACATATATATTTAAAAAATTATTTGTTATAATTAATTTGTTGAGGATGATTCCAACAACATCACCGATTTTTATTCACTGAGTAAACAGTTCCACCTGAAAAACTCGTGTACCACAAGATCATAGTTATCACAAACGACAGCTATGCCGAGGTTAAAGCAAAAGAGGAGTCGGAAACTATTACCAACTTTGTTAGAGGCATCATATAAATTTTCAGAAATAAGCATTATGAATGGTACAAATTATTTTTCATTCTGCAGTTTGTTCGACTATGTTGAACAATGCATTTGACCCATTCCTGTGTTCACTAACCTCAGACCACTGAAGCCCCGGCGGAATGTGCAGATGATGGTTCGATCGAAGAAGAGGCAGAGTGAACAATATTTTGCTTTAATTTGTTAATTTGTCATTTTCGTACGTTTTTCTTATGGTTTAAATTCGATCTGATGCACTCTACTTACTCTGCCACACTCCAAAGGTGGGAGGCAGAGTTGACAAAAGTAAACCAAACTCACATTCATTCAGCCCCTGCTTTTCATTGTGAAAAGACAACTAGTGAACACAGTAGCTTCGGTTACTACTCCCTCTAAATGCAGGGTTTTCCCTTTGGTTAACGAATTGTATTTTCTGCCAAAATTCGAAAATTCTGTGTTAAATTAAGGTAAAATGTTTCAACCAAATCAAACGCCAAAACAAGGCAGTGTTTTAAAGGGTAGTGTATAAATGACCTTGGGATGGCTTCAATTGGTATTAGAGGCACAGTTCACCTTAGTATTGAGGTACCCTTTCTAAGTCGATAAGAGCAAGTATTGGTTAGGAATGGGGCATTGACGGTGAAATAAGCGAGCAAGTTCGTCGATTTTGCGAAAAAAAGTCTCTCCAAAAGTAGTGAAAATAGAGGCTGTACTAGATTACTTTGACGGAAACGGCATGGAAGGGATATTTGGACAAGATTTAAGTTGTTGAAATTGCGAAAAGAGAGGACGACTTCAAGCCAAAACTGTCCAGACTTACCTTTCACTGTCGCTATGGGTCGTGACAAACTGTTTGAACTTCCTACATGGGTTCCCCTGTGAATGATGCAGACTCTACAACGCTGTTGGGACCCAGGACAATATTTGAGCCTTCTCAGTGCCTTAACTTGACCGTTTTCACATATGATATACTATATAAGGGGGCCACAGATTTATCCTAGCTAGATATCTTATGAGCCTGATTTATTTGTATGGTACAGTCCTCATTCATGTTGACCAAAAGCCTTATCGCTTGAGCCCGAAAACCGACCTAAAACGCATTCAAATTAGAAGCAAAACGTCAAGCGATTGTGTAGGAAAAGAGCTCCCAGATGTTAGATGAAGTGATGTCAAAATATGGATATTAGGAAGAAAATACAGATTCGCAAATGTCGTCATCGCTTTAAGCTCTGAAGTATTAAAGACCAGTTTTGAAAATGAAAAAGACAAGGCTTGTTGGGCAGTTCTGTGAAAAAATTTTCAGAAGAGGTAGTGAGTAAGTGAGTGAGTGAGTGAGAGAAGTTAATTGTTCATCACTAGTTCATTTTAGATCGAGTTAGTTGCAAGCTTTGTCAATTCCCGTCTGCCCGAACTGTCACTTAGCAAACCTGAAATCCCGCTGCCTAATTCTCAAGGATTCTTGATACAAAGTAAACCATTATGTAAAGAAGACAAATGCCTTTTGATCAAGGATGACCTTTTTGGAATCTTCAGAATCTTACGGAAAAATTTTAGTTCGAAAAAAGGGCGTCAAAGTAGCAACCTGACACATTCATAGGGAGTAATTGAGGTCGCAAAAGCAAAGCACCAGCTGCAATTTTGGCGTCTCTTTCCGAGATCTAGTAAGGATTGAGTAAGTTCGTTCAATTCAAAGTTATTTCTGTTCGGTGATATCACTGACTGAAAGTCTCGATAGCATGCTGAGACATGATGAAGGCTAACAATGTTCAAGCCTGGCTTTAGAAGCGCGCTAGAAAGGAGCAAAGATAGGAAAAAAAAGATTTGAATCATGTCGAGATGAGCTAGACACCAAATCTCTTCCTGAAAGAGGTGGTGCTATCATCACTTCTCCTTCAAATTAACTGCGAACAGCAACTTCCTCTTTTGCCACTAGCCTAGTTTCTCCATGTTCGTTGCTCATGCTGCTATGGAAGTTACTTATTTTCCTATGGTGATCTAACTCCACCTCTGCCCTCCTTTTTGGTCCCAGCAAATTTATTCTTGTTAGCGTACCCCATTTCATCTTTGAGCCCTTGTGAACTACGATAGAGCTGTATATCTGCCCAAAGAGGTTGTACTAGTGAAATGGCTTCCTTAAAAAGCAATCCCTTGATATACGCGGCCTTGTAGTGTTGTGCTCTATTGTGTACCAATAACTGTATTTCCTCTTTTATGGTCGCCACAGCAATGGCTCTTAAATTTGGCCTAAATTATGTATCCGAAAGGAAGATGTTCCGAAGGTCGAAGCAGTGTGATCGACTCTTACACTGATAACAATTTGGCTAACGTGCCAACTGTTCAAGAGCCATTGGAATGGAACGTTGCATATGTAGTGCTGGTTTTAATCTTAAAAACATCATCAAGTCATCACCACACGTAATCCCGCGGAGCCGTGGCTCAGAACAACCCTTGATAAGCAAACTCCTCCATCCCATCGGGATACGGATTTGGCGATGACACTGGGAACATTACCTGAACTAGGCTTAGGGTCTTACTTATTACCTTACTCTTTATAGCCTCCTTTTTTTGCTCCATTAAGGGTTAATGAAATTACCGGAATATGAGTCCTTGGATGTTTTTCTTATTTTTTGAGTGCTATGCAAAATCATGGACGGCACGTAGTGGTATATCTCGCAGGAATTTGCCCACTAATTGGTAAGTATGAGCTTGCTCGAAACCGTTATGAATTATAACGGTCATATTTTCTAATTAGAGAATATGAAATAGATAGTTCAAAAATCCAGAAAAAAGCGATATAACTATCTGAATAAAATCCTGCTTTCGAAATTTTGGTACTTTTCAGCATTCTCTCATTTCGAGTGGAAAAGGTCCCTCGAGTCATCATACCATTGGACCCGGAAAAGTGGGGAGGGAATATTTAAAGAGGCCTGTTTTGCGACGAATGGGCTGAAGCGCAAAGGAAAATCTTCTTCCAAAAGTTCCTCAGACTACGGTAGCATTTGCCGTCAAACGAATTGGGAAGTACAAAGTTTACCAAGCCTTGAATTGCAAAACTTTTGTCAAAAATGCCGATTCGCTAGCAATGATTGCAGATCTCGACATTTTCTTGTTAGTGGTCTTCCTTTAGATTAAAATTCGGAAAAAAAATTGTAGGAGGTACTGAAATGCAAAAAAAGCACAATCCGAAACAAAAAAGATCGAGCGTAAGATCAAGTACCAGATTTTTCGCTTCTCTCCGTAAAATCAACTGGAAGTAATCCGCTGCAGTCATACTAATTCGAAACTGATCTGCTAGAGTTATATGCAAACTTCTCGCTTTTACGCCTCCGCCTGCTTCTACAACTGTTTTGAACCGTCGTGAGACATAGGCTCCCAGCAAGATAAACTACGTTCCCTTGCCCACTTCGACTTAAAAAGACCTACCAGTTGTTGTCGGATTTCCTGGATCATCTGGTTGCTCCGCATTAGCCTGAAAATGTTCCTCTTAATCGGACGGTAACATTAACATGGTGCATTAAGCAGAAGCAGAATTGGGTTGAAAAACAAAACCGTACATGCTCTGTAAAGTCAGTTGTTCTGAAAAGTAATCTCAAGAACATTATGCACATTTTATATGTAACAAGTGCTCGCGTCTGTCTGTTTGTCTGTTTGTTTGTTTGTTCGGAAATTCGATATTTCCCGAAGAAGCACCTGCAGAAGTTGGGTCAAGTTTGGGATGGGTTGAGCATAGGACAAAATCAACAGAGCATATGGGAGCTCAGCGAAGCTCCGCCCACAGTGGGCGGTGCCTTGGCAAAATGTTTGTATTAGGTTTCATAACAGCCCAGGCTCTGCGAAAAAAGGGCGAAGGTGAGAGTAGGGCCAGCAAGTGAATTGAAGAACGGAAACGGACCGTTCTCGTAGTGGGTCGTACTTACCACATAAGATAACTTGATACAGCGGAAGCGTGAAATCAGAAAAAATAAATAAAATGAGCAAGGCCTCATGCGTCCCGGGCGTACGTAGAAATGTAGAAGCTCCGCCCGCAGTGGGAGGGGGTGCATTCAAATGTTAGGTCCTTTTTGAAAAAAAATCACAACTGTGTTCAAAAACGTTCTAAAACGGGGAAAAGAGTGGTTAGGGGTAGTGGAAGGAAAGTGGCCAAATCATTGGAATTGGCAGTATTTGCACTAGGATTGGCGCGGCTAAGTTCGAAAATCCGTAACTCTATTCGAAAACATTTTGGAATGCGGAGAAAATAGCTAAAATAGTTAGGGATCGCTAAAAGAGGGATGGTCAAGCTTTTACAGTAGGAGGCTCGAGATGAGATACAAAATCAACCAGCGGTAAACCTCCTCTTGCGAACAACAACGCAGCGGAAACTCGACGACCCACTTATGACCCATTTTGCGAAAGACTCGCCAAGTTTCTACCGTCAGGAACCGCCGCAACCGCCGTGGCCACAGACGACTGTCAGTAGTGATTGAGCGCAAAGCTGCTTCCGAGTTGATGCGCGTTAAGTATAAACTAGCAAGCAGCTTTGCGCCTAATCTAATCACCGCTACGCCTTCTATTTCCGCCAGAGTTAGTTTCACAATACAACAGAACAATTTTGGAGCTGACTTGCAAGGTCTTGCAAGCAAGGCGCACTCTAGGCAACTTTATGCCAGCGTTTGGTAGGCGTAAAGTTGAGGAGCACGACGGCGATAACTCCGAGATGATCCTCACGATATTAACGCATGAGACGAAGACTTCAGCAAGAAAGGCATTAAAGGCGTTCTGAATCCTCAAAAGGAATCCCAGAACAAATAAGAGAGATGAGCGTTCTTTTACAACAATTAAGCTCCTGCCCTTCTTGTCGCACTGCAAGCCATGATTCAGTAGCATCATAACATTATCTCCCTTTTCAAAAGCATAATGGAGACATCAAGAAGTCTCACCCGATACTGACAGTCGCCTTTAGCGACAGCAGATTTCAGTCCGATGGAGCGGCGGGCCGGCCCTTGGCCTCTGGAGAAGACGATTGCGCAAAACGTTAGGCCGCTAATTCAATAAATTGTTCCACCTGGAAAGTCCATGTCCTCGCAAAGCACAAGTGTAACTCTAATAGCGAACATGCCGAGATTAAAGCAAGGGAACTTAAAGGCACTGTTCACGAAAAAATTGTTTCGGAGATTTGCACATGGTTTGAATTCGAAGCCCCCTCTGATACCATTTATGTAGGAATGAGGTCGGAAAACGGGTGGATAGGGCACGATAAGGGCAGGAACAGTGGGGGACGGGAGGCCTCCGCTGACTACGAGTTCAAATTGTCCTTCACCACATTCGCACTGGAGCGAAGTTGGTGAAAAATCGATACGCTGATTGGCAAATTGCCAGAGTCTGCCAGTTAGATTGTCAGGCAAATTGGGAGTGTTGTCTGTATTGCAGACATTGCATCGCCTTCGTGCATTCTCGCCCGAACACTCCCTAACCGCCGTTATTTCAATGTGAAACTCGCCCAACCCTCCTTTCCAGCTCTTTGACCCTTTGTAATTCTCTTTGTTCATCGTTTTTTGCCCTTTTTTCGTTGTTATCGCTTTATTCTAGAGTAGTTCTATCAGTTCCCGTCAAAAAAGGGTAGCCTAACTTTTTTGTGAACGGTGCCTTTAAAGACTGTTTAGAGAGTCGAAATCGTCCGGAACGTGGGAAATTCGTGATAGATTCCGAGGAGCAGGTGAATAAAGTGTTACATTCAAATCAGAAAGGATTGAGTTGTCAGATGCTGAATGAGCGCCTCTCTTGGAGGCATGCTTTCAAAGCATCTTGGTCCCTGGTCATAGTTATGCAGATCTTAAACTCCTGCTGATATGCTAATATGAGTTCAATTCTAGGAATGATGAACTGTTGTTCCGATTATCAAAGCAGAGGTCACGTCACCTTCAATCTTGGCGACGGACCTCTGCTAATGAATACCAAAACTGCACGGTGAAAACAGCTAGTGAATTTATAAGCGTAGTTTTCTGATAGTGGAGGTCACTGATCAGCAAAAAGCAGAAGGAAATATTCGAAATCAGTTACTGCAGGGAGTGAAGGTGGTGTAGTGGTAAGTAGGGCACATCCTCATACGCATGGTCACGGGTTCGAATCCCGCATCGATCTCCGCCCTAAGCTGGCCAAGTCTCCCATACCTCCAGCGTCGGTCAGTTGCTACCAGTCTTGTCTATGAGGATAGATACAGTGACTTGTACATCGTCTGACCACCTCAACCTCCTGCATAGGCCACACACGCATCAATACGCCACTACGATTCTGAATCGTAGTCGAATGTGGGGGCGCATCCTTCAACCGGGATTGATTAACGCCAAGAGACTTTACTTTATGGTACTTCGAGCACCAGTGTACGCAACTAATGTTAACAGGAACATCCAAAGATTCTTGTGCCTGACTCATGTAGATTTCGACATAACAACAAAAATATAAGTTCAGATATTCATCTTCGATAAATCCCAGTTTTGGATGCGCCATCGCATTTGATTTACAATCAGAATCGTAATGACATTTGAATGCATATTTAGCCTATACGATGACTTGCGGTGGCCAGCCAAGGTACAAATAGGTGCTTTTATCCTCCCAGACGAGGCTGGTTCCAGTTAACTGACCCCGGAGGGATAGGGTGCTTTATTGGTCTGATCGAATATCGGTCCATGTTTCTATTCGAGGACCATGCATAGGAGATAATGCTCCGTTTCCTACCATACCACCACTCCCAGCAACAAAAAAAACATATAATAAGCATAAAGTTGAAATGAAATCACGTGTATTTCTCTCTAGGAAATTTCCTTACCTGTATCACAGCGTAGGCCAGAAGAATAACCAGGGTTATCCTCATCTTCTGAAAAAAGATGATCTCTTTAGCGCTCAAAGTGAGAGTGAATGGGTCAGTACAACAGTAGCAACGAGTAATCGCTTTGCTAAAGAAGTTCCGCTAATTGGTGAGAGACTTTTTCCTCGACAGAAAAGCCGATTTGTTCCTATCGAATGACACTCTGCATTTCCTCCCACGTCAGATTGCATGCACTGATAAGAAGGAATGAGATAAGTTTTTAAGAGCTATTGATTTTATGTAAGGCTGATGGTCAATAATGCATGAATAATTAAAGAAATGTAGTGTACCTCAGCGGGGGACCTTAAAATGTTCCAAAACAACGTTTACAATGAATAAATTGAAATTTTTGTTCTTCTGGCTAAGTAAAAAGAAAATACGTCATGGAGCAGCAATCGTAACCCTGTATTCGTTCAGGTTATGACGATTGAAGGATGTAAGCCTAATAGGTAAATGATGGTGTTAGAATAGAATTAGGTTAGGATTGAATTGTGCAAATGTTCTGCCTTTTACAGTAGCGCTCAAAAGTCTTCGAACACACGCTTCTTCAGCCGTACTTTCCAGCCAAAACTCCTTTCCTACTGGACCTAGTCATGCGAAAATCCGATATGTGTAGGATGGGTGTATTGTGAATATTTACCACTATCAACCTGCAATCTAATCATGTTCCAGATATCACACGAAGAGCTTGAACTCAAAATCAACTGGACACAGGGACAGTGGTCCTTCTAAAATTCCTGTCCATTTTGCCATCTCTAAAAAGTGCGAGCGCTAATGCCAAACGCCACTAACTTTGCTTTTAGCAAAGTTTGCTACCACAACAAATCCTCGCCCTATCTGTGGATATTGCTGCTTTGCAGTCAAATAGTGTTGTATAGTGGGAAATATGCTTTAGTTAGATGTATCAAAATTTCGTGCGATTTGCTCCACTGAGAAAAAAGTTTAAACGAAAAGCGTAAGAGCGTTTGGCCAAAGACTGTCGAGAGCTACTGTATGTAAAGGTCTAAAGGATGAAGACCAAGCCCGGCTGACCTGGTCCCACTATCGGTTGCTGGGTGATTTCGAGGATCCACGAAGTGTCGGCTCTGAAGAAGGCGATATCGCCGAAACGTTAGCAAATAAATTTTTATAACAACCTCGTGGGAGTTTCAAGCAAGATCAACATCTAAAGGAATTGTTTGTGCGAGACCCACCAATTACTTTATCCAACTGAGTAGCAGTTTTGGAGTGCTACCGTACAGTTAAGTAGTACTTTATAAAGAAGCAAAGCTCTCCGAGGACGTGGACTTTGCAGGTTTTCTTAGGCAAAAGAGTGAAATGAATGCAACTATGAAACTCTGCCGAGTCACCATATGGAGCAGCTTAATTTCTGATGGAATGGTCTAACGCATATTATAAATCACTGCAAAAACTCTTCATGATTCGTAGATTTCACAGAATTTGACTCCCGAGATTGAGGCAAAGGCAAACATCACCCCAAAAAAAAGCAAAGCTGTTTATTCATACCACATAGAAAGATTTCAGCGAGTATGCAGTTATATGTATTAGGGTGGTCACAACAAACCACGAAATTACGCAAGATTCCAGGTTTTTCTGGAATGTTCCAGAAGTTCTCTGAAGAACTACTACAAAAGGACGCTACCTACCTGCATGCACATGACATGTCAGAAGTTTTTCTGATATTGCAGTGGGATGATCAGATCGAGGCTAATCTCCTTCTTGGACTCATATTTCGAGCTATAAATCAGATGAGCCAGGCATGCACCGAACAGCTTAGAGGCCAAATACTTGACAAAAGAAGGCAGTAGGCCTCAAATGCGGGATTCAAACTCGTGAAGAAGTGCATGTCGAACATGGGGATAATTGGTTATTATCAGGGCTGAATAGGCAAAGATGAGAGACAGGGTTATGATGCATGCAAGTGGGTAGCGCCCCGTACAGAAATTTATGGAACTTCCAGAGCCCTCAGATATTTCTGGATTATCGCGTACTTTTCTGCAGAAACCTTCTGAATGTTCTTATACCTCGCTGACAGAAGCCTTTTCGTAATGGGTTTTGAGGCCTTACAAAGAAGTACATCTACGATAGTAATGTTACGATTCCAGAGTTTTAATCAAAAAATGGTACCTAACTGGCTATTTTGTGGGTTAATTCTCAGGGTCGGTCGAGATCCTCTTCGAGAAATTCGGAGCAGAACATTTAAACACTTAAACAGCTTTGAAAGGGATCTAATTTGTAGTTCAAGAATTCGAGAGGCGGTTCTAGGGAGAATATAGAAGAGGAAATAACCCTAGTTCTTCCATAATGGTGCCCAGCCTTCAGAGAAATTTTAGCACGACTTTTTATGCATAGGCCAAGCAAGAAAAAAAGCTGTCAACATAGCTTTCACCATGCTTATAAATTTGCGTTTTTTGCTGAATTTGGTGGCAGAGAGCTGAAACCTTTCAGATGGGAGGGGAGAGGGGGGAGCATACAGAGGATAGGAAGCCTAGCTTATTATTTGCTTCGAGCCATTTTGGGGCTATGCTCAATCGCAACAAAAGTTCGACTCTGTCACAGCATGACTTCGACATTTACGCAGAAATTCAAAAACTATCCTAACTGGTTTGCCTGCTCAAAACAATACTGGCTCAGCTGAAAGTGGACGCTTTCCTCTTTTCGTTTTTGATTTCACGACTACAACAGAAAACCTTCTCAGTTCCCATCCATCCACATTGGTACGATACTTTCCTTTTTTCTTGTTGGCCAACGAAATACTATTCTCTCATCCACGTGTGAACAAACCACATTAATGCAGGTAGGAAAGAAGGAGAGTTAGATTGTAGACACAATGGAATACTGATTAATTGGCCAGAACCTAGATTGGTCTTTTTCATATTTTGGAGTACAGCATTTCAAAGATGGTACGATAGATGATTTCGGGTTGATTGAGAGAGTCGACTTCCTTAAGAAAAAGCTGTGAGAAGTCACTATCAGAGCAGAACGAAAGTATACAAGAAAAATGGTACCGTCCTTCCCTTGCCTTCGTTTACAGAAATGCTTGATTTCTACGAATAACAAAAGCGGCTACTTATTGTAGTAACTAGGTTAATCCGATATTATCAAAATAAATAGAGTAAAAGAGTTTCTCGTCAGTCAGTGCTGATAAGACCTGAAAGCGGAGACGCCCTCTCTTATCAGCTTCATTTCGCGTTCAGACCGTACAGTGCTGGAGATCGTTTGTCGGTCGATGAAGAACAGAAAGAATTCCAAGAAGTCAAGAAAAGCAAGGAAGTTACACTGACAGTGCAGGCCTGTTCAACTCCTACGCTGGTCCGTATGTTGGGAACTTCATAAGTCGAAATAGTCTCCATCTCCCGGACCATAAAATTCGAATGGCTTTCAGGGAAGAGGAAAATGTATCGAGAAATGAAGAGATTATCACTGCCCCCGACAATTTTTCTCGGTTTCGTGAGACGGGAGAGCTTTTCTCGGTTTCTTTTCCTCTTTCCAGGAGACGTTTGGAGTGTATAGCCTAGAAATGTTTGACCTTCATTCGAAAAAGCTACCTCTCGGCCAGAATGTCGTTTTCCCCATCGGGCATTTCTCCTTGCATGGCTTGAGATGAAAAGGGAGTGGATGACGTTGACATAATGCCCCTTCTCGAGTCAGGTTGCCGTAGGCGAGTTAGTTCTACAGGATGGACGATCTTGTCGTAAAAGAGTTAGATCCGGATGCTTTTCTGTGATTTTGTGACCATTCTATCCTGTTGTTGACAGGTCGTGCTTGACATGAGGGCAGTTGTTGCTTAAGGGTATTCGATTCGAACGATTTCTTCGCAAGCTGACAGATCATAGCCTTCAGCTGGTCGAGACATATCTCCAGCTGCATTTTCTGAGTGATGGCGTTCACTCACATCAGAAGACTTCCAACTTGTTCGATTGACGCACGTCCCGGTTTTAGCGATAAAGCGCTCAAACTTTCAAAGTCTGGAATTTGAAAATGCCAAATCAACAGTATCTTTTTCATAACCATTCTTACTTCTTTTTGTATCCGGCATCGAAAACCACAGTGAACCTGTCTCCACTCTCCCCCCTCCCCCACCCTCATCCTTGGGATAATTTTATCATTTTCAGCAAATGAATGCAGCGCAGTTTCAAACAGTTTCAAGCTTTCCTGCGAGCTTTCCTCCATGGCAATAAGTAACTCGTCCATTTCTGAATTTCTGGAGCTATCTGGGAATTAGTGCTCAAACGTATCGCATTGACACCAATCGCTGGAATGAACTCCAGGAGAAAACGGACCAGGAATAAGATTCTGGTTCAGTAGTTGCTAGGTGTTGATCTTAGCTTTCGCTAATGCATTTTGGGAAAATGGGGGTCCTTAGCGATGGAAATCTTTCTTACAATCTCCAATTATAAGTAAATTGAGTAGATCAAGATAACAAGACGATCATCTCCAAAATAGTCATCCTCCTAGTTAACTCGCTGCAAGAAATTCTGAAAAAACGAAGAAACGTCAATTGCAAGCGAATTTTCCGTCGTCCTTCCGTCGGCTTTTGCCGAGTTTTTCCGGAATAATTGCTCCCTTTCTCGTTTCTGATCAGTTCCCTAAATTTTATAATACCTAGATGGCAAGCATTACGATTGCATTGCCCTTGCTATGTTCACTATGTCTCTGCTGCCCTAATTGATTTTGAAAGTTCACCTCACTGTAATCATTCGAACAACATTTATTGGAGGTGCAGAAGTTGAATTCCGTGGTAAAAAGGGCTGTATAGAGACTGCAGTACTTGAAGCACGTTTTCAACAACAGTTTTCAACAACAGCCAAAGCAGCCGTAATTCCTATTTCAGAAGATTGCTCAAACACTCAAGGAAAACAGACAACGATTTCTCCTCGCTAGAATCGGCATCGACTAAGAGCTAAGGCTTTTTTTGAAATCAACTCAGTCCATACTGCAGTACGCTTTTGAGGTGAGGAGATGCCCAATATTCGTTAACCTACGGCATTTGCGGTCGATTAGGGAGAGGGATTAACCGCTGAAGTTTTCAAAGCAGCCTTATGAGATATGTTCAAGAATTTCCTTGCAAGGCAGTGCTAGCGGATTCAGTTTAATTCGATCTCTGAGTAATTTTCGAGTTTCTGTCTTAAGGCCGAAATTCATGCTCGTTCACACTAGATGGCATGTCGTTTAAGTTGATTAGAATTTCCTCTTGATAGTAATTCTCCGTGCGAGAATCTTCCAATTAGAGTTTTTCGAATTAATTGTGACTAAGAATAGAGAACCTTCAGATTCCCCTTTCATTATAACTATTATAGACATGGCCTCGCACAAGGATGGCAAGCGAATTCGTGAAGCGTTCAAAAATTTCTTGGGCGCAGGTGGGGTAGTAGCAAATGGCGACCTTTACACGCGTATAATTACGGGCTTGAATCTCGGATCGACATCCGCCCTAAGCCAACCGAGCCATTCCTTTCTATGGCATCGGTTGATTTGTATCAGACTCTTCCGGGAGGATGAAAGAAGAAAGCTCTGCTTGCTAATCGGCTGTCCACAACAAGACATTTTATAGGTCACATACGCATTCGTTACGTCATCGCGTTTCTGAACGTATTAGGATGCGGGTGCTGTTTATTCACGGGTATGTGAACCCACGGGCGTCCGAGGATGCGCGCGGCAACTTGGCGGCGGGGTTCGTAACGATTTGATCGACTTTTGAGCCTATCGTTGGGGTCCAAACTCGAGGTAGAGTAGATTAGAAGGATCGTCTGACCCTACTAAACTACTCTACTTCAAGTTTGTGCCGCAAAAATTGACGTCAGAGTCGTGACTGACTAGAATGATACGCATAGGATTTCGTATAAATAGATTCGCTCCCCGTCAGCTTTTCGCAACTTTCTTAAGTAGTGGTTGTTCACTTCGTTTTTATGTCGTGTGTTCATTCTTTAACTCTTCATTTTGATCATTTCTCGAATACGCATCTATAAAAATTTGAATCACTTTACACCCCCCACCAATTGCCTTTGCAGTCAAATCGTTATCGATTCTGTGCATTCTAAAACATTGAAAAAGAACAGGCAAAAATTCTGAGGCCGTTCGTTGTTCTAGTCAAAATCTTTTGCTTTCTCATACGAGGTTGGCAGTACTCAACTTTCCCTATTGTCCATTACCTGATGGGACGCAAAATTAGTGCTTTCTTGACCTGACAACATATTTGATCCCATTATATACTAGTACTAGTATAAATTACTTTATGACGTACACGAATATCATTACAAACACATCGCTATAAATTTGGTTGATGATTATGCAAGAAAAACTCTCCAAAACATCCCTCAGCCCTATAGACCTCACTTTAAAGAGTGGCCATTACGTTTGCATCAGAATCACTTAACCACACCCCTCTTCTCACTTCAAGAGGCAATTTTATGATTTCTGAAGGATTACTCAGTTCATCACTAGCTGTATTGCTTTGAAATCTAAATAGTGAAGCCAGTATATACATACAAACTGGTGAGAGTTCAGACACGACGGATTTACTGCCAGCTTTAACCCTGCGCTTACTTCTATTCAATTCGATGGCTCACTGAGTATTTCGCATGAGCATGATTTTATATGAATAGTTTCGTTTGCCTAAGTCTTGCCACAACTTTCTTTGCTTTGACATACCTAGTCACTCTGATCGTTGCAACACTTCTACTCCATCATAGTTTTTATGCGGTCTCGCACAGAAGAGTAAGGTGCGAGGTGATACTGTACATTTCGCAAACATATGAATCCCGCTTATACTCAGCTGAAGCTTCGAAAAGAAACGGTATTGCAATGCTTTCAGATGGGCGCACGCCCTAACTTAAAAGATGCTCAGCAGATGGTGCGGACGGTCGAGCTCAGGACTATTCAGTATTTCTAGAGGAGTTTTACGAAGGAATAGGACTTTGAGGTAACTTCTAATATCTAACAAATGTAGTCGATGAAAAATATCTTTGAGGGATCAATTCATATTTTTTTCACCATAGTAGTCCACAATAGCAGATAACTACTTGCGTTGTTTTTGTTTTTTATTATTTCTTTTGTTGTTTTGTTTTTTGTTTTTCGTTTCGTTTAGGTTTTGCTTTTTTGTGCAAAAATAAGTAGCTGTCACGGTGTGAAACTGCCATCGTGCTGTTTTGTGTTCTCTCGTTCTCCGTTGACGTTCTCTTTCTTTTATTGCTCACTTCAAACTTCTTCTTGTCAAGGTGTCGGCAAGGGCCGAAGAGAGAGACCGCACGGACGAGCGATACCCTAAACGCAAGGCGTACTAATGGTTATAGGAGGTCAGAAACTGATCGCGCGGGTCGAAGATATCGAGTAGGATGGCTCAGTAGGTTAGGTATTCGACTTGTTTGCTCTACCGAGGGGAGGTATCCCCTCGTCTCTGATATTCTCTGTGTGGCCTTTGTGGCCGATCTTTCGTTGAGGGCCTATGCGGCCGTGGCTCGGGGAGTCTAGGTGAACCAGATAGTCGGAGGGCCTTAGCGGCTAGATCTAGCATAAGTGGCGGGAATAGTGTGGCGGCCTTAGTGGCCGAGATCTCGAAACCAGCGTAGGTCCCTAGGTATCCCTTAGGGCTTTAGGGGCCAGTGGGTTTGGTAGTACACGACACGGAAACCAGTACCAGTGTGTTCAGGGGAACGCCGGAGCGCACTCTCTCTCTTCGACTACCCCGCGAAGCCAAGTGATCCGTGGGATTTCATCTGACCTTTGTTTGTAATTTTTTTGCCGTTGCACTGCGTTTATTGTTCTGTTGTTTCTTTTTTTGTAATAAATTTGCCTTCATTCTTCTCGTACGTGCTACTCAGTGGTGCACTCCACCATTACCTATTTCACGACTGTTGATTTTTGTGTACAAAGGTTCTTAGTATCACAAATTGGGTGCAACCGCACACGGGAAAAATCGGCCTAATACTTCTGAAAGGCGAGCCAGAACAACTGGAAAAAACAACGAGTATTGCTTTTGGAGAGTACACTGCCGCAGCATGGCACAGTATCAATTGAAGGATGTTTCGGCCACGTCGGGCACGAATTGATCTAGATCATATCAGAGACTAAGCCACGGATAAAGCTTTGTTGCGTTCAACTGGAGAAGAACAAGATCGTCTGAGAATGTTACTGGAAGGCATAAGCAGTTGCTTCGAATGTCAGCTGAACGTCTTCAATCTAGATCACATCACCACGGAGATCATTCTTAAGACGTGTCCGCAAAGAGAATGGATGGAAGGATTCCAGGCTATTTTATGTCTCCAAAAGCGATCTTTGGAACTTGGCTCTGAAGTATAAAATCAGCCCGGGTTGTCGGGATCTTGTCGAAGACCTCTATCACCATGCGCATGCGAGAAACATTTCGGATGACGACATTTGGATATTTGGAACTCCTACTGAACTTAGCGTCAGGAGCTTCCCTCCTGGGTGAACTCTATTTATTTTTGACGACCCGTCTGAAAAGTCGAGGGAAATTAATAATTAGTAATTGTTAAGTCTCTACACCTGAAGTTTCTGATAAAGTATTCGTCAAGAGGTGTTAGCTGGGAAGACGCTCACACCACGCGGCACCTTGTCAAACTGGGACCGCTAACGGTGGCAGGAAAAAGGGATTCTCCTGCATTTCAGCTTCTGAAATCCAATCGACGTCGTTTTGTTCCTTGCACGTCTACTCACAAAAGTGATGGACGTACACGTTCTCCTTCTGTAACGTTTCTGCTGAGTGGAACGATGACAGCAAACGATGATTCGAATCGATTACAGTTTTAGAAAACTCATGCCTAATTCTCACTGCCAAAAATGGTCACAGACGAAGCGCAGTACTTCTGGAACGGTTTTCAAGTATTGTTCCTCAATACTACTACTGAGATTCACTATTGTTTGACTCGAATTACAAAGACGTGAAAGCGGAAGACCTACACTAGACTGCAATTCAGATGGTAATCTTCAGGCTAGTATACGTCCTGATGTCGATAACGCTTTGCGAGGCATGTTGAAAGAAGGAAAGCTGGGTTATTTTGGGAAGCGTTTTGCAGAAAGTTTTGCCTCATTGAAGTTGACAGAACAATTAGGGACGGTTGAATACTTGACCAAGAACTGTCTAGGTTAGTTTGTATTATATGCGATTTGTAAAAAAAGTTTCTCGGTAAAAGAACGTCGGTAGCGTCCTTTGCCAGCAAAGCCAGTATAACGATTACTATTATGATCAGGAAGCGATGGCATCACACTATCAAAGGAGATATATTGCACCGTAATGCAAAAACTGTGGCATAAACTGCCTCGTTGAATTACTCTTTAGAGCACTTGAAGGAAACATGGGATCGAATAATGGTGTGCTATTTGGTTTGTTGTTATGTATGAATATGACTATGAGAGCTGCAACAGCGTTTATTCAGAATCGCAGACGCTTTGTTGAGCTCCTCCCGAGTCTCAGAGTCCGTCATGAACCACCGTAAGACTTCAGTAGGAAAAAAAGGATGGAATTTTTTCGTGAAACACAACACAATGATTGTGGACTAATTGAAAAAAAGATTTTTCAAGTCATATTAGAAGCCTTATACTCGTGCAACCCGGAAGCAAATTCTGTTTTTATGATGATAGCTATCGACAGATTCATAGTCTGTTTTCCTCTTTGGGATACCTGCCCATACTCGTGAAGTGTAGAGTCAGAGGTGAACCTGAAGACGTCTCCGAGGTTCGCAAGGAGGATTTCGAGCCAAGAAGGCGAACGTCCCTGCTGCAACTGCCGGAGTTCAACAGAACGCGACCAAAAATTAAATGAAATTATGAACGTTAGTCCTAAATATCTTTACTTTTAACCCCTTCTTTGATTATCGGCATTTTGGACACAAGCTGCTTTCGAAGTTAAAACGAAAGCTCTGGCAAGAACTGTCCCAGACAATCCTTGAACAATTTTGAAGAAATAAAAAATATATTTGGAGCCTGCATTAATGATTGCACCTCATCAATCTTCTGCTAACCCTGCTCCAGGACCGGAATTGGCAAAGGAAAGAGCTAAACTACGTCTCAAGTGGCAACCTGAGTTACTGCCGGTATTCAAAGATGCATGGCAAAATATTTTTTCAGGACTTAGACTATACATACACTCATAGACTGATTTCAGATAGGAAAGCTGAAGAAACTCAAAACAGCGCGGAGGATCCCCACGAACAGGTCCGCTCGATGAGAAATCCACAGCGAAATGACCAACCTGAGGCTACACAATGATTATCATGTCCGCTGGCATTTTGATTGAATCTAACGTTATTTCAAGATCTGCTTTGAACTCATTCTATGAAAACGACATTTATGATGGCAATATCAAATGTGCAATGAATGCTCATGTATTATTGTAGAAAGTGAAACTCGATACAAGCATGCAAACAAAGAAACATGCTATCATATGCACGCTTCTGAACCTGTACAGCCTCTCCATGTTTGCAGTGCTTTGAAAAATATGAAAGAGGACATCCTCTTTCGAATAGTTTGCTTGCAGATAAGTAGTTCGAAAGTTGAAGTAGTTCGCAAGGTAAAGGTAAATTGAGCGTTATCCATATTGCGATGAATTTTTGCCAATTTGAAAAATCTATTCATATGAAATCCCATTTGAATCACCTAGCCAATCTACGAAGTTGGGGAAAGGTAAGCGTAGAGTTACGATAGTTATCATTAGTTCGCAATCGTAGACTGTTTCCGGTGTGTAAATATTGAAAAAAAAAGCCTTGCTACAAAATGGAAGCCACTTTAGGTTCATTTCTGAAATTTTTAATATTAATAAATTTTTGTGAATATATTCACAATAGAGATCAACAAACTTATCTTGTCCCTTGAGCCATTCACTGATGCCTTTTGTTGAGAAGTCAAGAAGCTAAGTCTCAAAGAAATCATTGACTGCCGTTCTGAGATCACGTTATGTTACGAACTTTTTCCCACAGAGAGACGTTTGAGAAGGTTGAGCATATGGTCATGATAAGGGATGACGTATCGAGAATACGGCTGAGTCCGATGATATGTTGACAGGCTTTTAAGCAAAGGTACGATTTTTTTTCTTTCTATTACCGCCCTGACCAAACAATGGGGTCCGTAGGGTGAGAGATAGCTGTAACTATCTATTCTGCATTTAGCAACTCATAGTGGCATACCCCAGAAAACTATGGCACGATGCTTGCTTTGCTTCGAAAGCTAGCATCTCCTGCAGTAAGGCCATCCAACAAATTGTTGACCGTCGATCGGTGATCAGCGCCAGCCAGCCGAAAGGTTGCTGATAACTTCGGTCACCACACCCACATTTTTCCTTAAAAATGTCTGGTAAAAGGGGATGGTACAACTCGGATGTTGCCCACTCATTGGCGGTAATGCTGCGAAAACCTACGTGCGTGCCCTTCTTTACTCATCGTTTGCCTGAGAAATTTCCCAGTACTTTATCACCCTTGCTACCGTGTTCACGAAATGTTCGTGAAATTTTTAACGCTTCGAATCTTTTGTCGGAGTATTTTCTTACCAACTCTATGAATAGCACCGTCGAATGCATGGATTCCTCAGCGGGATTGAATAACTACCCAACAGCTTCTTCTTTTTTACAAAGAAAAAATCACAAAGTAAACTTGGAAGTTCCAGTCATATCATAGTTCCAGTCATATCATAGTCATAGTATCATTGACAAAGTATCTCAGTTGTGATCACCACAAATGTCTGCCCTTGCCCCGTTATAGGGCCCACCGCTCACATATTCAATATCACTTCATAATACATATTAATGTTAACCAGAACGGTTCCGAAGCCTATTTACATACATTCTCGAGTGAGGTTAATAATTTTGCCTCCGTGATTTGTGCTCAAACTGTACTCTCAAAAATTTCTGAATGCGACAACTAATTAAATTGTGGACATGTAGTGGACCCCCAATTTCAATTGAATGCCGTATGTAGTAATTTTTGTGAGCATAGTAAGAAAAGGAACTGCTTATCATTGGTTTATGGCATGGATGGTATCTGTGTTACTGCCATGAACTATTACCCTTGCAACAAATCAGCAGCCATCCACTCTGGGTCAGTCAGAAAGATCAGATCTGTATAGAATTGAACCATTCCTAATATTTCCACAGTGCCACCTTTACTGAGAATCTCCCTACTATACCTACACTTGGCTCTCCCTCCGGTGTTCTCTACGGGGAAATTTTGCCCTCTATATTATCTCTATTTAGCACTATTGTATCCTTATGGGCTGTAAGGGAAATGTGATGCACTGTGTTCACAGAAGGAAAATCATCGCAAAACTATGGATATATGAAGTCCCTTCTCACTTCACTGCAAACGATTTGCTGTAGATGTTGTTAATCTAGTGGCCCCCTTTGAAATCCGTGCAAATATAGGGTACTTTGGGGTCTCTTCTGATAAGTTGATTCTACGATAGACCCATGCCGACAGTTCATGAACAGCCGTTGATGAATATGTCGAAGAAATGAGGAACAGGCTTGTCTTTGAGCCATTCTCTTTGGGTTTGTGTTTTTGAAACCTGCTACAAGTTCGAAAGTTACCTATGACAAGTACCCAAATTCGATTCTCAATCAATGCCGGCGTGGTTTCAATAGTACTCGTGAACTTTTTCTTCAACCTCTGACCAACATTACAAACGAACTATTAGTGTGTCCGGAAAGTTTTGAGAAAATTTTGCCTCTCGAATATGAAAGCATGTTGCTCGCGAACGTGCTAAAAAAGGACTATAGATTTGATAACAATGAAATTGTCAGCATTGTCGAAAGAACAACACAATAGCTGATTGTTATTTGACGTGGTCGTTCGGAGTAAGTAATCGTAGAATCGAAGGATGTGTCATCGATAAGACTACCGGCGCTTTCTGCTTCCCCATTACGAAACTGATCGCTCCGAGGATTGGAATGAGACATGGTGGCTGATTGCCGCCCACCATGAATGGCTCGATCGCTATCTCTGGGAAGAATTCGGCTGCTTCATAGTCCACGATTTGGCCCGCGAGCGAGCGAGCGACGGGAGATTACTAGGCCGGCGGTATCGACCAAGACTCAGTTGTGAACAAAGGGCAAGCGCCGCTCCCGTGGCCCGCGAGCGAGCGAGCGGGCCAAATTGCGGACTACGGAAGCAGCCATTTGGTTCGACGAAGTTTGTCGAATCGAACGTCCCTGTCCTCAAATACGGAGAGTGTTCTAGCCTCTCGTCAGAGCAATCCCGTTCAAACTGGCAGAATTTGGAAAAGACGAACTCTACTTCCCAATCCATCATCTCCGACCGACAAGTCACTTCCAAAGCTGGATTTTTTGCAAAATCGCACATGCTTGACCGACCAGGAATGTCGAGTAGGAGTCAGGACTTGTTGGAAGCTGTAAGCGAACGACGACATCAACCTACCTCGTCATTGCTAATGATAAAAAGTAGGTGTCATAATAAAATCCACACAGAAATGGCAATGCCTAATAACGGACTCAAGGCCAAAGCCCGCTATAAAGCGAGGCATTCACGCTAAGCACGACATGAGCTCATTCATTCTCCGCCCTATCGGGTGTTTTACCATGAGATCCTACCAGAGTGCATTGCGGTGAACGCAATAGTATTCTGTAACCGACTGAAAGAGAAGGTGGTTTGAGCCCCTATTTCGCACCGATTGCAAGGAAATTTTCGATTGTGATGGACAATGCTCGCCCCTCCTGCACGAGGAAGTCGATGGATGATCTGATAAGACTTGGTATAAGCAGGGCATCCCGACCACCACATATTCACCCGACCTTGGCGCATACGACTTCCATCCTTTCTGAAGCCCACAGGCCTGCACGACAGGGGAAAAATTCACCAACTGTCGAGAAGTCAAGTAGGTGGTGGATGAATGAATTGCGTCACGCCTCTCTTCATATTGGAGGAATGACATCAATACTCAGTAGGGTTGGTGGAGAGAATTCGTGGCTAAGAAGGGACACTATCTTGATCGCTGATCTAAGTTTAGCGCTGTAGTTATTTTGTATTGGAAAAATCAACCGAATTTTCTGAAAACCTCCGAACACCTACATGCAGCAGCGCTCAAAAGTATTCGGCCAAATACTTCTTTAGTCGTAATTTCAGTCGTAACTCCTTTCCTACTGGATCTAGTCACGTGAAATTTCAATATGTGTAGCATGGGTGTTGTGTGAATGTTTACCACTGTTGACCCTCAATCTAGCCACGTTCCAAGTATCCCAAACAGCTTGAAACTAAAATCATCTGGAAATACAGGCATTATTGCTTCTAAGAATATTTTCCTTTCTGCCATGTCCAAAGTGAACAGCGCTAATGTGAACACAGTAGAGGAGAAAAACGAACATAAGGTGCTAATAATTGCAGACGTCACAAACTTGCTTTCAGCATAATCTACAAACGCATTCCCCCTGGTTATTTGGGCATTGCTGCTTTGCCGTCATAGTGTTGGGATAGTGTCAAATATGCGTCAGTTAAACACATCAAAATTTCATGCAATTTGCTCCATTGAGAAAAAAGTTACGGCCGAAAAACTGCTCGGCCGAATACTTTTGAGCGCTACTGTACCTTTGACTTTTGTAGGCTTTGTATACAGCATTCGGATCGCACGGCTAGCGTCGGACCCTCCTGCTTCTTGTGTTAAAGTTGATACGATACCTTTAAGATTCGACAAATAAATGAATGTCAAGGAATGGACTACACCAAAAAGCGGGGGCCGTGGAGTTTCCCAGTTTCTTCAATTCTTGTCGGAGCAGGAAGGCATACATTGCTGTTTCGTAACGAAACCCAATTTATTCTTGTTTCCTTTCATGCAGTTGCATTAAGAAATCATCGAGTATTTTGTCAGAAGCCACAAGCGGCAATGTTGTTGCTGAGAAACCTACAAAATGGAAATGTTGCTGATCGTGAGAAACCCTCAAAATGAAGCCCATGCATGAAGCCACGCTGAAAGCTCTGTACATTACAATTTATGGGGGAACGGCTGTTTTGAGACCAGACCACTCAGAATAGTTGGAACTTTGGAACCAACTCTGAAACACCGATCCCGTGCCTTCTTCGTTTCCATCGCACTATTCTCCACATTCTTTCTCATTCGTCATAATTTGAATGCCCCAAAATTATCGTGAGCTGTGCCTCTAAGAGAGCTGCAACAAAGAGGTGTGAATGAACTGTGCTGGAGTTGCAAGGTGTGTTAGTAGGCAGATGGCATCGGAGATGAGTAAACTCTTATTGTCCGCTGGGCCTGCTTGGTTGATAGAGGTGAGGAGATGGATCTGTCGTTACCGACAATGGTCGCTTTCAGAATTCAACGCTTCAACCGACGTCCGTCCATCTAGCGCGTTGCATGAGTGCGTCGGCGACCCTAGCTACTTTTTGACAACACTGGGTCACGTGCCAGTGTTGTCAACAAGTGGCTAAGGTCGCCGTCGCACGCACGCAACGCGCCGGACGAACTGACGTCGGTTGAATATTTGAAGTCTGTCTGAAAGCAACCACTAACGGTACGCTAGTGCAGACGCAATTTGCTTCCCTCGCAGCGGGCACATATGGATTTCTCTTCACTCATTCATTTTTATATTCCATTATTTATTATTATTATACTCATGATATGAAGAGGGGTACCTAACCTTATTGTGTTCGCAGATGGCTCTCAGCCAAACGAATCTACATTTTCATCCTACAATCATACAAATTGATCAATCTCTAGCTTGGGATCAGCGGCCTTATAAGTGGTTCGCATGATGAATTATGGGCGGAGGTGGTGTAGTGGCATGTGGCGCACCATCATACAGGCATGGTCAGGTGTTCGAATCCCGGTTCGGTATACGCCTAAGCCAACCGAGTTTTCCATCCTCCCGGGGTCGGTTAATTTATACCAGACTCGTCTGGCAGGATAAAAGCACTGATTTGTAAATCGGCTGGCCACCGCTAGTCATTGTATACGCCACATACGCGCTAATAACGCAACTACGATTCTTAATCCCTTCGACGGGATTGATTGACGCCAAAAATTTTATCCCTTTTTACCCGACATGCTACGTCATGGGTTTAAATCCTTCTCAGAAACTGGTTATACGGACTCCAGACTTGTCCTTCAGCCGAACTACACTAAGGACCACAGAAAAAAAAGGGTCCGTTTCCTAGGCGTAGTACAGCATTGTGGGATGGTTACAACAAAGAGAGCTGCTTGGATAGGATTGGGACTTTCAACTGGTACATATTCCTAAATAGCAGCTACGGCTTTCAAGCAATCCGCAATTATAACGTCATTTCTGCACACACTCTTCTGCATGCATCCCCGCCGTACTCTCGTACGCGACAAGAACGAAATCGACCACCCACCGCGACAGAATCAGTACGAATGATCCCAGGTAACTGAACTCAGAAGAAGGCAAGGGACGTGGGTGAGGTGGAAAAGATTCTAAGAAGATACTTGGCAAATACCTATGTGCCCAACTACGTATCTCTGGCCATACAATTAGTGACGGGGCGGTTTTTGAAGAGGGTTTCGCAATCAACGGGAAATATACTCATCACCACGATTCGCCCTTACAATTAGTCAGAGGATGGGAAGCGGGTCCTTGGGTGAATCTACTGACACTGTTCCGTGGAATCTTCATCTTCTTCATCTAGCGATGACACAAATCATTCAGAATTCGTGGATTCTCGCCACTTAGAGACAGTAGGAACATGAAATGCATAGTTTCAGAGATAGAACAAACAAAAATTTTAGTGTGTTGCAAAGTTGCGTCCCAGTGGGAGGTTCAGGTACGATCGCGACTACCCGTGTTGTGGAGTTTTTTTCGAAGTAACGATCACACAGGTAGAAGGGGAACGTAAAAGCACACACAATACTGTCCAACGACCAAACTCCCAACAGTAAATCTCAACGCTGTTATGAATTCACTCAAATTCACACTCACAGCGGCTCAAACGCCCAGATGACCGTCCTGCCGGAATGAAATGAAAGCACGGCGGGAGCCCTGCAAGCGCACGCGCCGCGTCTGCCCGCGTAGGGCGGGACCACCCGCCGCTCTTGGCGCTCGATAGATTTCCCAACTCAGCGGGGAATTATTGATCCGCCTCATTGACTCATCATATCATATCAGTAAATCTTGTCCTCATGTTCTTTTTCTGAATATTATGCTGTTTATGGGTGCTTGGGAGAAGTTCGTGTCGTTTTACACTCGGTTCGATATAGTTTAATACAATAAACAACTTGATTTCTCTTGTATGCATCATTTGCCTCGATTCTTTGCTTGTCTCTACATAATTCGTTGGATTCTTTATTTTCACGTCGGAATATTTTGTAGAGATGGCATCTGGGGTACAGTCGACGCCGTCCGCAGATGTTCTCGATCGAAAAATGATCAATGAGGTAGACCAATGGATTGAACAGCTTTACGAATGCAAGCAACTTAGTGAAAATCAAGTGAAAACGTTATGTGAAAAGGTAGTTTCCGTGTTTGGTGTTGGTATTGTTCAATAAACAATGTTATGGTTTCCAGGCAAAGGAAATTATCGAAAAAGAATCGAACGTACAAGAAGTGCGGTGCCCAGTAACCGTTTGTGGAGATGTTCACGGGCAATTCCATGATCTGATGGAATTATTCAAAATGGGTGGTAAAAGCCCTGACACAAACTATCTTTTCATGGGTGACTATGTCGATCGTGGTTACTACTCTGTTGAAACTGTTAGCTTACTTGTTTGCTTAAAGGTATGGTGTGAAGCTTGTTAATTTCCTATCCTAGTAATCATTTTTAATCTATTCCAGATCAGGTATAAGGAGAGGGTCACTATTCTTCGTGGTAATCACGAATCTCGGCAAATTACTCAGGTACGTATGGTTCGTATGATTGACGCAGCTTTTCATGGAATACCAGTATGAATCACCCAACGAACTGGCAATTCTGTGAAACAGCCGACTTAATTCAAAACCCTATGCAGAATTGGTGGCACCGTTATTCTCGTTAGACGAAACATGTAAATGTTCTCGAGAGTTCCCTCATTAGGACATATGAGATTGCAAACTAATCCAGCCGAAGAATTATCGTTCAGCATCACATTTTTCCCTCTAGCTACATGGGCTTGTAAGATTGCGAAATACGAAATTATGATATTCTGTGTTCTCCGGCTTTTTTGCTTGGTGACTTTTTCACTAGTATGGCCTTTTTGGTGATCTCGTTACTCTTCTATGACAGTAAAATTCTTAGCGGGGAAACGGAATAATCGTATTTCATTAGAAGAATCTAATTTTCAACAAAACGAAGTCTCAGAACTTCATAAAAAGGAAATGTAGGAACATTATCGCGCATTCAGAAGCTCTTTAGAGAGTTTTCATTTCTGAAATCTAAGTTATGAGTGTGAATGTGTGTGATGTCATAATCTTGTAATTCAGTATTTTCCTTAAAAGTCAATGTGTCGGTCCATTCAAATCTATTGTCTGTGTACTCTGCCCATAGAGAAAATTTACGCATAGTTAGAAATAGAAGACAATCCGAATAAGGCTTGAAGGTGTCATCGACAATTCATGCCTGCTCAATTCTTTTTGGCCTGTAAGGTTTTATAGCAATGTTACACATGTTAGTTGCTAAATATACACCAAGATGTTGACACTTTCTTTAATGTGGATGTTGCTGTTATTTCTTTAGCACGAAGTACTTCCAAATATAGTCACCGTAATTAGCCGGTTATTGCTGAGGTGTATCAATCTTAAACTCATTTTCGAAATATTTAATGGCGGCCTTCATGTTTGTATCGTAGTAATTTTTCGTGTTTCAGGTTTACGGGTTTTATGATGAGTGCCTACGCAAGTACGGTAATTCAAACGTGTGGAAGTACTTCACTGATCTGTTCGATTGTTTCCCACTCACAGCGCTCGTTGATGGTCAAATATTTTGTCTACATGGTGGACTGTCTCCGTCTATCGACACGCTTGATCACATCAGAGCCCTGGATCGCATTCAAGAGGTTGTCACATAGCTACACCTGTCATTTCAATTTTTTCTTTTCCTTTTTTAAACGCACAGCATAGCTTCAATACGTGGTCTTGAATTGGAACATTGTGTGCGTGGGTGGCTCAGAATCAATCACACCAGAATTCAGATCCGGTTATTCTAAACATAACTATATTATTTTGAATCATCCGCAGCTAAGGCTTCAACAAGAATGTGTAACAAAGCCTTTTCCCTGCCCAGCCTTTAGTAGTATCCTTACGCTATAATTGTAGTGGCTTGAGACCTTGTATTTCAGAGGTTTTTTAATGCAAAAGTATTGATCCATTCAATTTACAACTATTTCTTAATAGACACATCGTTTAGAGTTTTTTCGTTAATTTTCTATCACAGGTACTTCGCTCCCTGGGCTTTAGGCCAAATGTTAAAGCGGGGCAGCTAGAGAACAGAGATCGATTTGGTTGGGTCGCCACGTGACTTTGCGGTCTGTAGGTCACCTTGTTAGAAAAGTTGAACTACGTCAGGTCACGCTTGGTATGGAATCGAGGGCTATTAACTACTCTCATACTAGGGGCTGGTCAGTGGATGAGAGGTGTGAGGCGTCAGCCTCCCTCGCTTCTTCAAGTTTCTAGAATGGAAGAGAAGGAAAGTGATGGATGCAAATGGATAAAAAGAATTGAACAACAGTGAGCCTAAAGAAGCTGAAATGCAGTTGCAATGCCAACACAACCGAAATGTTTGCCCCGCCACGAAGCCACATTAAAGTGAAGAATGGAGTTGATCTCATCACCGCTCAGTTTACTTCTCGAAATAGAACAGCGAAAAGCATGAAATTTTCGGATTCTAATTAATAGATTTGGGATTCGCTCGGTTTTATGCCTTCGTTGGTTATTTCTACTCACGGTAGTAATCCACAAATGCATACCGTTACGCCGTTTATACTTTCACAGTCGAGCGTCAACCAGTGACGCATGGCTTTTTGGCAGCGCAGGTTGTCTGTCGATACCGCGTGAGTCTGCGGTAAAAACTTCCTTATTTGGGTTTTTAAAGAGTGTGTTTCAGTTGTTCTCAATTCTTTTTGGTTTGGGGAATTCACTTTTTTCTACTTTGACTACTGTGGTATTGCGTGGCAACATTATATTATATGAAGAACGCACCTCGCACCTTAAATCAGGTCCGCAAGGGCCGTCAGCGGTGGTGCGGACCTAACGCGGTTAACGCATAAGCGTAGAAATTGGTGCTTTCGTTCGACGCCCGTGCGTCAAAGACGCTTGACGCTTCACTCTGAAGCGCCTTATTGGATTAAAGGGATGTTAGCGACTCAGATTCTTCACGGTAAGGCGGCGACGCTTCATCGATGGGGTCGCCTACAAGTAGCCGACAAACAAGAGTACTAATGGGCTCACGATTCGTCTTTCAACAAACGCCGTCGGGTTATCCTGTGGGGTTGGACGCTGTACAGAAATTTATAGTAAAGCCAAGGGTAAGGATAACTTGTCTTATCTTATGGCCCACTGTTTTAGTAAATGTTTTGCGACTGGTGTGTACATGACCTTTGCAAACTTCAAGGGATCATTTCGCAGTTTGAGATATGATCAAGAAGCAACGTCTATTAGCTCGTATAAAGTTCTCTTTATTGATCAAATGAAGCTCTTTTCATTAATGCTAACTAACATCTAACAGTGCTCAAATTCCAATGCTATGGTTGTTTTCATGTCGCACCATCATGAACACCCTTACTCCTGGACTATACTCAATAATCTCTAACCAAACATCGGTTCCCTGGGAATATCAAGAGAACAATTTCTAGATTTAAAGGGTACATTTTGGCAGACCTGCTAGCGCTAGGCTTTACGTGAATGGCCAGTGGTTGTTGGTTGATAGTTAGGGCTAATTTCAGAAGCGCTGCTTAAAAGTTGAGTGATTCGTGGTCCATTACGTCTTTAGAAATTGAAGTCAAATTATCTCACATTGTGCCTGAGACGCTCTCGATGTCTATTTAACCGCAGGCAAAATCTAATTTTATTTGTTTATTCATCAAGATTTGATTTGGACTAAGCTCAGAAAAGTTATTCTTGAATGAAACTCGGTTTTACGAGCTTTTTGTAAGTTACGTTACGCTCGTTATTAGAGCCTGTACCAAAACATGAAAAAGCTCTAATTCCAACCCAGAAAAGTTGAATTATGTGACTAAACATAACCTACACCATAGGTGATAGAGGATGACTTCGCGACTAGGCTTTTTGTAGTTTCTTTTGATAAAGAGGGAATGATGATGAAATATTTCGTGAAAAGCCGCCAACTTCCCATTTTGTTCAATAACTTCTTTACGCCTGAAGGACTCTCGTCAACCGGTCATCTGGAAGGGCCAGCACTACTGAAAGGATCTGTGAACTTCAAGACATTACTTCTATTAATCCGTAGTGGAGGTGAAAAATCATTTAGGGAGGGCTGCATAAGGTTCTAATATTGATCTGGACAATCATAGAAAAGCGCCAGCCAATCCCGCTACTCACCCATGCAGCTTTTCTTCAAGCGCTTTACACTCCATCTTGATATCCTTCGTCTTTTGACGCAATCAATCTGCACCGACACTGAGTACCGCTCCAAAAAACAAATTTTCGGAAATAGTGAAACGTTTTTTTAATGAGGTGTTCGATTCGTGATTTTTTTAGTCGCGTGAGTGATCGTGTGTGAGTGAAACTCGTGAGTGATAAGCAGCCAATCCTTTTGTTTTCGTTCGGACCTAGGCTTCATTTTCATCTTTCCAACGGCTCTGTTCTGAATAGTTGGGGCTAATTGCGCCACAAGTGATTGTTACTGCTGAAGTTCGTAAAAGAAAGCAATGCCAAGACTAAGCAGTAACATTTTTAGAAAGAACTTAGAGGAAGCCTGTTCAACGCAGTTGGTGTGTGCACGACTCGAATTTTATAGAAACGGACCGTAGCTGTCTTATTGTTAGCCCTTCTGTCGTTGTTTCAAAGTCAATCTTGTGAAATGTGATTGACTGAAGTCAACTCATCGGATGAAATCCGTGGCAAGCTCAAGTCAAGTAATTAATCCGGCAGTTTTGCTGTCTGTGCGTTTTTCAGAAAATCGATTTCTTTTTGGTAGGGTAACGGATTCATTCATCTGGTTATGTTATTCTTAATCTCGGACCGATTCATAGAATACAATTTTTTAGAATACTCGCATAACCTCAATTCATTTGTATTTTTACAGGTACCTCACGAAGGACCAATGTGTGATCTCCTCTGGTCTGACCCCGATGATCGTGGAGGTTGGGGAATCTCACCTCGTGGTGCTGGGTATACTTTTGGTCAAGATATCTCTGAGACCTTCAACCACTCGAATGGACTCACCCTCATATCTCGTGCTCATCAACTTGTTATGGAGGTAACTTCTTTCACGTTCATTAGTTATTTATTGGTCTTTTGACACTGTTCTATGACACCATGACGCTGTTTTGCCATTACGTTTTATACATATGTATGACATCTGAAACCTCCTTATATGGGGTTTTCTGCCACGCTAACACTATTCATTTTTGGCGTTGACGCCACATGGCGTCAATGTAGTGCTGGATCCGTTATCACCGAAAACGTTACAGCCTGCACGAGGTGCAACTCTGTGCCATTTTAGGGAATGTGGCACTCATTTTTCGGCGATGGTGTTGTTTAGCGCGAAGTGAAGGTATCACATCCTGTGAAACCAGCCAGAGAATGAATGCCCTTTTCGTGACCAAGACACTGATTCATCCCTACCTATGCAGCGTTTTCAGTAGAATTATGTGTTGCACCAATTCAGCGCCAAACGACACGAACGCCAGATATGTATGGTATCAGGGTACATACTACCCGCAAACAGTTTGGCGAAAGTTTTGTAGAAAACAACTTACTTAGGGATTAGGAAAACTTGAATAGTGCCGTATTTTGTGAGAACATTTGACAAAAACTTTCTTTTAGGGCTACAACTGGTGCCATGATCGTAATGTAGTGACAGTGTTTTCCGCTCCTAATTACTGCTATCGATGCGGAAACCAAGCAGCCATGGTGGAATTGGATGATGAATTAAAGTACTCGTTTTTGCAATTCGATCCTGCTCCGAGGCGCGGAGAACCTCATGTCACGCGAAGAACCCCAGACTACTTCCTATAGTGTTTTGTGGAAAATTAGACTGCGGTCGGTTTCTTCGTTCACACCTCAGTCCCACAGTCCTTACACAGATTTGTTGTCACTCAGATAACAGATGTCTCACAACTTAGAACCACTTATGTGAATATGGTAAATATCACAGATAGGTTGAAGTTATTCTCACCATCCTTTCGATGACAACTTGAGACATTTTAGGATTGGTAGTTTAGCATCTGCTAACCCTTCTTGCTTTCCGATCTTGTTCTTTATGTAACATGCGTGTTGTTTATGTCTCGAGTGATTATCCACGATTGTCTAAGTTATTCATTTTATAAGAGATAAACTACTGCGGAACGGAAACTTTGTCTTGCATAATTTGACCATAAACAGCTACTCTGGTAACAGCAACTGCCTTATCAACTGAGCTTTCATATCAATACTTTTGAATTTTATTTCCTGAAACATATAATTGTTTTCGGTCTTATGAGTACCTGACGGTACAGGGTTGTTTTCCACTCACTTGAGTCACAGTTCTTTAAGAGCTGAGACCACATGCGAAGTGCACATCGAGGAGACCGTGTGCAGCATGCAGGTGATGGAGAGACCATGATGCAAACTGCTCCCACTTTGGGCAGCGGAAATCTGCACGACGTTGTACGGCTACCTGCTGGAGAAGATATTAACGAATGGCTCGCTGTCAACAGTTAGTTCTTATAGCCACTCTTAGAAAAGTGTAAATTTCATTTTTGGCTTTCCTAAGTACCGTAATCTTTTTGTTATTGGGTAGCACGTGATTACTAAAATAGTGAGAAATTAAGAGGATCACTTGAGGGGGACGGAACTTACGTGCGCCCGAGGATGCGCGCGGCAACTTGCGCGGCGAAGTGCGTGCTTATTCGAACGACTCTGTGGTGAAGATTAGTAGTATCAGCTGACCCTACTAAACTACTCTACTTCGAGTTTGGGCCTCAATGATAGGCGCCAGAGTCGTTCGAATCCCCACGTACATCGCCGCGCAATTTGCTGTGCGCATCCTCGGACGCACGTAAGTACCCATACCCATCACTTGACGCCCGTCCGGGCTCCGTGAATGTACGTGTTTTCAACTAAACTTTCCTAGAACGTATAGGATTGTGTGACAGAAAACGTATTTTCTATGTCAACTATATTGATTCACACAGAGACTACATTGAGAAGAGGGCAAAGCAAGTCCAGATCGAGTTTAGTTGCATGAGGTAACCTGAATAATCTTATTTTGTTTACGTTGTTACAGTAATGGACGTTTTCAATCAAGTTCGAATGTTGTATGGCACGATTACGGATCAGTGCACTAACGAAAATTGTCCACAGATGACAGCTGGACCGTCATATGAGTATTTTTGGACTGAAAATGAGAGGATGTGAGTTTCGTAATATAAACCCTTGGTGAAAACTTCAGAGTTGCTTTTTCGATTTCTAGCGGGCTAATCAGTTGAATAGAGAGCGTTTTATACCGCAAGTTTGTTTTATAGTGCATGACCAATTTCAGGTATTACAATGAATAAGAGTTCAATCTTCTAACCAGAAACAAGACTTTTATGGGAGTTACCATTCATAGTGACTAAATTTCGTACTGATTGATTGTGGAACTAGGACAGTTGTGAAAGAAGCGGTTGGCTTGATCAATCCATTAGATGGGCCTGGCAATTTATCATTATTTTAATTGTGTAACTTTGTGAACCTTCTTCCCAGTGTAATTGTGAAAACCATTTTTCTTTTTGACTTCAGTTGATATTTCCCAAGCATTGGAACCGCTTCAAAGGCTTCGAATGATCGGAGCTGAGGTATTTATTTTCTGCCCGCTCAGCACAGACATCCTCGAACCACTAGACTTACAGTCCTATCGCACCTGTGAATCGTCCTGCTGTAGCAAACTCCAAACTATACATTTGTTTGCGAATACTCAAATGGAATATTGTATGACCAGTGCTCGGTGGTATTGGGATCTTAAGGATAACCACTTTCAGGGGTTCGTATTACGTTGTACATCGATCTATTGTACAAGATCTGAATTTCTAAAAATTTCCTTGGAAATCTCACCTGCCCTTAGCGGCTGTTGTTTGGTCTTCCGACGTTCGAAGTGGATAGATAGCTATAATATGATATGAAGAAATACATAACCCAGCATCTGCACATGTACTAGGAATTATAATTAATTTGTGGTGTCCCAACGTAGAGAAAGTCTATATTGTCTGATTTTCTATGATATCCTAACTTTCGGCCTCTAACCTAACCTACCTGACTTATCATTACACTGTGTCGGTCAAATTCTGAAACACAAGTATTTCTTCGGAGAATATCCCCAATGACTTGGAGCAACTGGAGATAGAGAACGATGTAAAAACTCTGAGCTGCAAATGACTATCCTTCAAATGTTTCAGAATCCCTACGTCCGCTCCCGTGTACATCGATTACATTATGACTTGGATCCAAGACCAGCTTGATGACGAAAATGTTTTCCCATCCCAAGTCGGTGAGTATCTCTTCGTTTTACCGTGATAGCTAACTGTTTGCTTAAAAAAATTTCACCCAGGTCGCTCTTTTCCTCGCAATTATATGGAGGTGTGTGAAGGAATAATGCGACGTCTTTTCCGAATATACGCTCATGTTTATGCTGCACATTCCGCACGTTTCGCTGAACTGAACGCCACCCCTCATCTTAATACATCCTTCAAACAGTTCATACTTTTTGCTCAACAGTTTCAGCTTATTCCCGCGCGGGAACTAGAGCCATTGCGTCCGAAGATTGATGAGCTGATTGGTTCAATCTGAAATGCTTAAATCATTCCGTATTTATTGGTTGGGTTCGTCGACGGCTTGCTATGGACAAATTTCCTTAATCATGTTTTTCTGTGTTCATGTCCCATTGAAAATTTGTATTTTAACATCACTTTCCCATAAATCTCAGTAACCTTAACCTTCCGGACAAAGTTCGCAATTTTCGTCACCGCTGCTTCGATTTACTCCCTTTAATTCTATGACCAATTCGTTTGTATCGTTTTGCTCACTCAGCAATTCTGTGATCACTTTTATGTGGAGTGTACTTAAAATAGATTGATGTACGACACTTCTTTGATGTAATGCTCACATTAATTTACGTAGAAACGTCCATACCATTCACTTGAAGTTAAATACCGTGTTTGTTATCACTCTTGCTATGTCGAGATTGTAATCGATTTACTTCAGAGTAACATCAATTTTGAGTGAAGCATAATGTTAAAGCACAAAGTGGACTTCCTAACTTTCGTCCTATTCACATTTTCCAGTACAAGTCTCAAGCCTCAATATTATTCGTAACTCCTTGCTGTACATGCGGAGGCAAGACGTCGCGATTCCTTCCAACTTTCCTTCATTTCGAGCCAAATTCCTTTCTTAAGTGATCGGTGTACGTGGTTGACCAGTTGTCTCATTCTGGGATCGGTTTTATGTAATCGATTGACTGCTTTCATAGTCCGCCGGCAGGCGCGCGTGCCGGCGAGCCGGCGTGCCGGCGGAGGCAGTGCTAGGAGGAGGAGGGAGGCAGACGGTGTAAGGCAAACAGTCCACGCCACTTCGAAGGTTGTTTGTTTTCAACCCCTCGAAGGGGCGTGGACTGCTTGCCTATCTGTCTGCCTCTCTCCTCCCCCCTAGCACTGCCTACGCGCGCCTGCCGGCGGACTATGAAAGCAGCCATTCGCCGCTAGCGAGTGTCGCCGATCAGTTACCTCGATTGTGCAGTTTTAACGTTCTCCATACGGCTCGATCGATATGTTATTATTATTTTTGGCACAATTCTACTGTTATTTCTTTTCTTCTTGTATTTCTTACTCGCTGCGGTACCCCCGCTTCACCCTGCCACGCGACGTCGCTTTTGCCGCGAAGCGACAATTTCGAGTCAACTGCACCACATCCGCGTTAGGGCTCACAAAGCTTCCTCCGTGACCTAAAGAATCAACTTATTGGAGAAGAAATATTACCCATCACATGGAGATTGGGCGTTAGATCGGAGACAAACGGAAAGCTAGGAGTATCCTGAAATTTTAAAATGACTGCCACATGATGGAGAAAAATCGAGGAAAAAAGAGAAAAACAAAAAAAGAGGAAGAAAAAGCTTGGCCTTCTATATTACATACCATCTTTAAGATCGTTGCCAGCATATCAACTAAATTTTTAAGGTCAGTTTTAGGTGAAGAAAGGAAACTGAACTTTCAACGCAGCGAGGTATTAATAATCGAATAGCATCTTTTTGTTTCCTACTCAAAGTTTATTTCTGAGTGAGGTGGGTGGTTTACTGTTGTGTTATAGTGGACGTGAGCTCGAAAAAAAGGAGATCCACGAAAACATCAGCAGGCCTGCAAAGTTGTACAGGGAAATCCGACAGATAAGCGACAAATAAGGCATCGGTGAAGGTGTAGATCGGACTACTACAACACTGAACAGTACTTTGGAAGGAGTGCTCGATGTTCATTTCTGAAATGAACAATTCTCTTTTTGAAAGAACCCACCGTGCCATCTGTAAATTGGATAATCCTTACTAAATATAAACCACAAATGTCCGTTTTTTGTATGTTTGTATGTCTGTTTCACTGTAAGATATTGGGTTGTCCGAAAAGTTCCCGCCGATTTTTGATACCCCGGTTTTATCAACCGTTGTGCAAAAGATCAAGGACCCAACCTGATAAAGTTATATGTATTCTAAAAGGGTAGATCCTCCTCTATATTCCTGTTGAGATTCTGTCAACATATGTCGAAGTATGTCTGTACAGGACTCGTATGAAAATGGAGAGCCACTGCGCGCATTTTCGGCATCTGAAGTATTTCTTCTACCGCAAGGCCTAGAATGCGGCTCAAGCTGCATGAAAGATATATGACGTTTGAGTAGACCATGCCCTACAGGAACGTACAGTGCATGACTAGTTTGCGGAATCCAAACAGAGTGAATTTGCATTCGAAGACCGGCAACCCTTTGGAAGACTATCATCAGTTTAAACGATCAACTCAAAATGTTAACTGAAGCAAATCGGCAAATCACTGCTCATGGAGTAGGACAAGGACTTAGTGTTTCGAAATTCCCCATCCATGGTCATCTGCAGACGCTTGGTTTTGTAAAGCGCCTTGATGTTTAGATATCTCGCGAAAGGAGCGAGCGCAATGCGATGGACCGCGCTTCCATGCGCGACTCGTTGCTCTAACGAAATAAAAATGAGCCGTTTCAGAAAACATGAGCACGAGGGACGAAAACCGGATTGTGTACAGCAATGAGGAGCGGAAACGATCATGTAGCCCCTTAGTAAGCCGTCACAAACCGCTGCAAAAGTCAAAATCCAGGTGCGGATGGCTATGCCGAGTTGCTGATGGGATTTCAGGGAAATCACTTACCATGAGCTGTTGTCGCACAATCAAAAGATGACTTAGGAAAGGTACTATAGTTAGCTAGAAAATATGGAGGCAGCGATAAACCGAAAGCGACCCGAAGTGGCAATTGTGAGGGCGTAATGTTCTAACAGGGTGCCTCCGGACCACACGTATTTTTGGCTACTCGTCACAAGTTGCTAAAGCTTGGGTGGAATGTCTTACCACACCCCCCATATAGTCCAGACATAGCACCATCAGAATACCGCTTGTTTAGGTTTCTGCAAAATTCCTTGAATGGAAACCGTTCAATCCGCCGAAGGACTGCAAAAAGCACCTGAGAGGGTTTTTCGATTTTAACTCTAAAACTTTCTATGGAAGAGGGGAACTGGAACCTACAGGAAGATGACGAAGCCTTACTAAACAGAATGGAGGATATATTGTTCAAAGGATTTCTTCTTCTAGGAATTTTCATTCAAAGATTAATCAAAAATCGGCGGGAACTTTTCGGACAACCCAATAAGATATACGGCAACGTTTGGAAATCAAATGGAACAGCTCAGACAGGTTGGAACGAGTGGGGATTGGGGATGAACAAGTGGGGAATGAGCCGAACTCCTTAGGTACACGTTGACCCTAGTGTCTCTTTAAAATTGCAAAAATTGCGGTTTCGAGGCGAAGTGTGACTGAGACAAACGCGGTGGAAAGTGAGCTTAACATATCCTCCGTCTGTGACCGAAGTGAAAATAAGCAAACAAAGTGGAACTTAATCGGAAATGCACTTCGGAATCTTCACGCAAAGGGTTGGTCAGAAATAAATATAAACAAAAAGACTTCAACTACATGAAGGAATCATGGCCATATGTCTACTGAAAGCTATTATGAAACAAGACGCATCAGAATTGGATACAACCACTTCAGGGTAACTGAACAGTAAAAGAAGTATTGAAGGATCCGATGAAAGGCTACTTTCAGACTTGAACGTCCGTCCGTCCGTCCGTTCAGCGCGTGCTGCGACGGCGGCGCCTAACCGTTGTGGACAACACTGGATCACGTGCCAGCGCTGTCAACTCTACTCTAACAACCGCCGTCGCAGCACGCGCTGAACGGACGGACGGACGGACGGACGTTCAAGTCTGAAAGTAGCCAAAGCAAGATGAGAGGTAGCCACAAATATGTGACTACAGTAATTCTTCATAACAAGTCTGTTGGCAGAGGCATTACGTTCAGTGCGCTCCAATGACAATCTGGCCGCGAGTCAAGTTGCGGATAGCGATGGACTTTTGATTGGTCCTATATGGAAGCTCCTACAATTCACTTGAATCCTCGGCATTTTGCACCAGTGACATGGAACTTGGATGCATTCCAGGCTCTGTGCGCTACAGCACATTTTCTGAAAACTACGTCGGAATGATGTGTTCCTTCTGTCTTTCGCTTGTTTAGATACTTTATTTTGTTTACAACTCTTACTTGTGTTTGGAACGTGAACTGCCTTTGTTGCTCGTAATTACGATTTAATTTATTTTTCTTTTTTCTCATGTACAAAGCTTCAGGAGGGAGATGTTTGCGCCTCCTTTCCCCCCTACTAGTGGAGGGGCTATGCAAGGACAGCCAGGACAGTCGTTTCAAAATGTGAACGCACAGGGTGGTCCTCCGCCACGTTCGTTTTTTACGGAACTTGCTAACTTAATTTGAACATAAAAAAGCGGAATCTCGTTTCAGCGCAATTTGGAGGATATCCAAAGCCACCATTCGATCCATCACAAGGATACAACAGCAATTTACCTGCGGGAAACATGCAGAATCAATCTCAACCTATGAATTATCAAGCGAGGCAGTTTCCTCAAGCCCCCACATCCACACCATCGTCTCAGCAACCTCCTAGCGGACCTTCCACTGTAAATGGAATGCCTGGAGCAGGAGCTTATCCACAACAGGCTCCGACGAATGGCTTTGCACCACACACGACTGCCAACTTCCAAACTCCACAACAAACAGCATCTGCAACCTCCCAAGCAAATGGCCCTGTGCCACAGATGCCGCCTCAGTCCCATTCTGGGCCTTTCCCTCCTCAGCAGGCGTTCCCAACTCCGAGTCAACTTTCGATGCAGAGCTATAGCACCGGTGGACAACAGAATCACTCAAGTCCAGGTTATCCACAAGCAAGTGCATTCCAGCCGCCACAAGCTCCTCAGCAACAGCAAACTAGCACTGGGCAAAACATCTCTGGTGGAGTTCCTCCTCCTTCATTTCCTCCTTCCATGCCCGGCCATGGCCCTGCGGGTTTCCCTACCACTGGCGGAAATGCGCAACAGAACGCTGGAACTGCTGCTCCAGGAGCAGGTATGTATTGTAGCAATTGTTGAGGCATTTTGTTATCCTTACTTACTATTTTCAGCTATGACAAATCAGTCTCATATTGGACCTCCCAGTATGCCTGGAGGATTTCCGCCCGGTCCACCAGGAGCCGGTCCTCGTGGTATGCCTGGGTCTGGTCCTGGAGCCCCCGGAGCACCTGGAGCCCCTCAAGCTGGAACTCCTGGGATGCCCAATTTCGGTTACCAAGGCATGCCCAATTCCGCCCATCCAGGTATGCCAAGCGCTGGTCCCCCGGGAATGCCTAATACAGGCCAACTTGGAAAACCAAGTGCTGGTCCTCCTGGTATGCCTGGTATGCCTGGTGGTGGTATTCCTGGTATGCCTAATGCTGGTCCTCCTGGTATGCCGGGTGTGCCAGGAGCAGGTCCTCCTAGTATGCCTGGTATGTCTGGTGCTGCTCCACCTGGTATGCCGGGTGTTCCAGGAGCAGGTCCTCCTGGTATGTCTGGTTATCCGGCTATGCCTGGTATGCCTGGTGCAGGACAGCCAGGCATGTCCGGTGGAATCCCAGGTGCTGCCCCACCTGGTATGCTTGGAGCTGGCCCACCTGGCATGCCAGGGTTTCCACAGGGACCTGGCATGCCTCCTGGTGGTCCATCAATGCAATCTCGTCAACCACAACCTCAGCCGCAGCAGCGACTCGATCCAAACATGATGCCAAGTGCGGTAGGGCATAGCATCTAATATATCGTTGTGACTCAATAGATATTGACTCTGATGTTCAGGTAGAAGTAATGGAGATCGATTCTGCGCAAGCTGGGCAATTTCCGACAGGTGTGTTCTGATGTAAGAATGAGCTGCTATACCGTACCATAGCGTAGTTTTTACGTGATCTCCTATTTATTGTAGGGTACCCTCATGCAAATCCTCCTCCACTTGTCTCTACAGACTTTTATGCCGTCGACCAAGGTAAGAATTTTTTGAGTCGCCTCCCATCAAATTTTCAATAGTCAGGGTCCCTTAGTTATTTTCTGGGTGATTTCGAACAGCGATTCCATGGAATGTTAAGGAAACTGCTCTCCAAGACTAATGAGGTCTACGATGTACATGGCACCTGCTTCGAACGACTTGCTTAAAAGTTCGCAGATTCCGTTTGCTGTAGCTTGTTCACCGTTTGCAACACTTCATCCGCAAGAGGTGATTCTTTTCTTTTATAAAATCAAAAACGATGTTATGTCCCAATGTTACGTTGTTAATAGTTTTTCACTCGGGTTTAATGGATACTTTCCAGCGTCCCGCCCCAATCATTGATCTTGGACCAGGCGGACCTGTTCGTTGTCAGCGTTGTAAAGCGTATATGTGCCCCTTCATGGAGTTCCAAGATGGTGGTCGTCGCTTCCGCTGCCCTTTTTGTCATGCATCCACTCCAGGTTCGCTAGATAACTGACCTCGTTCTTTACTTTTCGTGATTACGCCTCCTTACTGTATCTTTGTTCCTATTTTTTCATATGGGATTTAAGGAGATCGGTCCGAAGTTTTTTTTTTTCGTGTTCGCTCGATCACTTCCTTTTTTGCTTTGCTGAAGAGAAGATGTCGTTCACCATGGTAGACAACATAAAAGGAAAGCTGCTGTGCAATTTTGATGAGGAAAGGCTTAGATCACCCTCCCAGTACCCGTAGGAATCGGATGTCTGCATGACCAGTGGGTGTAAGACGTCATTGTGGGCGTCGTGGCCCTGCGTTCGACGTATATGAATCGCTGACGTGTTCGTCGTGCGTCAGTTTCCGAAAGAAAACCCCTTTTGAGACTCATGGGCTCTTTCGGTTGTTTCGATCAG
This sequence comes from Haemonchus contortus, assembly GCA_000469685.2. Lineage (NCBI taxonomy): Eukaryota > Metazoa > Nematoda > Chromadorea > Rhabditida > Trichostrongylidae > Haemonchus > Haemonchus contortus. The sequence goes on along the minus strand of LS997565.1, from coordinate 19,845,396 downwards.
TCCTAGCGTTTTGAAAATATCTCCAGCATGCTGCTCGACTTCACAATTCCTTCAACGAAACTTATACATCGACCTCTTCCTCTAGTGTTTCTTTTTCAAATTAAGCTCTATTGTTTAAGTACAACTTAAAGAAGCCCATCGAATATCGAAGCCAAAACTTCCATTTGAAAACGAAAATTTCAGTTCTCACTTGTTTTGCCTACTTTTGCATGCATCAATTCGAATTTTAGCTTGTGAATACTTGAAACGGGGTTGGCAATAATTTACATTCGGAGCAGTACCAGAAATCGGCAGCGCTTTTCCTTTGTCTTGCTGAGAATGGGGAGTACCGTCTTTTTCTAGTAATTCATCAAAGTAGTGAGACTACGATACTAATCTGAAATTTATAACACTGCTTATCGGCCTTTCGATGTAAGAGACCCTGTGGTCATAATCACAACCTTCAGTTGTTCATGTGGTCAAACCTTTTTTTCAGTGGAAGACGTATATTTCGCGCACCTTGACCACACTGGCCGTCGTACTGATATCGATCATCGTCCTGAGTTGTTCTTAGGAGCTTACGAATTCATTGCTACCAAGCAATATTGTAAGGCAAGTTGTTTGTTTCCATAAATTTCCGTTTTGAATTTGACCGGACGAATTTCTTCGTTTCTTAATAGACGCTTTCATTTCAGAATGGCTTGCCTCCGAAGGAACCAGCATTCATTTTCATGATTGATGTCTCCTATAACGCAATACAAAATGGCATGCTGCATGTGGTTTGTTCAAATCTTGAGAGGATCCTGCATCGTTTGCCTAAGTGCGTGCACGTACGCTGTCCTGTGATGATCACGAAATCGAGTTATTACTTTTTTGTAGAGAGCTCGGAGCATCTGAATCGGTCATACATGTGGGACTTGCTACCTTCGATCAAGTTGTGCATTTCTTCGACTTGTCTGCTGCTCAACCTACTATGATGGTAGTAGGTTCGTATCATAACTCTGATTCTGACAATATCATTTGTTTCGTTATACATGTTGTGAAAGTTCAGGCGATGTTGAGGACATGTTTGTCCCCATTGTGGATGGCCTCCTCATGCCGTATCCGCAAGCAGTGCAAGCGATTCGAGCTGCACTAGCAGAAATTCCACGTCTTTTCGCGTCGTCTAGAATGACGGAAACCATTCTGGGGCCTGTGGTTCAAGCTGGACTCGACGCTCTCCAGGTCTTATGTTATTTCTACTCAAAATGAGTCGATGTTCCGTTTTTTTAAAATCTTGTCATAAATTCCCATTCTCTCTTGCTGATCTGTTTTACAATGTCTGAGGCGTGACAACCTGATACGCTTTATTCGCAGTATTTGGCTGTCATTTTCTATGGTTTAGTGTGCCGACCGTGCTGGCAAGCTGTTCGTCTTCTCCACTTCACTGCCTACTGTCGAAGCTCCTGGAAAGTTGAAGACAAGAAATGAAAGAAATTTACTAGGCACTGATAAAGAAAAGGTATATTTTTGTTGTGTTGCTTATCCTCTGTTCGGTTTATAATAATAATGCCACAGTTGGGGTGTACGTCAGAATCATTTAGCTTACTTAGAAATGAGAAACAATAGGCAGAGTCTGTGAATGAGGGAGAGTTCTGAGTGTCCAAATTAAAGCACAGTCAAGGACTCAGTCAAATAATAAAGGGAAACGAACTGAAAGCCAAAAATCAGGGAGATGGTTATCGGAAAACCGTAGAAAGGAGGAGAGGGCAGGTAGTCAAGGCAAGATGAGCCTAGAATTAGGTGAGGAACAGTCTCTTCTGAATTAAGTCTTATCTTGTCTGGACTACCTGCCCTTTCTCATGGACACCATCATTTTCGTTACCACCATTATAAATCGTGCTATAGCATATGTTATGAATTTGATTTATTGGAGTTCTTCCAATTTGAGACAATCGAAAATAGTAGATCAATAATCGGTAGGGCATGGAAGGAAATAGCGTACATTTGCGTACTTCTGAACTACCTACGTACTTCTTGTTGCTCACAAATGAAAGTTGAGGTCCGTCAAAATCGGGCAGAAATGTTTTACGTCAATTGCAGACTGCTCTAGCACCACAAGGAGAGTTTTACACGAAGCTTGGAGAACAGTGTGTCAAAGCGGGCGTGACTGTGGACCTTTTCCTCTTCCCAAATTCGTTTGTGGACGTTGCCTCAATTGCTCAGCTTTCGGCGGTAACTGGTGGAAATGTCTACAAGTATCAGTACTTTGTGGTTTGTTTCTTGCAATCTAGAAACTCTAGTTGCGTTAACTGGCATAGATATAACGTATACTATTAAGGCAGACAAAGATGCTCCCCGATTTCTGGCTGACCTCACTAATGACGTGTCTCGTCAGATTGCATTTGATTGCATGGCGAGGGTACGATCCAGTGCAGGTAAGTAAAGCAATTGCAATGGTTTTTGCAAGTGTGATTTCGGAGTTTCTTTACCGCTCTGGTAACTTTTTCATTAAGGCATTCGCCCCGTCGTTTTCCAAGGCTCCTTTTACATGGAAAATACAACGGATTTGGAAATGGCGTCAATAGATGAAGACAAAGTCAGCAGCATGTTTGATATTACTTTCCTTTGTTACTTTGGTTGAGTGGTTGATTATTCAAATCATGTTTTAGACATTCTTCGCAGAACTGAAGCATGATGACAAGCTTTCCGATCAGAATGCAATCATACAGGTATGTTCTGTTCGCTGTTTTGCGCATGTTTGTAGTTTCATGGGTGAGAATAGGACTGGCTCTTCTCACAGCTTGTCGGGTAGTGTGTATTTGACGTGCAAGAGACTTTAACTCAATTAGCTTGCGGTCGTGTACCATTCATTGTTTGCTACTGTCCTTCTAGGTTGAGAGCTTATACTTTTCCTTGATTTATACCATTATCCGACACTGCAACAGTAGTTCTATAATTTTGAAATTTTTATGAAAGCGAAAGTGCATCAGTGGACTCATCGTTAAAGGGCATCAAGTCCGTCCAAAGGATTATCGGAAAACTTGTTTACTTTCAGTGCAAGACAGTTGCTACAATCATTATGCTCTTTTCACATGTGCGCGGTAGCGATACTTGTCACTGATTATACTCAGACGGAAAAACTTTAACTTCTTTGTACTGGCATAAGAAGCTCATAGTTGTTCGAAAGGCTTTGCTCAAAATATCCTGTTATCTTGCTCACTTGTTCTTTTCCTTTCCTTACTTTCTACTTGATTAACGAGAAATCGTAACAAGTATAATAGGCAGCGAAAGTATGGGCGGCGTTGGGGTGGCAATCAAAGCGCCTACCTTTCTTGTGTTTGCCTGTTAGGAGCCGAACAATTGGCATATTACTGCGACAATCATGCGTTGGAAAAGGGCTGATTCGGCAACGTGGCCGATGAAAGATCGGTCAATAACGACATATAGAGTTATCGCGAAGTGTCGTTCGAATCTGGCAATGGTGTAAAATGCGCCAGATCTTTAGCCTCATTCTTTGTAGAACACTTTTGCGACTGCACGAACTGCTTCGCTATTCAGCGCTACCTATTGAGCAGTAAGGTGGAGGCTGTAAGAAATCGATATGCGAATGAGCGACGCAAAACCGTCGTGTCTGAGCCACATAAAGGCGCTGAATTCCAGCATGAATCTCATGAATCACCCACCGATTTCATGAGATGAGCATGAACCAGCCCAATAACTTTCGTCATCACGAACTGTGAAGGCAGCCACTATATTTTTTGTAGGATCTGCTCGCTAGATATTGAAGTGAAACCACCTTATCCAGTTTAATATTTAGCGAGCAGATCCTACAGAAAGTAGTGTGGCCGCTGTCGCACTTCTCATTAACTTACGACAAAAGTTCTGGCATTGACCCTATTATAGAAATGGTGATTCATGGGATTCGTGCTGGGAGTTTACAACTTTAGTCCGATCAGACGTGATAGTTCTGCTTTGCTCTTTCATATATCAATTAGTTACAGCTCGGACTGCAGAAGGCATTCCCAGCTTTGAAAAAGTTACCAAACTTGAAAATGTTGAATGGGCTGTTGGCGTTTTTTTTTTTGAATCATAGTCTCCTCGGCTCTGGAACGAGAGGGTCGCCAACTCAATTCATAGGCACTGTTAGGTAATGGTGATCATATTGATGACCAACTTCGAATTGAAGACGAGTTAAAAAAATGATGCAGGAATAATTGGTAGAGGGAGGGGAAAATATTGCTTTACCCTATTAGTATAAGTCGAAACGATACGTAAGTATGCAATCTTTCAGTGTGCGGTTCTTTTCACATCCGTAAGTGGACAACGTCGCCTGAGGATCCTGAATCTGTGTCTCCCCGTGTCATCCGATTACAATCAGCTGTACCGAGTAGCAGATCAAGGAGCCCTCGTCTCATATCTGCTGAAAAATGGTACTCAGTTTTCCTCTTTTATCTGTTAGTAGTACTAGTACTCTGTTTTTTTTCAGCCGTACAAATAAATCGTGAAAAGGGTCAAAAAGAGATGAAAGAACAGATTTTCCAACGATGCGCTCAGATACTTGCAACATACAGGTCTTTTTTATTGGTTCTTTTCTTGCATTTTACTATTTGAAGCTTCTTCGAACTCTCCGATTTTTAAGGGAGAAAGTCAGTGAATCCGCGCCGCTTGGTCAGTTGATACTACCCGAAACCTTGAAGCTTCTGCCTCTCTTTGTCAATTCCATTGTCAAAAATGATGCAATCAATGGAGGTGCTTTTTAAATCATTGCTTTATAGTACAGCACTGTTCTTAATTCTGTTATGACTTTTCCATTAAATTCGAAACGTTACAGGCAGTGAAATGACAGTGGATGATAAAGTCTGGATGATTGAACTGATTCGTGGAATGCGGATAGATCACACTATGTTGTTGCTGTATCCAAAGTAAATCTTTATTGCATTTTGTCTAGGTGAACCTCAGGACAATGAGCATTTTTCAGAATTGCACCCGTTGATCACTTGGAACTGCAAGATCCTCAAGAAATTACTTCCATTGCGAGCAGCGTTAGGGCGAGCTACGATAATCTTTCTAACACAAAGGTAAGTATTTTTGTTAACCACCCATTGTGTAATATCTTAAGTTTGATCATTACTTACTTAATTGCAGGCTTACTTGATCGATAACGGTATCGTTCTTTTCCTGTGGATTGGTCTTGGTGTTGCTGAATCTTGGATTCAAGATATTTTCGGCGTTAACAGCGTCGCTATGCTTGATACAGAGAATGTAAGTGTACTTCCTAAGAGAATTGCAAAAGTTGTGATTAGATTAAACGTTGAAATGTCGAAAACACGAATTTTAGGCTCAGATACCTGAAAAAGACAATCCGCGCTCTAGAGGCCTTCGCCGAGCGGTTGAACTACTTCAAGAGGTATTAGGTTGTCGGAAAAGTATTTGCGCCTTTTGCAATTTTTTTTTGAATTTATTTTTTTCCTTCACAATAACTAACAATTAACAAATATATGCACCATCATTATCGACAAGGTATTGCCATTCATCAGGCAACTTGTGGTTTCCGCTTGCGTAGAATTCCTGAGGTTTCGAGGAGGAAACTTCGTCAATGTACGTCTCGAGTTGATTCACACAATCAAACTTCTTATTTTTTGGATGGTTCGACAGCGACGGGGGCAGATGATAATCCATTGGAGCCAGGTCTGTTGAATACGGTGGGTGGGCCAGAACATGCCATTCCAAGCTTTGAAGCTTTTTCTGAGCCTCCTTCGAAAAGTGTGGGCGAGCACTGTTGTGGAGGAAATAGACTTTCTTCAGTTTCTCTCTTAGAGCTGCAGCAATCCGGTCCACAGAGCACACTGGGCTTCAGTGCTGACAGCGGAGTTTGGTGGTAGAAGGTCCCAGTGAACGATCCTGTTGAATGGCTTCAAACGCTTGGCATTGCCTTCTGAGGTAGGAATTCTGGATTGGAGCTCGGGATTCCATGCTCTACGCATCTAAGCCACTGGCGCTTCCTCATGTGGTTTAAGTAGAGAACACACTTCTCGTCGCCAGTGATTAAGTCTTCCAGCCATGCAAAGGTGCGTCGGAAAGTCATCAAGTTCAGGCATGAATCCCTCTTCATTTGGAGGTGTTGGCCACCCAGACCACAACTTATCCATATCTCCGAATCTCCACGTCTTTCCGAGGCGATGCAAATGGACAGCTGCTGTGTCGTGATGGCTATGAGCTCCTGTTTCAGCTGACGGGTACTAAACCTGGAATCCTCATCAACCAGCTTCAGGAGATAGTCATCATTGAGCTCAACTAGTCTCATAAATCGTGGTCCTTCGGTCCAGTCAAAGTGGCCATTTTTGAACTTCTTGTACCAACTACTTGACGTACAATTAGAGACGATGAATGGTCCTATCGCATCACATATTCCCCCTGTCGCTCAATTTGGATTAACGTTTTTTCTGAACTTATGAAGAAAAGATAGTCTGACTAGTTTTGAGTCGAGAGCGATTCTTGCAGCCATAACCGTTGCGAAATGCCACGGCAGGTATGGTGTGGAGAGCGCATTGACCTGCACTTACGCATATTCCACAGTGAAGGCTCTAGAGCAATCCCCAAAGATTCCACAAAATGGAAACCAAAATGCGCAAATACTTTTCCGACAACCTAATATTTATCTATTATTAGAGATTAGGGAATCGGCCTGGATCATAACTTTTCCAGGTTGGCCCACGAAAGAGAAAGTTGTTTGTTATCCGAGAGAAAGATGCACTAGAACCATGGATGAAGAAGTTCCTTGTAGAAGTAAGTCTTTTGATTTGAAGATTTTCTTCGTTACGCTGTACAATTCATGAGTAACTCACTCATTTAAGGATCGCTCCGGACCAAATGTCATGTCTTATGTGGACTTCTTGTGCTATATCCACCGTGAGATTAGAAATATACTCACTTGATTGGATTGTTACGCTCAGTAACATAATCTGCCAATTGGATTGTGATGCACATTGTTTTTTATTGTTAATACGTTGTCTGTTTTCACTATGGTCTATTTATTTATTTAGTGTCTTGACTTATGAGTATGTTCCTCTGTTGTGTGATAAGCGCGGTCCATTCGTAAGTTAGCACGATTCTAGTGATTTTTTTCATCTAGTTGCCCTATGCGCGTTTGAGAGCCTTTCCTTTTTCGTGTAATTCTAGATAGTTAATGCAGTGTTTTTCGAATACTGAATACTTGTTACATACTGGACCGTGTCTATACTGTCTAGCTGCTACATCAACTGTAAGGAACTGATGATTTACTTTCTACAATGTATGCTGTTGTAACTTAATTGCAAAGGTATGGGAAGGGTGAGTATGTTCGAGATTTCCTTGAAAATTAAGTATTTGTTTTAGAGTATATGGTGCATGCTATGTTCAATAATAAAGTAGAGTTTATGCTGCTGCAGCTTTTATAATGCCAGGGTGTGTGAAAACCAATTTCCTTACTTCGTACCCTACTAGGCACTTGAAAGCGTGAAGGAATTAGTAAGATATAATCAGAATTTCTCGTTTGCGCCCCAAAATTAGTAGGTAGCCATTTTGACTTGAAGTTTGAAACTTTTTTTTTAGTGAGAGCTTGAATAACGTTACTTATTTTGCCATGTGTGAGTCATAACATTTCTGTTGATTTCATCACACGTAAGTCCAATGTTTCAATTCGCAATTGTTGACGAACCACTGGTTAGACATTTTCTCTTCAAATACCAGTGATCGTTACTGATGTAAGTTCCTCGTCTCATCTTGTCCTTTTGTGTTGCTTCCAGAACCGACGGTAACTAAACCCTTAAAAACGTGTTGTTGAAGTGGAAAAGCTTTGACTCTATTGGTGATTGTTGAGAACGAAAATTGCTATTGTAACAACAGTGTAGTTTAAGGCGTATTTTACTCGCCTTTCTTGAAAAATCGTAATCTTGACGGCAACGATTCATTCAAAAATCATCGCAGCAATTTGCTTGTGCAGTCCTTCGGCCATATTTTTTTGTCATCCTAGTGCGATCCAATTTCAAACGACATCGCCGTTTTTGCTTTTCTGATGAGTGTGTTGCAAAACAATCGCAGGCGATTCTCAGGTTAGCTGACGATATTGAGGCGATGATCTGTAAAGTTCCTCCCAGTCACAGATCGTGTAAGGCGACTCGATCGTGGGAAGGTTGCGTTCGGTCTGTCAAAAACTATTTCCCGCTTTGAACGTTCAACTTTTATACAACGTGATTTATTTCGGAGCAGTAGTTCCATTCAGACTAAAATCCATTAGGTTCAACACCCATGCAAATTCGTATGTTGGAAAAATGGCGGGTCTGTAAGGCATATCTAATGAAAACTGTGACTGCCAAATCCGACAGTTTTTGCATAACTGGTTGGAATTGGTAGACAGTTTTTACATGGTGCCTCTTACGATATGCAGTCAGGCATGAGCAGGACATCATCCTCGCACTTCCCTGTACACTAACAAGGTGTTCATAGTAGGGTTGCGACGTTATCTTCTTTTATAATGAATGACGTCTAAGATGAAGCTCTAAACAGTGAGCATGATCTTCATCGGATGAAGCCCAGGTTTTGCGATGTTTTGAGGCGGCTCGTTTCTAATCTACCAATCAATCTAATTTATTATGTTTGTTGCATCGCGATTTTTTTTACCGGGATTTCCCTCTCCAAAAAGTAACGGGTACTACTGGAAATGTTGAAATGATGAATAATGCGTAAAAGGAAAACGCTCCAGGATAGGCAAACTATCCGAAAGTTCCACAAAAGGAGGGACATGAGCTGGACAGTCAGACTAGTTTAGTCAAACTGTGTGTGTGTGTGCTGGGTTAGCGGTGACAATGTTTCGGGTAGTTCTACTTTCAAGGTTTAACTCAACCATTAGCTGTGGGAACTTAATTCGAAAATCCTTCCAGTTGAAGGAAACAGCTGGATTGATGAACGAGACAACCCGTTACACTGTTTTCTCTTGCTTCATTTCTCTGTTTCCGTATCAGTTTGCATGAGTGATCTGATCCGATAACCTTGATCTTCTTCTATAGACAGCGCTAGCTGTGAACTACTTTTTGTTTGATTTTGTGTTCAGATGGTACAGTGCATGGAATCAGGTTATACGAACAGATCCAAGAAATTCCTTTTGACTTTGGATGAAAAGAAGGATGCATTTGAACGGCAATATAATCATGTGTATGTCTCACGATTGAATTTACTCAAAGCAAGAATAATGGATGCCGGGCAGAAGGAATTAGGTAGTTCCAGCTTCAGATCGAACTTTTTGTTTTTATCAACACTGTTAACTCTTTCTTTATGGCTAGGTCAAAAATTGGTCTACAAACAACTCGAAGACTTGGATATGCACGAGAAGGCTTTCGTTATTGGAAGTATCGAAAAAAGAATCAGCAAAAGACCTGGTGTATTGAAAGTGAGCTATTATTTACAACCAACTTCCTAAAATTCCTTCGTTATTGACTACATTTCCAGGAAATTGCAGAAGATGAAAATGTTTTGCCAGAAGACTATGATCCGGACGAAATGATGTCGCTTGTATCAAACAAAGATTTTCTTGAATTTGAAGACGAGAAGCAGATTGTGAAGCTCGAGGTAGAAGCGGTTGCTATTCTACTCTCATATGAATATAGATTCTGCATCGTTTGCTGAACTGTCAACTTCCCAATTGGTCCGCTCGATATGGTTCCTTTTGGGAAAGCTGCGGGCGTCTACAAGTGTGGTCCGGTGATTATGTGCCTCCAAAATTGCGAGATGAGCTCGATTTCTGATGAAGTTTTGTTATTCGCTGAGCAACATAGCAGAAAGAGTTGTGTGAGCTCTTGTTAGAAGTGGTTTTCTTCGGTGGGATAGAAGTTCCCCCAGGAGGGATTCCACAGCGTTCCGCAAGTTGTTGGCATCAATCTTTTCCCATTCTTTCCTACACGCTGCTTTCAATCCATGCAGACTGCGATGAGCAGAAGAGGACACTCATGGTTGAGATAACGCCAACCAGAGTAGTACATAAAATTCTGGCCAAAAGAATGAGATGGTCACATATCTTTATACCTGAGTCCAGGAATGTGGCTTGGCGAAGGGAATGGTTTGCTACTTAGCTACTGTTCGACAGAGTGGAACTGACGTAGTGGAACGTAGCGCTCACTAAAATGAAGCAATCTCCCTTTTATTCATACTGTTTGCCAAATGCAGAGGGTGGGAATGGGGAGGAGCGACGTCGATTCTATACTCGAGATCATGTGGTCAAACACACCCAAAGGATTATGAGGCAAGAGTGAAGTCAAGTTCCAATGTAACAATTCCTATCAAGTGAGCCCACTTAGTCTTAAGTGTAGTTACTCGTTGCATGCTAACGACAAACTCTCAATTGCAATGACCCTAGCATTGCTTCGACAGATTTGCAGCACACCCTGTGCAGAGCGCATTTCCATGGTTGAGTTTATCAACTGTATCTATTGTGATCACTTGATTTCAGGGATTCCGTATGAACCTCTTTGCTTGCAGGGAAAGATTTCAATGGATGAAGTAGCTACTGGCTGCACAGCAGGACTGTATGGAACCCAGGTCTAAGCCGTGGTGTTTGTTTGCAATTCACTTAATTGAAGATGTTTTTGTTCAGGTGAAATCTGATGTATTTGAAGTAGAGAAAGTATTTTGGCCCACACCTTGTCCTCAACGTCCATGGCCAAGCAATACCAAAGGAGGAGTGATCGCATTTTTGTCCGGTCTGGAGCTCACCGGCGACGCTGTCAACGATGTCGGTCACCTTTTCTTAGCAAACATTTTAAACTTTTTTTTACAATTCAAAGGTGGTGCATGGGTTTGAATATTGTTCCGAAGTAGTTTGTGATGAGTAGGTGTAGGAACAGTACCCATCGAGTGTTTCCAAATTTATAGAAGCCTGTCACCTCGGCATTCGAGATGATGACACGTTGGCTGAATGGCGAATCTATGGGAGAGCCTCATCTTCCACCATCCTCTTCACGTGTGGAAAGGTTGATTTTGCTTGGAGAAAGCATAGCGATTGGACAGGTGAGAATTTTCGTATGTTTATGTTTGACATTCCTTTCATTCGAATCTTCTGTGAAGAAGTCTGACGATCGCGCTCGTTTCTTTGATACCCGAGGGATCCGAGAAGTAACCGCCTGGGACTCACGCTTACCAAAATATCGCATAACATGTCCGGCACATCATATCTTCAGTTTTCTCGCTTTGACAACAACGTCCCTATTCTTACTAACTGGGCTCAGAACCCTGAATTCCCCTCTGTTTTCGTGTGTATCGGGAAATTCTGAGCATACCTTTCCTTTCCACATCTCGTTGGATGACGCTGAGCGCATGCTGGCCTTGCTTTCTTAGACTGAAGTTCTAACAGGCGTACGTCGAAGCAGGAAGAACCGTTGCTCCAAAAAGTGAGCGCGTAGCTGGATGTTCTTCGTCTTCGTCGCTACTCCCATGACGTTCTTGAGTGCTCCAAACACCGAGCGTTTCCTTCTGCTCAGCTCCGGAGCTAGCTCGTTTATCATATTGACTTCTCGGCCTAGATACGAGTAGCTAAAATAGCTAGCTAAGACATTCAGAGGTATTCGTTCCGTTCAGCGGAAAAGGAGCATCAGGAACCAGTCCGCATAAACATCGTCTTCGTTAGAATCAATAGTAAGCCAACCCTTCAAGCGTTCTCAAGTCCTACTAACATTCGTCCCCGCTGCCCGATACGTTATAAACATGGTGTCGGTTGCCAAGTGGAGGTGATGTAAGTAACGGCGGTTTGCCTTCACTCCCATGTTTTTCCATTCCAAATGCTGTATGATGTTCGCGAGTGCGGCACTGAAAAGTTCGGACTAGATGGTATCGACCTTTGAACCACCGTCTTCACAGTGACCGTAACATTCTCGTAGATTGGCGCAATCGTGGTCGTGAAGTTGTTGTGAATTTAACGATGCGTGTCCTTACATCCTGACGGGAACACTCTGGTTGCTCACACTTCAACTACCCTTTTTGTGTTGCCAGTATAAGTGGCCTTCTTGTTATCTATGAACGACATCCATTACAGCGTCTGTATTTTCGGGATACTTCAGTAAGTCGTGAGTATGTGTGTGTGACCGATGATACTTAACTCCTTCCGAAACTTACTCGATCGCATCGCTGTCCTCCATCCAGTTTGTGCCAATCCTGTTGAAGATGACACGTGTGAATAGTTTGTAAATTACAGGCAGCAGGCAGATCAGGCGATAATTGGCAGTATCGTCTAGATTATCCTTCTTACAACAACACAGTATTGCTAGTTTCCCACAACGTGGGTAGTTTGCATTCCGAGAGGTACCGCGTGAATGGTCTAGCCAGAGTCCTGGCGATGATTGATAGAAGGCTCCTCAAGTGTTCTGGTTTGATCCTAATGGGACCGGGCGCCGTACAATTCATCATCGACGTGATGGCATGATGAATTTCGGAAAGGAGAAATGAAGGAATGATGTATTCGTCTTGCCTAAGATGGCGAGTATGCAGGTAGACGTGGCTGTCGAAGAGATCAGAGTAGAAGTCGTCGATGACCTTCTTCATTGCCCTTCGGTATGCAGTAACAGTTCCGTCAGGACGACGAAGAGAAGTCATCTTGGTAGCAACATGTTCAGCTATCACTTACTTGGCATAGTGTGGATGATACCTCAAGTGAACGTCGTTTGTTCAAAATGAGTCTCGAATGCTTTTTGGCTCCAGGCTCTGACGAAGGCGACTGGCCGAAACGTTGTATCATCTTCGCCGTGGCTTCAGAGAGGTCTTTGAAGTCATCTTGGTTTTGTAAATGGCGAAGCTCCGTCGGGCTTTACAAACGCTCTTCCTATTCGCGGCGACTTCGGCCAAAACTGCTGCTCTTCTCTCTTTGGACCTTCCTTTATCGCTTCTCTGCATAGCTTCGCAAGTTCGAACGTTAGCTGGTTATTGCCTGCAGCTATCGCGACACGCTGGCGTGTCAACTCATGAAACAGAGACGTCCCTTGCCTTCATGGAGATTCTCTGCTTTCCCAGCACTATCGCGATGATGTTCGACGATCCGGATTTGTACTTCATCGGTGTAGTTGATAGGGATCCTTTCAGCAGCTCCAAGGAAAGCCAAGCGGTCCCTGTTGATGACGGTGGCGACGTTTTCCAAACTTCGTAGCTCTCCCTCCACGCTCTGAAAAAGCAGAATTAACGCAGAGGTGACGGTGCACTGATTCCATGTAGAACTTCGGAACAACCGCGAAGTCAGTCAGTCAAAACAGTAGACTGAAGACGATGTGATCTTCATTATGGAAATGTCCATACCCATGTAAATCGGAGTGCTTCTGCAACTAAGAAATACCATGGATAGTGTGGCTGAACTGCATGAAATCGGACAGTCTTTCGCTTCACATTCCGTTCCGTTCCGTGGGGATGGCTCGTCAGACGTTCTTCTGGGCCAGACTTGGCGTTGAAATCATCGACGATGACATCGACGAATGTATGGTCTTCTCCGTAGAGCCTCTCTAGATCCATAGTAAACACTTCCAACTCCTCTTCTTCGTAGTTTGATGTTGGTGCGTAGGCAACGGAGATTGTTAGAGCAAGGATTTAGAAACATTTTCTCAATCGTAAACGGTAGATTCGAGTTGTCAAATCGATATTCATGGTCAATTGAGCGCTGACGAATACGCCTACACCACCGACGCCTGCTGCCGTGCCGTGGAATACTTTCTTTTCATTCTCGAAAACGGCGTGCAGTAAGCGATCCTTCTCGTTTCGGTCAGTCCGATGATGTCCTGCTTGATCTTCCTATCTTGTATCGTGATATCTTTGGTATATCTTTCGAGCCTTTGAGCATTTAAAAAGCAGGTCCCCGTTTCAGTCTTCCTCTTTTGCGCTGGTTATCATGTCAGTAATATTTTAGCAGCCCGAGCGCTCCTACACAAAATTGCCGTACTGGAGGCTCCCCGAGTCCAGTGAAATGAAGTCCTTTATTATTGTTGTCTATATTATTGTTTTCGGCATGGGTACCCTGGATTCAATTGCCAGGCTCCTAAAAGTGGATTGGATGGACTTTGGGTAGCTGGCCAGACTATTTCAGAATGTACAAGGCACTTTTTTATTGGGGGTATCGGAATCACCTCCCATGTACTTCCCAGTCACTGACTGCAAGCTTTTATTTGTGCAGGTTGCCAAGAGCACAAGCAAACTTTCCACTTACGCATTCACGGATGTATTTGCTAGGGGACAGAAGTTATGTATCGATTCATCCTGGCGGATCCAGGGAGTTTAACCCTGGATCCTATCTCTGAATCCTTCTGCCTCTCTGGAAAAAGTAGCAGTATTCATTCGGTCCGCGACAGTAAGGCCATGTCGTTTCCTCCATGTCGCCTCGATAAAGAATCCTCGTGAAGGAGGCTCATGGCTGTTATTGATGGGTGTGAAAAATCGCGCATCTAAAGACCCCTGTTAATATCTGCATCGCATAACACAGTGAGAAGAAAACAGCTCGTATCATCAGTTTCCTTCCCAAATAAACCCTTTCAAGTCAGTTTCTTGAATAACTCGCATTTCACATTGAGATTGCAGCCTGTATTGCTGGTTGAATAGATTTAATCGTTAGTTTTGTTACATTTGCTAATCGATGATTTATTATCATAGGATGCTGTTTCGTGTTCATGTACAGTGTCCTCAGCATTTGCGTAATGTGTGCTTAGCGATGGACTTGGGCGGACTTATCAAAGGAACCGCTATTGTCGTATCGCTCTGTTCTAAATTACCGAAGTGCTTGCGTAATTAGGAACTCATCGCAAAGATTGCGCCTGTAGCCATTTGCACGCTTATCACTTCTGCCAACACTCGCCACCCAGGACTCTTCTTATTTAGGTCAGATCTATCGCCTTTTTTCTTAATAGGAATTTCCGCGAGTAAGGAAGGAATGGGAACATTACCCAATTTTGAACTTCAGTGATAAACCTTCTAAATACCTAACAATTTTATGTGCGCTATTTCTGAGTGGTACATCATACACATACATGGCCATTCTGAAGGATGCCGTCTACAAACGTCCGAGAGCCAGTGCATATTTTTGAGCCCTCAGTTGACTTCTTATTGTTAGTAGAAGAGCCGACTTCGAGAAGTATTAGTAAAAAAGTGTAAGCCAATCGGTTCTCAGTAAACTCTATAAGTCTTAAAACCTTGGGAGGAGGGTCAATCCCGTCTGAGAGATGCGCTCACGCATTCGGCTTCCATTCAGAATCGTAGTGGCGTATATTGCGTATGTGGCCGATACAATTCCTTGCGGTACCCAGCCGATGTACAAGTCAGTGCTTTCATCATCCCAGACGAGTCTGGAGTCCATTCACCGAACGCGGGTGAATGGAAGGCTCGGTTGGCCTAGGTAGACATCGATCCGGAATTCGGACCCCGTGTGTGAAATGCGTCATGTGCCACTACACCACCTCCGCTCTTGTTTCACAATGGTTTTGGAACGGTTTCCTGAACGATAAACTCTATGAGGAGGTTGCATGGCTCGAGCGTTTTTTGCAACTTATGGGTTGATCTATCTACGAAAGAAGACGAGGCAGTGAAGAACACGAACGGAAGCGTTTACAACGACGAAGAAACTATTTGAAGACATTCGCATGCAACCACGATAATCCGAAAAATAGAACTTCAAAAAAGGAGTGGAAGAGAGCATAAATGATTTGGGTGAAATGAAGAGTGCATGGTCTACATGAGCTGGAGACAGCCGGAAAGAACGGATTGTGTCGTACAGGCATCATCAGACTCGGCTTCATCATCCTTAGTTAGAACCGACCGTCTGTTGCTTTTTATTTTTGTCTCTAAAGATTCAACACGGAAAAAGCAATTTTATGATCTGACTGCGTGTAGAGCTGGCGTGGAAGTAGTTCAAATGGAAGGATGAAATTATATCGTAACTGTTTTTGATTGTGATGAAATCTAATTTGGATTGAGTTTATAGTTCATAAGAATAAATAAAATTTTGTCCTCTACGGATGAGTCACTGAATTAAGTGTCAGCAAAAATACTTTGGTAAAGTAGTTCTTTGAACTTATTGAGTTTTGACCAGTTTATGGCAAAAAAGAGAGGCATATGGTTGGCTACATTTGCATACTCCCTAATAGTTTTTCTATGCATATCATATTTATTATGATGTTAGCCATTTTCAGGCTCATGAATTCTCATCTGCTGTCCACTACCTCAATCTTAGTTACAAAGAGGCATCTTCCAATGTCGCAACGATCGCTAATCTGGATACCATGCTTTCGAAAATATCGGTATGTTTTTTTTTTTGAATATCGGTGCTGCTTTGAGGGTTAACAGTAAGTTCTGCTACAGTAACCTTTACTGCTCTGAGTAATCAAACCATAAATTGAAAAATCAGTGTGCAGTCAGTATGCAGTAAAGCAGGTCTCAAAACAAAGTTGTCAGCAGTATTTCTTAATCTTTTGTTTTCTGTTTTAAATTTTTCCAATTCGATTTTTTCGGGGTAGAACTATTTAGTTGAATAATTTTCAGGTTCTCTATTATTTTACCCTTGACATAGATATTTATTTGTCTACCAGTTTGGCTATGCACGCTAACGCGCGCAGTACATGTCGACGGCTCCTTATCCACGATGGAGTCATTCAGCGGAATGTTGGATAATCAGAATAAGATAGTTCTCTTAGATTCGAACGCTGAACTGCTGATAGCATCACGCTCGATATATTTGAGCACGATTATTAGTGGTTCTAGAACGTTTCTGAACAGAGCTATAAATTTTTGATCTAAGCCCCGCCCAGTTTGGTGCCAACCCCGCTCACCTTCGGGATTTGACCACATTTGTCCCATTACCCCTAACAACTTTTTTTCCGCATTCTATAACTTTCCGAACGAAGTTACACTCATTTTTGAAAAGTAGCTTTCACCTCAACGCACGCCCCGCCCCTCGTGGGTGGAGCTTCGCTAGGCTTACGTATGCCCAGCACGCATGAGGCCTTGCTCACTCTTTTTATTTTATTTCCTGACCTCGACGCCTTCGTTAAATCTAGTTATGAATCTCTGTGGTAAGTACCGCCCAATGCGAGAACGCTCCGCCCACCGCCGGTAAGTTTCCTTTATTTTGATTGTTGACCCATCCCTCACCTTTGCACATTTTTTCCCAGTGTCTGGAATGTTATGAGACCGAATTAGAAGAATTTGTCCATGACCCCGCCCAATTCCGGCACATGCCCCGCCCCTTGGGGGCGGAGCTCCGCTAGGCTCACATGTGCTCTGTTGCACTTACCATATGCTCAACCCATTTCAAACTTGACCCGACTTCTCCAGGTGTTTCTTCAGGTTATATCGAATTTCCGTACAAACAAACAAACAAACAAACAGATAGACAGACAGACAGACAGACAGAGCGCTTTATATATAGTAAGGATAAAGTAAAGATAAATTTTTGAAAGTTTTTTTTTGTTTATTTGCTTGTCTATGTCTATTTTTGTTTTGTTTATTTATTCAGGCTTTGTGCTGATAGACTTTCTATTCGTTAATCATCATCGGTGGATAATAATTCTGAGGGTCACCTTCTGACCAACAGCCGATTAGCGCCAGCTTTCTTCACTTCAGACAAAGATGTGCTTGTAACCATCATGGAAGAGGCTGGAGTGCGTTGTGGTAGCTGACCCTGACTGATAAAATTGTCCTCGCCCGAAAAGCTCAGCGGCTGTAAGCAGGGTGAGGAGGGGGGGGGGCAACCTTTGAGCGAGTCTTCGAGTAATAGCGCTATTTAAGATCTCACAAAGATTTTCGATAAGAACACTGGATCATTCTGCTACTCTACTTCCTAACTATGAGAAAGGACACTGGAATAGCCCGATTTTGGCTTGATTGAGATGATTTCGATACAATTTGTCTTTCATTCTATTACTCAAATCATCCCATATCCTCATGCCCTTCTCCAGCGCCAACCGCATGTAGTTACAACCAATCATTCTTGATGGGCCAAGTTCTTCACAATGTTCTCTTCATGCTCTGAGCGATCTGTTGGTCCAAATGGAGCACAAAGAATTCACATTTCTCTCTTCATGGGGAAGAAACATTCACCCAGAACTGAATTTACGTGGCAAATGGCGCAGCGAGATTCGTGTCGTTTAGGACGACTTTGGCACCTATCATGGGGCGCAAACTCGAAGTAGAGTAGATTAGTATGGTCAGCTGATCCTACCAATCTACTCCAGATCTGGGCCCCAATCGTAGGTGCTGAAGTCGTTCAAGTCGCCACGAATTTCGCCACGCGATTTGCCGCTTCCATCCAGTTCTGGGTGAATTTCCCATACCCCTCTCTTCATCATTTTCGAATTTCAAGCTGTAGATCGAATTTCCCATCCGTCCAGTCAAGGACATTTGCTCTGTCGTGAGCCAAAGATAGCGCATCCCCCATATCCACATCCTTCACTCGTGAGCTCCTTTTTGGTAATTCAAGTCAAAGTGCCTTGGAGTGGAACGATTCATTTAGTGCGCTGAATGGTTGCGGCGCTTTAACTCTTTCGAGGACCTGCTGCCATTTGCTTTATAGGTACGCAAAGCTGTTATCAAAGGATTAATGTCAGATTTTTCCTGGCAGAGAGCTTCACATCTGACACCCTAATTAGCCAGGCATGCATGCATGCTGTCCCTTTGTGGATGTGATTTATATGAGGTGGTGATTAGTCACCATGTGATAGATATAGGTGCATTTTTTGGCCGGTATAGTCCGTCAGAAAAAATGCTTTGTTACACAAGAGCTTTCCCATGCAGTCGATGCAGGAAATTTCTGGGAATATCGAAAATCTTTCTATTATTTTGTTAAAAAAGATTGCTGAGATGCTAGTACCTACGACGTCCAATAGGTACAACCCGAACTCATCAATGTTTAAGATGTCATTTGAAACGAAAGTGTAAACGAAAGTTGTAAAAAGTTTGCAAAGAGGAGACGAAAAACTCTAGAAATAGTGAACACTGAGGAGTTTATTTATTTATTTTTATTTATTTATTTACTTATTTGCACAACCACAGCCCGTAAACAACGTGTCTGCAATGGGGAAGATATTAGAGAAAGGAATAGCTTAAAACACTATCCAGTTGTGGAAAAAATGCTACAGGAGAAGAAGTCACTGAGGGTCACTAGGAGCAGGTGTCCGCTAGAGGATGAACCTTGATCGTAGGCTTTGAAGTCTACTGACTTGTAATAAGGTAATGATGAGGTCTCACACAGTCACTTCCATCACTTTCAAGCAGATGGCAGTACTTGGAGTTCTCGCGAACAGCCTAATAAAGAGAGAATTTTTGGTTCAATCGTAATCACAAGACCACCTAAATTAGCTGTTCTTCTATTCAAAAATCTCTAGAAATTAATCAGTTGTTTAAAATTCACCCTTCGTTTCATCGACCGAGACTGATTGTTTTCAGGACAAAGTGAAAGTGGATTTAGTGCCTGGCCTTGGAGATCCGTGCACACAACAACTACCTCAGCAACCGATCCATCGCGCCTGTCTGCCGAAGTCCTCTGCACCAGGATCCAATCTCACACTTCCCACAAACCCCTACCAGTTCACAATGCACGACCTGGATTTCTTGACAACTTCCGGTGACTTCTTCAACTTTTACAGCCTCCAGTCAAACCTCTCCGTTGTCTCGTATTCTTATCTTATTAAATTTATAGCGGTGAAGAGGTAATAATTATCGCATCCATCCGTAATAGATAATTGGGATTGCGTAGTTCACGATCATTCTAGCGGCTCGTTGCGCGTCCTTCAACCCAAAGACGTTTATGCTCATTAATTCTATAACCGCGCTGCGCGTATCATAGATGATGATTTATACGAACAGACGAACATGAGCCTTGAAGTTGTCACCGTAATGCAGTCCAAACTTGGTTGTTTTCATTCCTCAATTGTTCTAAAATTTGCTACGGAGAATCGTAGTATCCAGAGCTACATTCCGGATTTTGTAAAGATCTGTTCCAGGTCGAATCATATCTGATCTACGACGTCTGAGTGGAGTGAGCTCAAGCTGCGACCTCATGAAGCTCATTCTTCGTTGGCAACACCTTGCCCCAACTTGCCCTGACACCGTCGACGGATTTCCCTTTGATAAACGGTGAGACCGCAATCTTACAGTTAGTCCTTTTCACCCACAGTCTTCCTGCTGTTTATAGACGTGCTCATAAAAGAATAACACTGAGTTCAGGGATCCATTTATAATTGACGATGAATTTCCCCATGTAATGGTTGTTGGGAATCAACCATCGCTGGAATCTGGCTGGTTCGAAGGAGAGAATGGAGAGAGATGCCGTATAATTTCGATTCCTCGTTTTTCTCGCACTCAATCAATCGTTCTACTGGATCTCAATACTATGGAAGTGGTGGAAGAGCACTTTGCGAAGGCTTAAGTCTGTGAGCAAATTCCTCTTTCCTTCTGTTTCTCTTTCGATGCTCTTCCTCTCTACCCTACAGGTCTACCCAGCTGGAGCTTTTCCTGATATCATCTCCTTACCTCGTACCAGTGAATCATGGGTCAATAGTAGATCATTGTGTAACGGGCATAATGAGTGGTGTTTGCAGTAAAGCTCTACTCATACCACTTGTCCCATATAGCGTGTTAATCTCTTCTCACTTGCCTTATGTTCTCATTTTGAATCTGAATGTTAATGGCTGCTACCATTCGTACAGCTTATACTTTGATTAACCTTTTTTTTAGAAGCATTTCATTTGTTTCAAATATCTGGATAAACAACAACTTTTTACATTCGAAGGTTAAGAAAGCATTACGCGATACATACATCCATGCATATGAGTAAGAAAGTGGTAAGTTCGGTGACATCAATGTGTCAAGGCTTGAGATGCTGATGTAGATGTAAATTTCTTCAAAATAATCTCCATCTTGGAATGTAGCACATTAAGACCAGCGATATAATTAGTATCCATTTGATTATTCGATGGGAATACATGCGAAAAATCTGAAAATGCTACGTTTCAAAGTCCTTAGGGAAGGAAAATCATCGGATTAAAGCTGCTCACCTATCATTACCAAATGAACATTTGGTGGTTTTTGTAGATCGTTTTCATACACGAATAAAAGTGATGATGCATAAAAGTGAAATGATGTTTGCTTGGCGAACCACTCCCGCACATAATTTAATTTGGACAATGCTTCTGATATCAATGTTGGATCGTTTCCTCGTCCAGAAAAGAACTCGAGAAGACCTGGAACCAGTGGAAAGCCGTTCTGCAGTTTACAGCATTACACACGCATACCATCAAGAATGTTGTGTTCATCGAAGCTTTTTCCCCATTCTTTATCTTTGACCACGATTTTCCCATTCTTACAGTGCATCTGAAACAAGCTGGGAAGGTAATGCAACAAATTTGAGCTATTGCCCAAACTAACCAAATTTTCAATGAAGTAAAGGGAATGAGTGGTTGGTGATTTTGAAAACTGCCTTGGCAGGTTAATAAGCATCTTGGGCATATCCACGGCCGGAAAGTAAAGTCTTTATCGTTTCGCGGCATCTTTTGTGGTCGTAAACAGCGGCTCTCCTTCTGCGAATCGCTTCAACTGTAACCGGCTAACCGGTAATTAGCCAGAAGGGTCGCGGGATCGCATCCTGACATGACTGTTGCCATGTGGAGGCGTGAGATTCGAACCAAGACGGCGGAAACGACCCCCAGCTGTTGTGGAATGGTCACCGTGTCTTTAGCGAACTCGTTTCCCTCCTCTGTTGCAAGTGACACCTGTCATGTATAGCTCACCAATCATTTGAAAACGGTTTGAAACACGACACGATACCGACTGTAAGGAAGATGTCCTCTACCGTATTCCTTACCCTGTATCCGAGAAGCCTGAATCCTAGAACTGTTTGCGGTGGATATTTACGTTCTTCCTTTTCTCGCTTGGCTGCATTGGCCAAGGGATCAAAGGTGATTCTGCCCATTTTCACGTCCAGAATAGCTGGCAGAGTGTACGTGGACGTCACATCTTCCAGTATGAGAAAATCGACATCTGAAATGGGAGCTTTGAGGCACAAAGGCACAGAAAAACTACCAGAAAGTTAAAAACCACTTCAGTCACAGTTCACAGTATCGCCGGCAATCCTACAGGCGAAAGAAAAGGCGCATTTGCAGTTCAACAAGTTACCTTTCTTGTCAATAGGAACGGTAGTTAGCCCATAAAATCGTGGTGTCATACGAGTGAGACCTTCAGCATCTTCCATACTGGTTGCAGGCCATCCGTCTGAACTAAAAGGATTGATCTAGTAAATCAGTTTTTTGGTTGCATGTATAGATATGCTCATCAACTGACTCAGCATCGCCTAAGCTGCCATCGCTGATGTCTCCGGAAGTCAAGTGACGCAACGTCCTTGCCAGCAACTTGTAGACATTGACCTGAAGATGTCGCTCTTACCTAGTTGCGTCATTTACTTGTACATGATGACGAAGGACATCCGTAGAGACATCCACCATTACTGTTCTATTTAGATACTATGAGATCTACAACTCTCGCAAGAGCTTAATCTGTAGACAAAAAATTTAAATAAAACCTTTTAGCAGAAACAAGTAAACTAGGAATAGCTTACTTCGAGAAAAACAAGGTAAAGTGGACGCCCCAACCTAATAACTGAATTAAAAAGCGTTTTAAAACAAAACGGTTTTCTTGGAATGGGGTAGGCACTTATATGCAGCTACCTTCATGCACTATTATGAAAAAGTGAAATATTATATTTCCACACAATCTTATGCAAGATTACCTCACACTCTCCTCGGAACGCTTCCTGCTTCGGCTTCAGGATCTTGTCACTGCCACGTTTCTTCAAAAGACCTGAATTATGCTGGTAAAATCTCTATCACAGAGCAATCAACGGATGTTTGAATGGGATACAGCACCTGCGCAAACAAAATGGGTGTGGCAGCAAGCAAAACTATGGAGAGAATGATTGTTTAGGTACTGAGTGTGCACATACCTATTTCCCTTTTACCATTTTTGATTACAGATGGGTGATGGCCAGCGATTTGATCGGCAAACCATTCGTAGGTGGCTGGCAGCTCTTGTTCCGGTACTTCCTCCATTCATTTGCAAACACCTTAATTATTCATTGGACTGGTGCTAGGATTCATCGTAATACTAAGGAAAGCACATAAGAGGAAAGATCTTAACCATTTCGAGAAGAAAGTCAGCGAGAATGAATGAGAAAGAAGGCATTACAGAAGTTATGGAAGATTACCACGTCTACAAGCGACTGTATGGAAACGTGAAGGGAACTACTCACTCGGGTGTCATGTCCGCCTACATTCAATTTTTCACGATTTTTCAACATTCGCAAGAGATCACCATGAAATGTAGTTACACTTCGAGAAAAACAACACCACAAGACTTCCCAATTTCGAAAAAACCATCATTGAGCTCGAAAGTCCTCATAATATTTTCAGAGAGCTGGTTCTCCTTTTCGACTAACTCTTCCTCTCAGGTTAAAAATAAAGCATACGAGAGTGGGGCAGCATGATATACAGAGGGAAGTTGAATCACGTCATGTATAGTGCCATTGTTGAATCAACCGTCGACCAGGAATCATCCAAATACGGCGTCAATCGCTCTAAACCCACCACTTGTTCGAACTAATCGATTAGCCACTCCAACTTTGCATACCAGTTTACTCTTACTTCGATGTCTACGAATGTTACGGTAGCATTTGTGAATAAAGTGATGATACGTTATAGGTCACGATATTAAAATATTAAGAGTTCGCAAATCAAAAACCAATCCATTAATAGTGAACGTAAGCCTGCTGCCGGAGAATACAAATTATCCCTGACCTACTTCTGTAAATAGATTATTTTGCCCCTCATCGAACTCAGGTATTTTTCAAGACTTGTGGAAACGGAAACCTTCGAACCAAGGGGCCACGAATGTCGGCTATCAGGTATTACGAAACTGTTGGGCACTGCAAAAACCAAAATCATTCACTTAACATTCGATGAGACCGTAGCCAAAGACTGATTGATGCGTCGAATATCGCGAGATGGTTGTCATCTCAAGGTAGGCAAGATGACTCTATAGATAAGATTCGCAGTTCCTTCTATGTGACACAAAACAGCAAGCAAAACGCCGTTCGTTCGTTCGTGCTGCGTTCGGACCTATTCAATCCCTAGTGTACCCTATTAGGCGTTAGACCGTCACACGCCACGAGCCCCATATCCTATTTGTTGTAAAGCCTGAGATTACACAAGCACCTGCCGGATATGCATAAACACCCTGGCGCCTATACACACACATGCTTTATGTTTGGACTAATTCGAAAAACTACCGTACTCGAGTAGTGGAATCACACCAGCCTAATGTGATCGCGAAAATAAATATTATTATCAAAGATTTATCTAATAAATAATATTGATGTATTTGTACATGTTTCAAAAGCTATTATAACAGATAACAAACAATCACATGCACTGAATTAAGAAGAGAAGGAGAAAAGATTGCGAATCTGAACATCAACAAAGAAAGAAGTGTATGGTGACACTGCTGCATTGATCAATTCCAATGAACGGCAACGACATGACGCCTCGACTAGGAGATTACTCACAAGTGCACATGAAACAATTGCCATTACAGACTTGGAAAGTATTGTTGGCGGCCTGAGGGACAGATAATTGTCGGCACTTCCTCGAACTGGGTGGAGTCGTGTGTTGCGGCAAGATTCATGTACGTGTGATGCTCCTGGAGATAATAGCGATTTACGACATGTGTGAGCATCACGGTATCTCCGAAATTAGGGTAGCAATCGGACACATTCAAACTACCTTATTTTCATCTGGCTCACTCCAGCTGCCTGGTTCTTCATTTGAGTCTGTCTGAACTGGCGAAACAGAATAAGCCGAATCCGAAGCTTCAACTGGAGTAGACGTGCGAATTTCCTTTCGTTTTATACGACGCTTGCGACGACTATGCATATCTTCGATAACTGTAATGCATTTAAAAATTAGTAGCCATTATCAAACTATGGGTGACCTAGCTGACTGCCCCGTAATTGCCGGAGAAAGAAAATAAGCCAGAGATTTGAACCGACATTCATACCTTCGACTTTTCCAGGCAAGCACTCAGGAGGGTCGATTGGACCGTAATCGAGGCACTCCGATGATGAGGTGATTTGAATTCGCTCACATTTCGGATGACGACGATGTTCAATCCTTTCTGTGACATGGTGCGTCTGTCTTTGAGTTGTCTGATATCTGGAAGATACGAATGGAACGGGGTCGCCAACGAGGATGCGCAAGTCGGCAATTAAGCATGACGTTTCGCTCAGTTACGCAATCCTGCACAATACTTCGCTCAATACGATTCTGATCGGTGTCAAATTTCAGTACCACTTGATTACAACAGAGATCTTGCTCCTAACACAAAGACGGGATTCTTAGAAGTTACGGAATAATTAATAAGCACCTACCGCGCTCAAAAATAGGGTGGGGACAAAAAAGAAAAAAATTCAAATTACTCTTTGCTAAACTGTAATTCTTAGCCATTGAGAGCCTTTCTGAGAAGTGTTTGGTACGAAAAAATCTAGCATTTCGTTATGACTCTCTCAGGAGATAAGAATCGAATCAACTGATGGATGTAAATGGAGATGATGAATGTTGGAATCTCAGAACATCGATCATGGCATTACTTCTGGCAACTCTCAGTAGACATACTGACATATTGTGACATTCAACTCACGCTAATTAAGAGAGATCGATGCTATTCACTAAGGGCAAATGGGGACAATCAAGAACAATAGAGCAGGATGAGTTGTGAAACCCCCTGGTGCTTTTAATTAACTCGAGTAACCACTTGCCAAACTTGACACCTGCTCATCCCAAAGAGTTAAGATTTTTACCCAAGGACACAGTAGGAGAGAAAGTGGGTAGTGCATGGAGCAAGTGAGTGAGTGAATGGAGCGGTTGTCAATCCGAGGCAGAATTCGGACAGAATCGATGCCGGAGGCGCCGCTATTCGAGCCCAGTGGGCAGATTGACGCAAACAACTCACCTGCACGCAGTTGGCGCCAGGATTTTTTCGTTCCAATCGACGGCGTGTTTCACGGGAAGTGAGGGTGGGTGCGCGTCCTTGGCTTGTTGCTGTTTCTTGGAGAAGATGCGGGTGATGAAGCCGAAGCGATCTTTTCTCCCTGGCTCTTCAGGAGCGATGATCGACATGCCCGTCTGGCACTCCACTGCCACCTGAACAGACACTTTCATAGCCGGTATAATTTTCTTTTTTCAAATTTTGGCTCGCCTAAGATTTTCCTGGTCACGAGATGTACTCGGACCACAATCTCCAGATGAAAGGGGACATGTTGTGTGGTCCCACCACGAATGAATTCTTGATCCTGACTGCTTTTTAGCTTAAGAACTTAGGATGCTGTCCAGGATTTCCTTCGCTCATTACCTATTCTGTACTGACTGTTTGAATCGCTTCTGCCTGGGAATATTTCCCATATCTACAGGCGGCGTCTCATTGTGACTCTTTTTGCGATCATTTTCCCAAGACGGTACGGGGGGAACACTCTCACCCCAAATGAGTGCAGGGATTCTTAAACGCCGAAGAAGAATAGGCCGTAGAACTCTCATACTGTATGAGGATCAGTTTGGGTGGGATGTTGACTGTTACCCGAGCACTTCCCGAGACCCTGCTGAAAAGGGAAAAGACACATCCCCGGTCTTTCCCCGCTCTTTATGCTGCTATGAAAAGCTCAATGATCCAGTGACCACTACAAAAGACTTTTCGGGCACAATTTTTCACTTATACTGATTTCAGGCCTCGGTTCATTCACAAAGAGGTAATTCAATCCTCTTACTCACCTTTGCTTTTGGTTCGACCTGTGCTGGAACGGAGACGAACAGGTGATCGCCCATCTTGTAGACAAGTCCTGTGGCTATCAGATTGACGACTGTCTGCTTGACCATATCCATTGACGGAGGAGCAACATAGGCACAGTTACGGATGATATGCTGACGAACAGCGTGGATCGTAGTCGCTTGACCAGCTCGATTCAGGCTCACGATAGCATCGCAGAGCACGTCGGCCAGTGGCACGAACTGCATCTGCTCCACTGTCTGTATTGCGCCCATCTCACCTGAAAATCCGCAAAATATGTGGGGTCTTTGGTGTGTCGTAATGTTGTGCTCTTATCTTTGGTATCGTGAGGACAAGTACCAACACAGCCATCTGCTCGGCACCTGTACAAGCGTATCGCATTGCACGGCTCCACCAACAGGTGCCCGTACCCGCGCCCGGTCGCGCAGAACTCACCAAAGGAAGCAATTAGCTGTATTGACGTAATCGCTGTCATATATCAGCTCAGGTTTTACGTATGTTTCTGTCATGCAAGTCTTTGAGACGGAACATTACGATCAGATGCGCTCAAGGTCAGAGGTTTCCTTGTACCCACTACCCAGTCCTTCGCTCTGGAAGTACTGTAGGCACCTTGCTCTAAGTATCTTGGGTAATTTTACGTCCTCTTTCGACTTTGTAGCGGAAACGATCTCGAAGAGGGCAACGATACATGTAAACTACTTCTTCCGTGATCCCAGATGTACCTGTAAAGGTCCCTCGCCTCACCTTCTGCACTAGAATTCGATGTCGGTTCGGGTAAGGACATAGCCAATATTTAAGGCACGAAGAGAATCAATGGGAAAGAGGGAATTCTATACAAAGTAATTTCTGAAGGTCATAGGAACAGTTTGGCACTTGCCCAATTACTCTCCCTGATTTGAACTCCAAATTCTCCCCATCTCCAATGGTACGGTGACTCTGCTCCTTATCAACCTCCTGGAAACTCTCGTTTCCGAAGGTGCCTTGGCTTTGTGAACTTCATTGTCAAAAGGGTATCCCTTTGGGTTCCATTCATTCGAAAAAGGGCCTTTTTTAACTTTACACCGCCCAGATCTTAGCTAGTCTTCGTTTTTGAGTGGTTACAGATGATACGCATTGAAATCGGCCCAATATTTCAGGAGCTGAAGTGCTAAGATCGAGTCCAATGACTTGTCAGCGAGACCCTAGTGAGACTGTACTTTTTCAATGAGAAAAGCGGCCAATTTGATCACAATTAGACCATAAATCTGGCGACCTCAAGGTGTTACGGTGGTGGTTATAGTGTACAATTAGCACAACATGGCGCTGCTAAACGATGAGCATCAAAGCCATGCCGCCTACAAGCCGAAGTCCCTTCCAGCAAGGATACAGGATTTGGTGGTGAAGTTTTGTGAGACAAGACAAGAATTCCTCAATAACATCAAAGGAGCGGTAAAGAGTGGGTTAACCAGGTTCAATAGCCCCTTTACTCATTGTGGATTAGGACAGTGGACCGGTGTGGGAATTGAGTCAAGAGGCTACAAGTAATATCACCTGTAGTCCATCTCCCAAGTTACACAGTAAAATACTTACCCAGTGATGAAATCGAGTAACCTTCCGCTGGTTTTAGTACACGACGAGCCCATGCAGTTCGAAGAGCTTGAAGGTGGAACTGGGGCCCTGAGACGAATAACGTAGAAGGCCGCATGAATCCCATATAGATCACGGAATCAACAGCTTCAACAAGTTCTCTGAAAAGGATCTGTTGAGAAAAGAAAGGAATAAGGGCAACGAAGGTACTAACCTGTTCCAGAAGCTGGATTTGTTCGATTCGACGAAGTTTTCAAAGAGTCTGCGTCCATTTTTGGTTTTAGGACCAATGAAGGTGATAGCTAGGCAGGACATCACTTCTTGGCAGTAGTAATCCCGTGCCTGTTTGAATATGCAGAGGTACTCGGTAGAGGCCCGCCCTCTGCCCCGCCCCCACCCAACCGGGGATGTTATCGACGTCGGCATCAGCGCGTGAGTACTCGTGGCCGACGGCAGATGCGCGACAAATTATCGTGGAAGGTGAACAGCTACACACTTCGCAAGTCGGTGGGGTTCCATGTGGGGATAGGAACGGTACATACCGGGAGCATACAACAGATGGACAGAAAGTGTGAAGTGTGAGGTTTGGTGAATGTGTTGGCGGCTTGAAGGGATGTCAATGCCAGCCCAAAGCCAAGGGAACAGTGAGGTATAGAATTTTTACTCAGTGCTCAAAATGGGAAGTAATAAGGAAAACTATAAGGTAGGGGAGAGTTTTCGTGATCGGATCCTCCTCCTAAGAGGTACTTCTCGACTATTTTCTACAGACTTTTTCCGAGGATAGAAATCTTTCGTCAAGGATCACCATGGCTTTGTTGAGAAAAGATTTCGAATGCATTTCGACCTTGTTGAACTCCGCAAACGACTAATACGAAGTGACCGCTAGCCGTTTACCTCTCATATGCGCGATGCGATAACGATCTTCGAAAGAAGACTCTAACCATAAAATTATCGTTAAACAAACAAAGTACCGTAACTTCCTGTGAGGACCCATTATTATTGCAAGACTCCACTTTGAGAAAATCCCCTTGCATCACATATTTGTACAAGCGGTTCCACAAAAGAATACTGTAATCTGTTGGTGATGAGGACACATGCTCGCTGCAACTTTGAAGGAATAACAGAAGACGTAACCCACCTGTGTTTGAACAGATAAAACCACAATACGGAAGGAGGGAGGTTATACCGAACTTGAATTCTGGAAATTGAGTTCAAAAAATAAAGATGACTCACTTGAATGATGAGTCGTAATTCTAGGCCAGGAATGAGCCAAAGACCAGTATCTTGCTTTTACTAGATACATCACCGGTCTAATGCGTCGAATTTTCCTCAGAAAGCACCCGCAAGGTTCAGTTATAAGTGCAAGTGGGTAAGGCCACTTTCTTTTCACTCTTCATTTCACTGCTCAGGGTGCACCCCTTCAAATGACTACGGCCAATTCACGGTGTGTGAAAAGGTGTTACCAGTTTGGATAGGTTTGAAAACCACTCACAAGCCCAACTGTAGAGCGATTTGGAGTTGTACAGTATCCAATCCTCCCAGCACTATTCCACAAATGCTCCCTTATGCTAGCCTCTTGCTTCCGTCCCTCTGTCTTCCGCAGTTACCCTCTTTTCTCTAGTAAGGCGTATATCAATTTCAACTTAGGAGTTATCTTCAAGTTTTCTTAAGCTAATGTATACTCTTTAATTCTTTTTTTTCAAAGGATCATCGCCTTTCAGTTTCTGCTTTTGTGTTGTATGGCACACCCTTGGGTGTAATAAATGAATAAATAAATATCCACCGTATAGCAACATTAGCCTACAGAGCCTTTGGAACTTGTAAAAAGTTAACCAGCTGGAAGTGGTTCTAAGGTGAATGGGCAGGTAGGTGACATGGCATGAAGAGCAGCTGGTGTAGTCTGTTGTTTGACAGAACGTTACTTTTAAACACTCGACTTGCTTGTTTATAAAAGCAAGGTAAGTACTAGAGGTTGTAGCGATGACAAATGTTTCCAAAGCAATTTTCGCCGAGAAAACAACAGGAATTCCTGCGCGCCTAGGCCAATTGCCTTTTTCCATTCCGAAAAGTACCGTGTCTAATCCGGAGATTCTTTCTCTTACTTGGTGCCCATCAGGGTAGAATGCAAGAGAGAAGTACCAGGCGTTGGCCAAAGACCGACGACTTTCATTTTAAAGTTAGTGACAGTTTATTGAACCACAATGGCAGCCGACTTGTAACTCGACGTTTACTCACGTACGAGCCTTAGTTTCAGTTCACGAGCTACCACAGTGCTGCGGTCCGAGCGATTTCCACTCGTTATAGCACCAGACTAATTATTCTTAAGGATCGAAAAAAACGTTTGTAAGTTTTCTCCAGCGTAGAACTGACAGAGTTTGCTCAGCCATGACAAATCGTTGGGGCGTTTTCAAATTTGATGACTTTGGATGTCTTGACCAAACATTTCTGACTTTACACAACAAGGATAGGCACTACACTCAAATGTCTGGAGTCTTCCCTTCTGTAGGCAGCCAACATGTAGTGCCTCCTTGAATTCCTATCCAGTTGGGAAGTACTAATGTTTAAGGGGTTAGAAGGTTCAAACCTCCAGAAAATGTTTATGACATGCAGAACTAACCCGACGGGTGTTTTTTAAAGTTAGTATCTTCCAAAGGCAAAATCGAGAGACCTCACACCAGTATTCATGTCCTATTAGTTGATTCCCAAACCCCACCGTTTTCATTTTCTTCCACGAAACTCTTGCAGTTAGCAGAGTAGTTATAAATAAGAAATGAAAGTGGCGGGTTATAGGGAGCGATAAACCTTTTTAGATCTGTAAATCCATTCAGTCCGTCAAAACAGAGTTACTGATAATTTCTAGGGTGAGTTCTAGGTGTTACCAGTAGTCACAGATTTACGGTATGTGTGGAAGAAACACCTCGAAAATACTCTCTTCGTCACTTCCGAAATGTTCTTTAATTCAAAACCTTTTTCATAGCACGAGGAAAAGCATCAGCTTGTTTGTCCGCGGCATGTGGTCCTAACTGTACCATACAGTCTCTAGGTACTGGTTCCTAAGCACAACTCGACCTGCCCACAGGTGGCATATGTTGTAAGTTTACTCAGGGCCCCGATTACGTAACGCTCATGATGGCCAGTCGGAAACGCTTCAGCTGAAATCAATCTGAAGCCAACAAACATTTGGCCATGGTCCGCTTGGACTCACTTGGAGCCGAGTGTAGAATCTTCTAATAGCAACCACTTTGCCTCATCCATCGGAGGTGTCAATCTGAGAGAGTAATTATCAGCGTAACAAAGGCTCTGTTACACGCATAAATTACTGTACGCGGTGTCAGCAGTGCAGAGTGAAAGCGTAGCTAATTCAGATCGAATAGAGCGGTATCGGCTGTTGGGAAGCTGTTTCAAATTGCTCGTGAACGGATCCTAATGGGTCACGATAGCGACACACTTATGCATGGTCTGTTCACTGAAGAGACATCTGACCCCACAGACACCGACACTTGGCTTTACTATCTGGTTCTCTTCAACTAATCACCATTCCCACTTGGCCGAGCACAAGTGGTTCTACAATGAGCTCAAAAGCATCAGAACTACATTCCAATGGACCTATTGCGTTTTGAGTGATGTAAAATGAGGGATGGGGGATTGACCTCTCATAAAGCCATCCCGGACAGTCCTATCGTAGCTATCGGATTTCACGTATCTGACGGTATTAACGCCTTTGTAAGAAATCGCTCATCACCGAGTGAGTGCTAAACGAAGGGGGATCGATGACAAAGTGAGACATAACCGCCGTCCAGCACAAGTTTTATTACTGTGGAACCAATGGGCAGGATCATTATCATTTCACTATTCCAATTCACCTGACAGGTTTTACTTTGAATGTTTCCTAAAGGAAATAGTACAATTGTCTGATATTTTCTTCTAAAGGCTTGTCAAGTTTGTAGAAAATGAACATTTCCGCCGATAGTTTTGATTTGATGTTGTGTTAACTGCTGTCATTCCGAAGGAGGACTCAAACTGCCAGCAAAACACAAGTACGGTTACCAGTCCGAACCCTATTTGAGGCCGAAGTTTTCCCATAACTCGTAAACCTTTGAGACTTTCCACCAGTAGTGTTCAGCTAGCGTCTAACACATGGCCTTATTTCCACAGGAAACTCTCACGATCCCAGTTTTGACTGCTTTTGACGGACAGTATCATTCTCATCAGATTTTGCTAGAGATTTCCCATTATATATGTTTTTGAATAGGCTGACTATCTGTAACTAAATTTCCTTGAACGTCCCCAGCGAAAGCGATTAACACCCAAGATCTATAAGCGGAAGCCGAAGATCTTTATATTTCATTTAGCAATTCGAAGAGATCACGAGGTGAAAAATCCAATACTCCAGCTCCAACCTGCTACAGTCATTCGTCCACTGGAACCGAATTAGTTTTCAAGAATATGGCTTAAGGGGTGTAGAAGCAAATTGGTCGGGTGGTTATAAAAGCAGGAAAAGAATGTTCAGTGCCGAGTTGCATAATGGTATACAGTAGCGCTCAAAAGTATTTCGGTCAAACGCCTCCAGTCGTAATTTCAGTCGTAACTCCGTTCCTACTGGATCTAATCGTGCGAAATTTTCAATATGTACAGCATGGGTGTATTGTAAATATTTACCACTGTTAGCCTGCAATCTGATCATGTTCCATATATCTTCGAAAAGCTTGAACCCAAACCAAACTGGAAATGCGGGCATCGGTGTTTCTAGGATTTCTTCCTTTTTTTGCCATGTCCAAGTGTACGAGCGCTAATGCTGAACACAGTAGAGGAGGAATTCGCACATAAGGTGCGATTAACTGCAGACGTTCAATAAACTTTGCTTCTAGCGGAATTTGCTACCGCAACAAACACCTTGCTCAGGTTATGTGGATATTGCTGCTTCGCAGTCAAGTAGTTTAGGATAGTAGCAAATATGCTTTGAAAAATCATTTAAAAATGAAAATCAAAAAAATCAAATTTTGCGTGATTTGCATCACTAAGAAAAAAGTTACAAACGAAAAAACGTGGAAGCGTTCGGCCGAAGACTTTTGAGCGCTACTGTATGTCATACCCGACTTTCATACATCCATTCCTCATCTTCCCTTTTTCCTCTTATTATCGAGAGCGATTGCCGGAGGTCGAGACCCCTCAATTTCTTCGAATTCTTTTGAACCACTGCATAAAGTCCAATCCAAGATTTGTTGGAGATTTGTGTACTGCTTCTAATAAGAGGACCAACCCCTTAGAATAGCAGGAAACTTCAAATTCTAAGCGACTGCGGGTTAGTTGAGGCATTAAGTGATAAAAAACCTTCGATTCCTTTTCAATTCTGCTCTCAACAAAGTCGAAGTACCGTACCAGCTTTGACGATTCACGACAAATTTTCCTCAAGCAGGACAAAGATCGATCGATCAAATAGGATAAAGGATAAAGGATAAAGTTTTTGGCGTTAATCAATCCCGTCTGAGGGATCGCCCCCGCACTCGACTTCCATTCAAGAATCGTAGTGGCCGTAATGAGTGCGTATGTGGCCTTATACAATGACTTGCGGTGGCCAGCCGATGTACAAGTCAGTGCTTTTATTCCTCCCAGACGTGTCTGGTACCAATTCACCGACCCCGGAGGGAATGGAAGGCTTGGTTGGCCTGGGCGGGCATCGATTCCGGGATTCGAGCCCCTGACCGTGCGTGTGATATAGTGCGCCACTTGCCACTACACCACCTCCGCCCTCGATCAATCAAATAGGAAAGTAACTTAAATCCAGTTTTTCGTGAGCTTGTCGGAAGGAAAAGTGCAAAAGTTGCCCAATTACCGGTAAACCGTATGATGTGTAATCTCTTACGGATCATGCGAACTTCTTCTATGAAACGACAGTTATGGTCGCATTGCTCTCATGAACTCTTTCAGAAGTCTGAGGGACGACAGCAATTAGAGTATCATACGATCAAAATGACTAGGTAATGGCTCGATTGACGATAGCTGTCGGAAGCCCTTTTGGTTATGGATTAGTCGGTCAGTGGCTTGATACAAAGAACGTATCCGAGAATGCTTACGGCTTTGAAAGTAAGTAACCCGCTGAGAAACACGCTCCGATGCTCATAGCAAGTGGGCATCTCCCCATGTCGATCACAGGTGCAGCAAAAAGAACGACAAAAGTCAAGGACTGAAGGACTGGGACATTAGGAAGGATTGTGTCAGGACATTTTTTTTTATGAGGAAGCTCAAAGTGAGATCCACTCGTAGTTCAGAAAAGTTCGAGAAGAGATCAGGACCGCGGATTTATGTTGGTGAATGAGGCTGAGGAATCCCCATTCCTTAAAACATCCTGTGGAATTATTCCCCAATTACCATCTTTCAGACTTTCACTGTTTGTTTGGGGTAAGTGAATGCAACCATTGGCAACTTAACCAATCCAGAAGGAAGTGACGGCCATTATTGCCTTCGTTCCACCGGAAATGGCAAAATTCGCACTGTTCTCCTCGCCTCTAGCAGGCATCGTGGCTTCCCGGCCCAGCACTTCCCGCTGTCTGCCGAGGCCTTACTGGTAATTGAGAGGATCAGTCGCTGCCAGAAGGTGCTTGACATAATTAGCTGAGATGGTGTGTTATTGGTAAGCATGAGCAGCACACTCTTCGACCATTCGAATGACTTCTGTTAAGGACAATGAACTAACAACCTACATGGGAAACGTTGGTGGGAGAAATATGCACTACTTCCTTTCAAGATATTAATCCACTCAAATCAGATGTGGCACTCACCACCTCCACATTTAGACTTTTCAAATGCCTAGCTAAAAAAAGCTCTTGTCTTATAACGAGGTTACGTTGGGTTGCTAGTAATAGAATTTGTCTCTCACGTTTGCCTTATGCACCGTCCTCAATAAATAAATAAATAAACAGATAAATAAAAAAAATAAATACGCTACTGCTGTCAACTGAAACGACTATATCAGGAGCGACCTTTGCCACCATCACTATCAACAGTAGGTAGTTCTTCCCCCTTAAATATTATGTGACTAGACCTTCTTCCAACCACGACCACCTGCACTGCCTTCTTTGATTGTGTGTCGTGCTTTTCAAGCGCCTCTTTTCAAGCGTCTTTGATTGTGTCGTGCTGTACTTAGTGTTTTTGAGAATTTTTATGTTCCTTTTCTATGTTTTCCTCCGCTGTGTTGGAACTTACTAACACATTGCTCGATTGCTTGAAATAAATAGATGAATCACGATTTCCCTGCCCATATGTACTTCTATGACACTTTTTTTGATCCTAGCCAAAACACGTAGATCCGGTATTCAGAACGGAAAAGAGACCTCAGACTTTGAAAGATTTGTAGGTTTAATTAAAAGCTACATTTGGTTCTCATGTAATGTGAAGGCAATCTCTTGTAGATTGCTTGTCGCAGAAGTCATTTTTACCACGGCCGCTGCTAGGGATTCAACTTTTCTCGAAGCACTTTCTTGCAAATTTCAGAACCAACTGTGTTTTACATTATAACGGGAGTACTTTTTTAATAAAGTCATTTTTAAATGTTCAGTTGATTACTATTTATGGCATTGCAGGTCATAGTCTTTCAGAGGCCTTCGAGAACCCTTTGTTGAAGAAGTTCAGAGACATAACAATGTGCAAATGAGTTACTCAATATAGGTAGTTTGCAAAGGCAGAGAAACCATAATCATGATGTTAAAAGTTTGACTTTACGACGGAGATTAATTTTGGAACCGTGTAGTGGGCTCTCAAATTTGCCTATCATTTTATGCAAACTTTCAACAAAGCGCCTGTATTTATTGATATCAGGTGATAGAGCAACTTCACCTCAGACAACGCCTTCTTCAACGGAGGGTAAGCTAAGATACTATGAATTTCGGCGAGGAACATGATTTCAGTTTGTAACTTCTTTTGGGAACTGCTGGGACCCTACGAGTCCCAATGACGGACGTTCTGTGGCTTCTGTTATGAAGCGACAGTACCGGTACGGAGGTAGTAATAAGCTTGAAGTAATAAGCCATGCTGATTGAATACTAACTGTAAAAAACCCTAAATCCCTGCTGGTACCAATTGAGTACGGAATATTCTCAACTCACTGCGAAGAAACCTTTGTTCTGGCTCCCCTATAGCTCTTTCGGATACTTTAGTAAGCAATTAGAGCAGTCACTGCTGTCAAGAAATCTCCTAAACTAGTTCCATAACTTCATCTTCAGATCGGTTTACTGCAATGACCGTAAACCCTCTCTCAATTTTTCCCCAAAGTGGCTGTGCTCCTAAAGTCTGACAAACTTGTTCTGGCAAGATATACATATTCACAGAATGTTTAAATCACTAAATGCAGTCACAATGGCTGAAAATGGGGCAGTTGTCACTTTGGGACTACTTAATATGTAAGTTTCCCTTCCTACACAGTAACCCTTTACTCCCGGTTTTTTTTTCACGATTTACGGAAAAACCCATTCTGACAGTCAGCGCTTGGAGAGCTGAGGTGATTTGATACCAGCAGGCATGGGAACTTCTCTGATGTCCCACCCACAGAAAAGAACTCAAGTGAATTAACTTTTCCAACATTCTGTGAAATATTCATGTGAAGGGCTACCTACATACAAAATCGCGATCTTAACAATTCTCGGTATTTTTATTTCCAAATTATAAGAGGCCCACTGGCAGTAAAAAGAAGGGCTAACCTCTCTAGTCGCTGCACACTGTGTATCTAGAATGCTATCTCTAATACTCAGGTCATCCGTTCCTTTTCTTCCTTACGGGTTCCCTTCCAGCTCTTCATTATTAGAGAGCTATTATGAGATTGGCACGAGCAAGAATTCATCCCCAATTATCAGATAGAAGCAGATCACATCCAGCCTTCGGCGTACGACCAACCGTTTCTCACCTCGTTACGCAAGATGCTAATTTGTGAACTCAACCCGACGGTGAGCATAGTGCGGGTCGGCGGGGTAGTCTACCTTTGCTAGCCATGCCCGATAGAAACCAGTCTGCTCTTTTGGCTCATTAGTTCAAGAATGTTCGAAAGTCTTCGACATAGCTGTCAAAACGGGATTTGGGGGAAAAAATTGATTTTTTATTTAAGCGTTAATGAGGCTATTCAGGATTATTACTGAAATGTAAAGTCGTCCGAGCCATAGAGCGCTAGGCGGGAGAGAAAACCAAATGAGCTGCAACCTCTTCAAAAACGAGCAGGAATTATAGGAGATTTCCATTGGTGTTTCTATTACTAGAAAAGTTCCCCAACGAAAAACCTACCCAGTTTTCAAGAGCCGGAGCCATTTTTTTCGTTTCGGTGACTCACCGAGTGAGAATCCTCTATCCTCTATATATATAAACCGCTAACTTTGTGTGTCCGTTTGTGTGTCCTCGGCAAAAGTCACGTAGGCACGATCAAGAGCGTGGAGATCAAATGAGCGCGGTGGGGAGGTAGATCGCATGCTAACCAGTTTTTAGAGAAGAGGGAATTCAGGGTGGGAAACGTTTTACATGGGCATCTATTGGTATCAGGCATCATCGAACACTCTGCTGTTTTTCCATTACTTCTCTGATGCGCAATCAAATAGTGCTTCGGGGCGTTAAGCAATCCCATCAGAAGGATCCCGCGCATTCGACTTCCATTCAGAATCGTAGTGGCGTATTGAATGCGTATGTGGCCTATGCAATGACTTGCGGTAGCCAGCCGATGTACGAGTCAGGGCTTTTCTGCATGTCCACCCCGATCGCAATCTCCTACAATCAAACTGGAGCGACATTACCAGTATAAATGTAATGACAGCTACGCTCTTGAAAGGATACTTTGTTCTTGAGTGCTTAACTCTGATGCGCGATCTCCAGAAATGAAACTTAAGGGGGATTTTGGGTGAAACAGTGTCGTTTATACGGAGCATGAAAATGTTTTACTGCTCTTCTCGAGTAAAATCGTAGATGAGCGGTTGTGGACATGTGGTACACGCATGAGCGTGCGTAGCTCACTGGTATATATATATAAACCGCTAACTTTGTGTGTCCGTTTGTATGTCTGTTTGTGTGTCCTCGCAAAAGTCACGTAGGCACGATCAAGGCGTGGAGATCAAATGAGCGCAGTGAGAAAACAGCTATGAAACTGGGAACTTAACCGATGCTCTTCATATGACGTCACAGACTAAAAGTCAGAACTAGCCTCCCACGACCAAGTACAATCAAACCCCTAGGATCTAGAGAAGCTCAGAATGGAAACGATTCCACGATCACCTATTCATGTCAAGAGATATCCAATATTCACAAAGCGGTTCAAATTGGGGCAATACCACCTGATTCTTATACATCAAACGTTCTCCTGGCTATTTACTGTCATGCTAGATCGCTATACTATGGACGATTCAACTATCGGTTCGCAGCCAACTGAGGGAGGAGATAGGTTAGGCTTCGTGGTCAAAAAACCTTTTTGCTCACGAAGAATTTTTACCGAAAATACCTTTGCATTTAATCTGTTTTCCAGAACAGAACGTAATTTTCCATAGAACCATAATCGGAAATCCATAGAAATCACTAGAAATCAATCTTATCGAAATTTCTAATTTTTAGTGTGTATTTCGCTCACGCACTCCACAAAACTATCCACTTCATGATACTTCAGTAGCTAGATGAAGTTTTTCCAAATTCCAAATCTGTACAATAGCTCATCATGTGGAAAGCGCTTGCGTCCAACTATTTGTTTGTTCGTTCAATTGTACAGAAATTTCATATTACCTTAGGGAGCACATGCATAAGTCGGGTAAAGTTTGGGATGGGTTGGAGAGAGGGCAAGACGAAAAGAACACATTTGAGCTCAGCGAAGCTCCTACTGGAGTGGTGGGACATGCACGGGATTGGGTAAATTTGCGTCTTCCTAAAACCAGCAAGGTGCTGATTAGACCGGAAGCCTCAGATAGGTAAGCTTCTTAAGCCTACTTCCTGTATCATTCCCTGACCAAGCACTATCCGAGAAAACAAGCTTCACTCTTTTCAGATCGGACAGTGCTCTCTAGAATGACTTTCTAATGATTTCTGAAGAAATTGGCACGCAAGTAAATTAGTTTTTTTAATAATACCAATAAGATTCTGATTGGTGTTGAAAGCTTTTGATATGTATGCTTATCTTCTTTCTCTATCTTTCTTTAACCAAGCACGCGCGTCCTAGAATGACGAACTCAAGATGAGGAAGTGTTTTCCAAAATTGTTCTATAACCGCTCTGACGAAGTTCGAGAAGCAGTGTCACATGAATCCACTTTGAAAGTAAATGTTGTGATCATTCACGTTGGAGCGATTGTACTGAAGTGGTGGCCGCGAATGTGAAAGGGCTTTCCGACTCTGGCACAAGAAGGAGAATGCCCGGCGTAGCCGGACATTACATAAGAAGGAGGAGAGCCCGGCGTTAGCTGGGCGATCCGACTGGTAATTATAATTTGGACAAGGATCGCTATTCACGGTGCCGATCTTTCAGCCGTACCTTCAAGTTATGTGAAGAGGCATCGCACCTATTTACCTGCTTGGGTGTCTTATTGTGCTGCTCCAAAGCATTATTTCCGACGATATCTCCCTAAAAAGTGAGAGAGAGGTTGTGTCTCAGCTTTCATGGGGGAGGGTGGGCGTTTTAAGCTTTTTTTTTCGGAAATGTTTAGTACGTAGGCCTTTGCAACAGTTATTTTCAAAACCAGCCACATTTCAAGACGAAGGCGTTTATCAATAGTTAACCCCCTGAAAAAAGGTTGATGTAGCGAAACTCAGCAATTTTAGACAATCTCCACAGTTCGCTCTCCCATAACAATCTAGGCGACTTTGCTCTCCCTTTTCACAGCTCTTCCATAATAATCTTGGCGACTACAGGGTAATATCAATTTACAATCAATGACGATAAGATAAGATGAAAGGCAGCCGGCTTCCCAGCACCGGAAACATCGCCAACAAAGGGGGTAACGATGATATCGTTGAGAATGTTCAGGCAACACTAGCGGAAGAACTCTCCTGAATTCCTGACCGTTCACAGACCCCGTTTCAAGCCAGAACACTGTTGAGTGCACATGCAGAAGCTAAAAACATTGTCCTAGCAGTTTCTTGCGACATTTTTTTCTGATGGCCCAGCTCTGTACTCTTACAGAGTCATTCTTCAGCGTCTC
This sequence comes from Haemonchus contortus, assembly GCA_000469685.2. Lineage (NCBI taxonomy): Eukaryota > Metazoa > Nematoda > Chromadorea > Rhabditida > Trichostrongylidae > Haemonchus > Haemonchus contortus. Next base: position 19,804,857 of record LS997565.1, on the reverse strand, counting down.
ATGCCGTGTCGTGTCATTTTTGAATGTGCAATTGGATACAGTAATGATTCGTCTCTGAAGTCAGGTCTAGTGCCAAAGGCTGTTCCCACGGAGAGTTTAGAAAAAAAAAGAGGATTCATATTTATCGCATGGCGTGAATTCTGTTTACGAAACTGCTGGAAACAGTTTTTTTGCAATTCCGTTGGGTTCGGGGGTTTCTTCGCACGAACCATTACGGACACGGCAATCCCCTGATGCTGCAGAAAATGAAGAAAGTGCAGAAAATTCGTTCTTGAAAGTTCTTCGTCCGAATAAAAATGATTGAATGCTTGGACGTTGCCGAGCAGATCGCGAAGCCCTCAAGAGTGCACTTTTAGAACTACTCTGACATTCCAATTAAGTCTGCTTCACGAGTCACACCTATTACCCGTACATCAGTTTTTTGTTAGTATTAATATGCCTCCGAGGGCACAAATTCTTTTCTTGAGGAGTTCATGTGTCTGACGAAAAATGATGAACTAAATGTTAAAACACGATTATAAGAAGCGATGGTGCATGAATTGAGCATCTTTTTCTACCAGAATTAGCTGATTTCAATTAATCAGCTAAGAGTCAATGTCGCACCACCGCACCCTATGCGAGAAGTTCCTTTACTCAACTCTGGAGGAGTACCCTCAGGTTCGCTTCTCCCGCTAGTGTTTGCGGATTACAACATTTTCGAGGGATCTTCTCTGTGAGCAATCACTGGAACGTAAAAGAATGCCAGCCAACACTTAAAATGACGTAACGCCAAGATTCCGAAGTCCATACTGAGCGATGCCTGCTCTAAAAAGCAGTCTATAACAATACATAACATGGACGAGATTCGGACGAGCTTTCGCTTATTTTAATTGCGCAAAGAGCTAACTACATATACACTAACTAATAGGTTCAATGGTGATTTTTTTGTTCGCTGGATTTCTACTTGTGTTTTTCTACTCATGAGCCAGACCCATGCAATAAATCTGAATTTACATCAAGCCAGAACTGTACAGAACTGCCTTTTACTGTCGCTATGATGACAAGTTGTTTGAAGTTCCTACATGGGTTCCCTTGTGATCGGTGCAACCCGTACAAAGCCGGTGGAACTCGTCCGAGGATTCACACAGGCCAATCTTTGAGCCTTTACAACTCCCTGACTAGGCCGTTTTCCGAGCTAATAGTGCCAGATATGGTATACGCGGGGCCTCAAATTCATCCTGTAGGGGATCTCAGAAACCATTTTTATCGTGAACTGTGCCTTTAACTAATTTCTTCTATCTGCACCTCTTCCGGTCTTAACGTCTGAAGCCCTCTGCTTAGCACATGTGCAGAGTTAGCATGCGCTCAGTGCCATGCGGTGCTTTCTAGAAAAAACTATGCTCGCAGTTTTCCCATATGCATAAGTGCAGAGAAAAATCCTGAGAACAGAATTCCATCAGTGATTGATGGTCAGGAAAGTTGTCGCAGATGCGGCGAAAGAGAAAAATAGGAGAGTCAGTGCTAAGTTGCGATTAACTGCCTTCCCACTGCCGTCCTTGTAACAAAACTAAACCCGAACCTGAGCTTTCATTGTCATTCATATATGGTTAGGCCTCTCTTTCACGGAAGAACAAAATATGAACCTTTGAAGCCTAAACTCCACGTTCTATTTGCCGATGCCCTATGTCCCACTACCCCGACACACAAAGTGTCCATTAATAAATTTGGGCTCTCCTCGCAAAAACCAATAATTCAAATCAATGCTGGTCAACAGCCTATAATCCAATATGATTCAAAGGGCTATATCCAAGAAAAAATGCACCGATTGTTCTGCTCTTTTCGCAACAGTGTTTCGGTTAAGAATTCTCCAATGGTTCAGGTATAACTGGACGTTTCACTTACGATATCTCGACTGAACATATCAGGAGTTAAGAATTACACAATTTCCTTCACTGTATCAACTTTATCTCGCTTCGGCGGCGGAGGTGGTACAGTGCCTAGTGACGCATTACTAAAGCAGAGTCCTCGGTTCAAGTCCTGGACTGAGACCAGTTTTACATCGGTTGGACACAGCAATTCATTGCATAGGCGACGATCACACTCGAAGACGATTCTGAGGTTGCGGAACGCAATGGAAGTCGAACGCGGGGCGCATCCCAAAACAACTTCACTTGGCTTTGCTAATGTTAGAGTACTTTACTCTGCGATCTAACTTCCCTTCTTGCTGAAATATACTTTTTTGCCAAAAATAATTTCTGATTATAAATAGGCCCAGGCTCCGCTCGCAGTTCAGCGGCTGCTGAATAACCTGATAAAATTAGTAGGAAGAATAATCCTGCCGTGACTGTAAATGTTCAACAGACAATGGATGAGATTAGACAGGTTACTGAAAATTCCTAAAGCGGAGCACATCAGCTCTGAAATCTGAGCGAATTCACTTAAACAAGTAGTTCCCACTGCTGTAGTTCGAAGGGACCTTGCCACGTTATATAACAGCCCCGACCTTTCATGAACTTGGCATTAAAGGCAGAGTTCACGATAATTTCGTGGTACCCTTCCCAGGTTGCGAAGCGGAAATGTTGATGTAAACGAGTACATTAGTGGCGAAAGAAGCGAGAAAATCTGCCCACTTCAATGTTTCTTGAAAGTAAAAAAAGTGTAGGTTGCACGAGATCGCCGTGATGGGAGTGAAACGTAAGGGATGTTCGGACGAGAATTGACTTGCTTTCATTGCGCAAAGAGCCGAAATTGTCCCCAAATGGGAGTCTTTGAGATAGTGCAGTCCCTGCAAAACTGCTGAAACTCGTCCACTATGGGTGTAGCATTCACACGATACCATCCCTGGCCCCTTTTTATGCCCTATCCAAGACGTTTTTCAACCTTGTAACGGCAGGTATGGTATAGAGGGGCGCTTCAAACTCATACTATAGGAGAAGCTCAGAAACCATTTTTACCGTGAACTGTGCTTTTAACAGCAGATATCATGTGACAGTACTTCAAGCTTCAAGACTTGATGTCCATCAAGGCCTACCATGACGTTATACACGATAGCGCCGAGAGGCAATGATCATTGTACCTTCGAAAAAAATGAGTGAGAAAGTGTGTGGATCCAAAAGTGAAACGAACAAGGTCATCACTAAAATTGGGGCCGGGAAACGCCTGAGATCGAACGTTTGGCCGTTCGCTGTGGCAAATTATTAATTAAAGCTCATTTGAATGTATTGAACCTACATCATCTGGGTGGTCACATAAGCTGCTTTCGTAGTCCACGATTTGGCCCGAGGCGGCCGGGGGCGGCGCATGTCTCTTGTTTACAACGGAATCTCGGACCGCCGGCCGAGTAGTCCCCCGGCCGGAGCGCTCGCGGGCCAAATCGTGGACTATGAAAGCAGCCACAGAATATTATGGATAGAGAGGCAAGTATCACGACCTTCTCCTTTACTTTGTTCTGTGGTGCAAATGGCGCCGGAAAGCACTTCCACCATACTCCCCAGCGATTTATCCAAGCACGAGATACGGGTTTTCCTCATTCACGAACCAATGTAACATAGTAAACTCCACTCGCCCGACATAAAGTTTTTAAAGTTTTTTGGCGTTAATCAATCCCGTCTGAGGGATGCGACTTCCATTCAGAATCGTAGTGGCGTACTGAGCGCGTATGTGGCCTATACAATGACTTGCGGTGGCCAGCCGATGTACAAGTCAGTGCTTTTATCCTCCCAGACGAGTCTGGTACCAATTCACCGACCCTGGAGGGATGGAGGGCTTGGTCGGCCTAGGCGGGCATCGATCCGGGATTCGAACCCCTGACCGTGCGTGTGATATAGTGCGTAACTTGCCACTACACCACCTCCGCCATCTAGCCCGACATAGAGCGAACCAATTCCTGCCTTCAGAGCACCCACCAGTGTCTGACCATGGGGCATCGTCCTGGTGTTGCTCATCAATTTCGTGGCGACAGCATCTCGAATTGTTGCTTGAAAGAGTCTGGATCTCTGTATTCCCCTTACAACTTGCTTGTATCGGAGAACTCCAAGCCTTGTTCTTTCCACAGCGCGTTGACTCTACTGCCGTGTTCACACTGTTCACGTAGAGTACATACCTTTATGGTGTGCCAGGAGGGACCTCAGAGTAGAAAAGGCAGGTGCAGAACTGCAAGCTCCTTTTTTGTCCGAAACTGAGCTCAGTTGCGCGATCTTCCTGCAGGCACTGTCGAATGCGCTCAACACTCCTTCCATCCGCCCCTAACTCGCTAAAATCTTTTAGTGTGAGAGGATTTCCAATGGAGGAGAGACGACGGTGGTGATCAGATTCTTACAGCAAAGAAAAGCGAGCGAGGAATGGTTTTTCTCACTGTAAGTGTCCAGTGAAGGAGGGATGGCATATGGCAGCATAAAATTGCTCGTTGTACTGAAAGCTCCATTGACGAGTACGTAGTCACAAGTAAGGCTCTTGAGTTGCGAGAAAATCAGATCTTAAAAATCGATGGTGTCCGGTCTACAATCCGTGAATGCTGGTTTTATTGGAGCTCGCAGATGTGGAAAATGTGCTATCGTATCTTGTTTCTGAAGATTCGGGATGACGACGTATTGCCTTAACGCTGGACTGAGCTTGGCATCTCATAACTTCCGCAATTTCGACCCTTGACAGTACTCCTCTTCGGTGAGTCGCACTAATGGCCGAATATGTTCTTACACCGCTTCAACCAATCTTTTGTATCCTCAACTTTCAGAAGCATAACTTTTCGACTGGGTAAACAAGATAGCTGAGCAATAGTTGAGCATTAAACTTAGCCGTCTATCCTTGGCGAGGGAAATGCCATACGGTGAGCCTGACATCTTGTTCATGGCTGTCAGAAAATCCACTTGCATTTAAGCTACCTTATAATCGTTGGAATAAAGGCCCATCCCTATGCTCCAGACTCGCGTTGGCGGCCAACATTAAATCCCGGACTGATGGGAACGACTGGAATAGGTATACTTACTGCAACGAAAAATTCAATGAGTACCTGTATAAACAGCAACGTTATATACAGCAAAAATAAACGGTGGAGAAGAAACCAAATGGGTTTCATCCATCGACTGAAACAAAAGCAAAGTAATACAAAGAACAGGCTTCGGGAATTAATCCCTTTAAGGAACCAGATTTTCACTATTCTGGCCACCATATTTAAAAGGACTAGTACACGAGAAGTACACGAACGTATTCGTCAACGTCGACCCTAGCCATGAGCACATCCCTTTCTATTGATAACCAGGCATCAATGTGGCATGAAGTCGTTCGCGATCGTACACTGGACTATAAACTGGACAGCTGTACAACAAAAACTGAATTGCCCATAACGTTCAGAAGTTTTTCTTCAATCGGCTCCGTTACAGTGCAGTGCTTCGCCGAAAAGTCTGGAATTTCGTAGACGTTCAAGCTGCATAGTGACTTTCATTGCAGCTGCTACTTGAACTACGCTGTAATGCGACTATCATTGGAGCCCCTACAATGCCAATCATGCACAGCAGTATTTGTAAGCCCAGATGTATCGCTCTCTTTTATAAAGCAGTAATTTCGTGCATCCGCTAGTCGGCTTGTGTGTTTGTCTGACTGTCGTCCGTAAAACTTTATGATTACGACAACGGCTATACCACATTTCCTACTTTTATATAAAGCAGTAACTTGGTTGTGGATAGGTTAATGGAGTAGAGAGAGTAGTGCGAAGTGAAGTGAGTAAATGGGTATTCAAAACTGTGTTTTCGATCTGTACTGCATCGTGCTATGTATTCTATACAAAAATCGGAGGTAACAATGTGATTGGGAGGCTTCCACTTTTTTCATCAGTGCTAGACCGCAGATAGGGTGGTTAACTCATAATTGTGCTCAGGAACGTTTCTTAGCCGAGAACATACAGTTTTTTGACCTCAGCTTCAGAAGGCAAGGGGCACCGGCGTGGGTGAATCAATTGAATATTCAATTCATACCCCATTCTAGTTTTTTGCACGTGGTAAACATCTCAAACCCAACGCGGCGCTCCTCCCATCCTGAGGCTCAGGTAAAAGCTATATTCCTTTGTCTAGAAACGACTTGAAGCACAGGTAAGGCCGGCTCCCCATCCTTCTTTGCACTCAAGCCCTCTGTGTTGGATAAAAGCCCTCTGTGCTGGACATGTGGTGCCTTCCACATAACCACATTTTTTAACTACTTCGTAAAGTAAGGAATAAGGCCCGGCGTAAGCTGGGCGACCCGACTGGTAGTACATATAGCGGCAATATTACCTACGGGTACCGAATTTTTATAACTGACCACTACTTTGGAAATATCCTTTTGAAGGGACGGACAAAAAACTTGGAACACCTACATTCATAGGAAGTCGGTAGTGTGGTGGTCGCTAGCTGAATAATAGTCAAGTAGGGATCGGGACGGGACGTGAGTTCGAAATAAAGCTCTTCTGAACAACAACAAATTGAGCTACTTTTTGTAATGTATGATTGCAGCTCGCTCTAGATCATTCTACTTCCCTCTCAACCAATATCCTCTGCCCTCCTCCTCCCGCTCCCGCCCTACCCCACCCCCTCTTCCCAAGTATGGAAGTAATGGTAATGGTGTCCGTGCGATGGTAACACATTCGAGAAATGGATCAGCTAGGTTCAGTTGTTTCTACCCAAGCTTCGTTGATTTCAGATGTTTTTGCAATATATAAATAATAAGTGAAGGTCATAGGAAACAAAAAAGCGTGGGGATGTACCACCAAGTGATTTTGCAACGTTTTGCTTGCCCCACTCACTCCTCTCACACATTCCCGTTCTCAAATAACCTCAAAACACTTAAAAAAAGGAGTTAAAACAAAAACTAGGTGACCTCTCAGAAAAGAGAATCATCCAAGCATCAGGAAACAAAATTTCTTTGAGAAACTTCTAAAAAGGGCAGGCAATGGAAATTTGATCGACGTTTCATTTTTAATGTTAAAATTGCACATCTGAGCTGTATGTTGCGGAATCGCGAGTTGCGGGATTCCCATGAACATCGAATAGGTGTTTGCCCTGCGAGTAATGGAAATTCAGAAGGGCAAAAAACGGGATATCAAAGAATCACAAGGTCGTGGAATGGCTGAATATCAAGAACACCAAATCCGCCACGACATTAATTATTATACATATCGATTGGTTGGCTCCGCCCTTTTGCCGTCCTTTCCAAGATTCCACGATTCGTCGATTCAAAACGTAACTGGTGGGGGTGGAATCCAAATTTCTTTCTACGAGCCCAGGCTCTTCCATGATTCTTTAGCTGAAAACGAAATCTCTAGGTTCTTGGATCTTTTATACTCGTAATCCCTTAGCTGCGCTGCAGTGGCACGCTCCGAAACTTCACGTGCTGAGCGAAGTATGTACGCCCTGTTAACGTGCATGGGGGGTTCATGTCAAAAAGTTTCGCTTGCTTGTGTTAAGGTTACGCTAGGCCTACAACGCGTGGTCATCAAAAAAAACACTCCCCTAAGAGGATGTATTGTGGGGTGTGGTATCATGTGGGTCGCTGGTGGGTAAACGTTTGTTGAAAAACACTGCATATCTCAATACATTATTTATAAGCAGGCTAAATGAAGGAAAAAGGGTTACGTCAGCCACTAGGTCCTCCTTCTTCATTCATGACTCCAAAAAAAGGAACTTCTAGAACAATATCGGACGGACTCGTAATCTTAAATGGGCTTGGTCATCTGAGTCGCACTTCGAATTTACCCTACCATTCCTCAGTTAACCTATATTTTCGAACGTCTACTTTGGAATCACTCTGGTGTTACCATCGAGTTGATTTGATTGAGAAAATACTTTCTGGAAACTCTCAGATATGTGCCCGAACATGGCGAGCACGAAATTGGCATTCAATCGATTCTCGATACTGGTTTTTCGGCTTGAATTTCAAAAAGTCTTGAAAGGACCCAACTACTCAGTGTTTGCAGTGTTAACTCGAAGAAGTAGCAGGAATTGACTTGGAATTCGACCTCAGGAACCAAAGCGGATAACATATTTGTCTTGTCCAGCGCATTCAGGTACAACCCTGGGTGGTTTCCACCTTTAACCTTAGCATCTATAAACCGCTGGTCGGTGCCAGAAATATCAACACTACTATTCTGTAATAGAACAGCTTGCTAGATAAGTCATCATCCATTCTCCTAGGCCGTTTTTATCCTAAATAAATTGACTTGGCAGCTATGAAGCTGTGTAGGGGCATAAGGACCCCAAAGCCGGTTTGTCAGGCCTGCAGACCTGAGGCGGACGAGTTACCACGACGTTGTAGAGGCTCTAGAGGTTGCATCATTCCCACCAAAACCCGCAGGTTGCACGCAGGCAGCTTACTGTAGCCAGACGTGCGCAATGGCACATACACTTGGACAGCTCGTCCAAACACCTTTATTGTTCAACGTTTGTGTCAGTTTCTCATCCGACCCTCAGTTTGAGCAATTGTTTTTCAGGCCTCATGTTACTCTAAACTCGCCGTTTTTTTGTGTTTTCTTCGCCATTTTTGCTTTACATGGGACCATTACTTCCATTATTCGTCTAAAATTCGATACCCCAAATCATCTTGGATTGGCCTTTAAGAAGCATTTGCTCCTCGAATTTATTCCGAAAGAAGATCTTATTGGAAATAATCGTTTCATTGACTGTAGGACCATCTTTGATCCTTTACTGAGGGAACTCAACAGGACCATGTGTCGTTATACTCTCAGAATTCGATAGAGGAAGGGCATTGCTTGCTGATGATGTATGGTATAACATTATCTCAACTTATACTTCATGCTAACACACCGAAAATATGAAAGACTGCGCAGGCTGTTCTGACAGCTGGACAGATTTCGTGAAGCTTCTTGAAGGAAGAGTTTGGAGGGTTATTCATGTCCCTTCCACATGTGTGGGCTTTACACAACTATGAAAGTAATGTATTCTGCTGCACGCGAAGCAGATGTAAGTAGGAGCCGGATTATGCATGATATCGTGTTAGTCGAAGTGGTGGACTTCTGAAAGTCGAAGTTTGGGGTTTAGAGGACTCCTCGAGAGTATCAGCTTCTAGTGATCACCCGGTACCCTGATAGTTGTAGAAATCTAACTTACTGACTGGTAGACTTAGAGAAGCCACCCGGTGATCAAACGCTTCTGTCCCTTCAACCTCTCTCGTACACCCACATTACATTCCCGGGTTTCATCTGGCATTACCGTAACCCCATCACACACGCAAACGACAGACTTCTTTGCTCAGGAAAGGCAGATGTTTTGCACTTGTAGAACCGCCATTACAACGTCGAGCCTCTGAAGATTCCCATTCCCATCGGGACGATCACGGACACCGGTACACGTCTGCAGGCAGTACCCAAGCATTGGCATCGATTGTTCATCAGAGTCATCCGAATACTCCATCCATTCAAAGAATTCCATCCTGAATGTCAGCTGAGTGCGTGGCGCAATCTTCAAAGGAGTAGCTCGACCCTCACCTCATCATTCATCTCTCTACCATCACTTCTGCTTCTGGGCGCCAGTTTCTTCTGCACGATCCCACTTATGCGCTTCTTGGAGCTAGCCTTCATAGGGCATCATAGCTCCCTTGCAAAAACACCCTTGGCGTGCAGGACGTCACTTTTTTGTCATTTGATATCCCAGGTTCGTGCGTGTGGGTGTATTGGCAAACGAGGGGAGGCTGAAGACTTTAGAATTGGAACCCGTGGAAATGAGGTTGTCGGCACATTGCCAACAAATCAATAAGCACTAGAGACCATCCACGAGCACACACGGCACTGGGAACCTTTGAGTAGTCCATGGGAATTTGCGGCTCTCATTTCCAATTGCTTTCCGCGACACTTCATTGACTGTCACGAAGAATGTCCCTGCAATTCATCGACACCATTTCCACGGGATGATGGCGCTGTCCCAAGTACTTTTCTGTAATTACGGAGGACATTATTTCATTGACGACATAAGTGGCTTAGTTCGATTTTGATGTTTTGATCCTGCTTTGTTTGTTGATTGTGCATGTTTACAAGTTGTTTACTTCAAAATTTGTTTGTGTTCTAGGGATTTAGCTTTTTTTACAAGGATTTCTATGCTTGTTCGAAGGTCATTCGAATGCACTCTTATTACTCCAATATCGATTTGCCGCTTTCTGCCCTCTCTTGTATCGGATACTCTCCTCTCGACCTTTTTAGGCAGCCTTCGCGTTTAAACCGCCTCCATCTTTCGTATTTTAGAAAATACTTGCTGTCAGGACATTTCTAGAGAAATGTATCTCAGGAAGAAGTTCCAGTCGTCTTTACTTTTCCTTGCTAATCCTCTTTATGGGCCTGTTCAATTTGGAAGTTAAGTGGTCCTTTTCTAGGTTTTTGAAACAATTTGTTGATATATGTGATTTAATTTTCATGTCTTCGCTCCCTAATTTGTTGATCCCCCTTTTTATTTCGTTAACTGCCCTTACCACTTCACTCGGGACCAGCTCTAAACGCCTTCATTCACTTTTCCAAGTCTTGGGATCACTAATCCAGTGAGCAGGCATGCTGAGCTTCGTTTAGATTGAGAAGCTATCGAAACTAAAGCTATTTATCATATTTATTTTTAGCTATTTATCATATCTATTCTTATCATATTTATCATATATCTATTTTCATCAGAGAAATCATAAAAATCCCATCTAATTCCTCCATAGCTATCCATTTTCGAGGCATCTCCCACTTCAATGTAGCTCTTACACCATAACTCTGTTGGACCCTGTTGAGAAAAGAAAATGCAATTTAGGTCTATTCGGATGAAAACATACAGATGGCAGAAAATGTGGAAAGGAGTTATGAGAAGAAGCATAATCTTGTAACTCATCCTAACAACTTCTTCGCTTAAGCTTGTCCGTCATTCAACAGCCTTCACTCCTGGGTTTACTTTACTTTGTGGACTGGTAGAGGGCATCAAAGCGCCCCTATATACATAAACCCACAATTATAAGTGAGCACGAGTTTCATGACCACTTCTTTGACAAAATCCAGGCCAGGGGTGGTGCTAATCGGCATTCCACTAGACTGTGCTGTCGTAATCCTGGATTCGGAACTCAAAGCGCCTTTACTGGCTTTACCCGAACCGATGGGCCTTCGAATTTTCGTCTGCATCCCAATTAGCTCCTACACCGCTTTTCAACTGTTAATCTACCGTTTATCTGATCGTAGTAACCAAACGTCGTATACTTAATTTCTCTTGGAAAAAACGTAATTATTGGTAAGTTGATGCTCGGAAAAAAGATAAGTTGTTTGAATTTGTGCTAAAAGTTTGCAATTAATGTCAGTATTAACAGTCAGCGGAGTCGAAAGTTTTCTTACTTCTTACAATTAGAATTGGTGAAATCAACGAGCATTCATCTTGTTATGGCAAAGTCGCTAGAATCCCATTTTTTTCCTTTTCCCATCTAATTGGGACCATCTTTTTTGCTTATTTTAGGTTACCCTCCGCGATTGATCAACAAAATGTTTGGAAGCAAGGTTCTAAATACATGCTACACTTGCACCCGTGATGAAAGGCTACACTTCAAGGCGACTTCGTTTGAAAGCGCTCATGGACGAAAATACGTCTTGTTCAGGAAGCCGCGTTGAAGCCAGTCCTAGCTACTTCCTACCCTTCTAGTTCAAGCCACGGTCTCCGACATAACTCCACTTTTCAAGTGTCCTGGATAATATTTTGGAATGGACGACTTCTGAACAGAGAATAATAACCCACAACATGTACAAAGAGCTAGATAACGAATACTGATCCATGAACTTTGGATAAACCCATTGAACTCAGTGGAATCTACTGAAGTAGATCTTGTCAGTACACCACCTGCTCAATATTTTTGTATTCCGCAAACGAATCAAGGAGTCGGGTTTTCTTTCTCGAACTCACTGGCTGGTAGGTTTTTCCGCCTCTCTGGCCAAAGCTCCCCAACAGAAAAGAGTGTGAATGCGGCCTTCGTTTCGACCTTTCCTTCGGCTTTGGTCCGCAAAAAAAGCTCTACAAACAATTGCATTTTCTGGGTCTTCTTTTCGTTCTCTTCCAGGACTGGTAACTTGTTGATTATTTGATGTTTAATTCGGTTTTTACTCTGTTTGATTGTGTTATTTTGAAACCAGTTTCATCCACAATTGCTTGCTGTACATTGGAAATATTACCTCCAAAAATGTCCAACGTACCTGTTTTTTTTGATTTTCTTATAAATTTCAATCGCCTACTTCTTTATAGTCAAAGTTAAGGGGGTAACTGTTACTGTACTTATGGAGCAAACCTGTGCTTATATTCAACGGACAGCTCGGTACTATTCTACTATTACACCCCCAAAACCTCAAATTTTAATTTTCGATGAAAACTTCGCCTATAGGGGTAATCTGATGCCCTGATAACGAATATGACCTTCATTTTCGGCGCTGGCACCATTTGGCGCCAATTTGGCGCCAAGGGTGTTTTCACCAAATTGCTGAAAACTTGCGTTTAGGGGTTATTTGAGTCCTGATAACGTATATAACATTCCTTTTGGTGCTGGCGCCATTTGACTCCAATGGTGCCAAATTGGCGCCAATTGAGCCAAATGGCGCCAACGCCAAAAATGAAGGTTCATATTCGTTTTCCAGGGCATCGGATTACCCCTATGGGCGAAGTTTCATCGAAAATTAAAATTTTGAGTTTTTGGGGATGTAACAGTAGAATAGTTCTGGGGTGTAATAGTAGAATAGTACCGACAGCTCTTTTGCTTGTAAATAGAAGAAGATAATCGAAAATTTTCCGTAATCCAGCTTCATATTTTATCTTGTAGACGGCTATATTGAGTATAGAAATTCCATATTAGAAAAGGCGTTCAGTGCTTCTTCTTTTTTGTGCTTTGCCATTAATGGGATCAGCTTTTTCAAACCATAGTCTTCGTTTCTTGTTATCTCGTCTACAGCTTTAACTGAGTAATCTAATTGACACAAATTCTTTATAAATCTTCCGAAAAGTTCAGGCGTATGGGTTAAAAAGCGTTCTCTATGACGTTAGAAGAATTCTGAATTTGAACTTCTGTGACATTTTCGGTTATCAAAGGTTCTCTAAATTCACTTAATGGGATTTCCTTAGTCCCTGAAAAAATGGTTTAAATGTGACATTCGAAATAGGTTTTGTCTGCCCCGTTTTCCTGATCTGATCAGGGCGTACTCCACTTTTGCTTGTTTCTCAGCTCTTTTTTTCGTTATTTCCATTGAAAATCTCCTTTAGAATCGGCATGCATATTGTATGAATCTTCTTTTCGTGGAGCAAGTTGCTTTTTTTTTTTCAGGGAGTTATTGTTGGGAATAATTCGGACTTGTAGCATAAGCTATGGCCGATTTGGGGACAGTTGGGTTTAGAAATTCATTTGCCTCACTCGCTGTTTTTTCGGTGACATCTCATATCTCGTCCGTGTGTCAATATTGTGCCTCTCTAGCGATTCGCAGTCCCACTCTTTCTTGCATGAAACCTTGTGGTGTGCTATTGGGAAACCGTCAAGTTTTCTTATACGATGGTCATTTTTCTCGAAGAAGACTATGTGTCCATATGTTCGTGCAACTATTTTTATCGCCTAGTGATCACGCTTCCGGTTAACATCAACTTGGTCCCGCTCATATCATTTTAGCCACCCCAAAGAAGTCGCTTGGCTGTCGCCCATTCAATAATTCATTGGATGCATATCCATTGTTGAGTATGTGTATACGGCGGTAGCCCGACTGTGGACTTCCGGATTCTTCACACAGCCTATCTCCCCTCACATCTGGGATCCTGTTCTTTTCGCCAAACGACACAATCAACGCTGGTAGATGATCTCGCACCGAATCTTCACTTTACGCTCGTCTCCTTACCCTCTCTTTACGCGATTGGGTCATTCTGTTCATAGGTGCAAAGTTCCTGTTTGGAATAAAATGAGAGCTAGAGAAAGGCGAAGTTGAAAGAGTGGGGGTGGGGTAGTCCCACTTTGTCGATTACTTGTTCGCATTACCCGAAAAGCCTATGAAATTTCATTCTTCAGCGAACAATTTTATATGATGCTGTTGATGTCTCCCTCCTCGACCGATCTTTTTTCTTTTTCCTAGCGCTCACAACTAAGCAGCATTCTTGGCCTTGGTTGACCTAGAACTTGATACTTTCCAGACTTGCGAGCAGTTAACAATGGTCCATTCTCTTCCCTCCATCCTCTCCACCATTCATCCACTCGGTTTTTTTTCATGCAGGATTGACAATGTGGCGCCTCTTCCACCATTACTTGTGTTCGTGCCTTCCTATTTGAACTTTCGCAGCTACCCTGCGACAATTCGTTTTGTCGACGCAATGTCGCGAAACCGTTCGTCCAGGTCAATATGAATTCGAGTGGATTATCCCGTGAAGCCTTATCCGATGGTTTCCTCTTCACCGAGCCGAGTTAAGGCTTTCTTTTGTTTCTGAAACCTTTCGTCTACAGTGTGTCTTAATAGGATTGTACTGGAACTATATGTAGAAGGTTCAAGTCCATACCAGGTTTAAAGCTCAAAATACGCTCGAAGTGGTCTTGCGTTCCATCTGGACATCAGGAATAGTCTGAACTCGGGTAATATCCTGGAATCAGTGCTTCTTCTACTTCAAAGTTCGTTGTCTTTATTTCCTCACGACTTCTGATGCATTCAATATTTGCGCGAGACGCTCTCTACTTCACAATTCTAGCAATTTTACATATTTAGTTTCATCCATCACTGGCAAATAGGTTTCTCTAATAATACTTGATTTGAGCTCAATGTTCTTCGATCACCCACCTTTAAAGCGTTTGTACTATTCCTATCTACGACGCGAATTCTCCTTTGAAGACCGCGTAGTTGCATATTGATGAATTTTTTTCATTTTTATAGACGTACTGGATCGAGCGTGGCCTGCTCGCGGCAGGTCCCTAGCATGGGGCGGTGACTTAACTGGAGCAATTCCAGCGAGGTCCTTTGATGGTTATACCTTCAGTATGGTCCATCCACAAGGAGATCTCGAGCAACCGGTTCTAAATCCATCAGATTATAATACTACTCAGGTAACCGTTATGGTTCTCCACCTTCTTTCTTCCAAATGTCCTTCTACTATTTAACAGTTTTCAGAGAGGCAATAAGGTCAGACCTTCCCTATTTTTTGAGCATGAGTCTTGAAAAATTAACTTTTAAGTGGCTGTAGATACAATTTTTACACTGTGTGGTATTCTTATTAAAGTTGCACTTAGCTTTGACCGGTTTTTTGTGATACTCGTCGTCGTTTTGTCTCGATTTCTCATATCCATTTGTAATTCTTGAGAGTGGTCCAGGATCTCATATTCAATCTGATGCTTTAGAGTCGTTTTGGTCTCGGTGAGTACGGGTCCGCATTCAGTGCTGTACAGCCGAGGTGTTCCTCTTACGAGCCACACGATATAGGATTAGCCACCGCCCCAGCACCTGCTCCAAGCACCTAGAGGAGCGAGTGCGGGACCGAGCAGATACGGGTACCCAACTACTTCAGCTCGAAGGCAAACTCTTACGCGGTCAGATGTGGTTTAATAAGTTTTTATTTCGTTTTTTTCTATGTTTTTTTTTGGGTAATTTATTTTTGTTCCTAATTAATCTTCGGGATTTTTTTTTTATCTGTGTTTATTTTGTCTTTAGTCTTCCATCTTCCTCGCAAACGAACCTTCGTTAGTAACTGCATTAGGCGCGTGTCAACTGCGAAAATCGACATTGGCAATGACTGAAGCAAGAAGCGTGCTTACATTCAACGTTGATTTCCCACTTGTTTTGCAAAGTACTACGAATTCCTCAATAGCTTTCTGATTAACAGCCTAAAAGCTTTTTAAGCATGCGCAATCGATTCTTCTTCGTCAGCGACAAGGTTGAATTAAGAAGCCGACTTTTTGCCCTTTCCTCGTACATTTCCTGCCCCCTGCTTTCATTATTGTGCACTATTTTTCCGAAGAGCCACGTTCCTACTAGACGATTTCGTCTAGATTTCCAGTCTGCCCTTGAAATCTCAGTATCGGAAACGATACTGAGATAAGGAAAACCGTAGACTTTGAAATGCACTGCTGTTCTATACAATGTTTTTACCCGCTCTGGCTATTTGATTCAAGATTGGTTCATTTGTGTCTCGAATCTCAAGTTTTTGAATTCCCTTTTTCTTAGGCAACACCGGTCAATGGACACCATGGGACCACTGGAAACGGCAACAGATCTTGGTGGGCACGAAGCTCCTCTTGCAATATCAACAAATTTCCCCATGCATCAAGTATGTTTCTACCAATAAATTCTAGTAATCTGCTCAATCTTCTTATTCTTACGTCCAAGTGGAGTCTCAGTAGACCCTTTTTGTTGGTGGGTAGTGAGAGCGCGGAAAGTTACGTTTTCAAATTGTAGAAGTTATAAGTGTACCCATAGAAGATAGAGTGAGTATTCTTTTACCTTCACACTGATCAAATGCGGAATTAATCGATCTTGATGATATTTGTTGAATTTAGTAGAGTTGATAGTGATACGGTATGTTAAAAGGAGAAAGGAACGAATTCGAAAACATTTTTCGTCGTGAATGTTGTCAGTATTGCTAACTTGTTATTGAACGTTGAAGGTATTTCAAAACGGCAGTGGTGTCAGTCCAATACTTTTTTTTGAAGTGTTTGCGAAATATCGCTGCTAAGATTGGTCTCTCAATGCTCATCTTTCAGAGTTCCGGTCTCCAAAGCTTGTATCGTGCTCCATTATCCAATCCAACTTCAACTAATAAAAACTTCTGGGGCAATGTAGGCGGGTGAGTAGATTTTTTTGAAATTTCGCTTCAATACTCGCGTCGTCTGGGACTGACCTTATTGGAGAGGACTCCTTAATGGTCGTTTTTCTACATAGATCAATACCCAATATTGGATAAAAATGGGTTAGGCCACGTTACTGCGGCATAGGAAAAGGGCATTTTGGGTTAAAAAGAATGTACTATGTGGATAGTGTAATTAGTATACGCAATCGATTCGAGCGACGAGCCGTTTTGGTGGGACGATTGCTCTCTTTGCGCATTCCTTTTCATAACATTGCGATTCGCTTAGTCATAATACAAACTTCTTGTGTTCTTCGAATTCGAATTCAATTGCTACATTCGTTGTTCTTCCATGAAGTTAGGCTTTCGTGAAGGACATTATATGCTGTGGCTCACGAATATTCTGGTTTTTCTCTAGAATGTCTCACTACTCGGAAGCGGGTGGCGGCACTAGCGGCCGGATGCAGGGTGGTCTTTCATTATCTGCAGAATACGAACAGCTCAAAGCGGATTACCAAGCGAGCATAGAGAAGCTTAAATCAAACAATGAATTCAATCAAAACTTTTTTGGAGTCCCCGAACTCAAGGTACAAGTCTTTACTCTTAACAGTTTATAATTACTTGTTCCAGAGAAATAAATTGTCTTTAGCGTGAACGTCAAATGCGGAGAGAGGTAGAGCGATTGCTGCAAACCTCCGCACCTGGCACCGCTGCCATATCTCAGGATGTTGGTCAGTCTGGGGTTGATTTGACCTTTGATTTGAGTAGAATTTCCATGCATGTCATGTTTTTTTCTCTATATTGCTTATTAAGCCCATCTTCGAATGGAAATTGTTGCACGCGATGAAAAGATCAGGCAATTGTCAGCAATGGTTGACGAGGGTATGGGGCTTAAGCTTTCGGAATGACGACATTTTGAATGGTCATTGAATGGTCAATAAACTCCGTTTTAGGTCAATCAAGTTTATCTGATATGCGCATTCGAGAGCTCGAAGATACTGTGGCACAACTGCAAGAGATGCTCAGGGTTAAAGAACAGCAAATGATAGGAGGAATCGTAAGTTGTAGCCTGCTGTGTTTCAAGTTCTGCGGTGAAATGCCTCTCTGCAGGATCCAAGTGGTCGTTTTGCCCTCGAAAATGCGCTTCGCATCGCTGATGAGAAGGTATTGGCTCTATAACCTCCTTAGATTCTTTATGCTTTTTTCATGTTTTTTTACTTTGAGGATTGCTCACTATTTTTCTCCTTGACGGATTTATTACTCCTGATCCTTCATAGATTCTGTTATAGCTTGAATTCTCCATCATTCGTATTGAAAGTGTATAGTGCTGGTAATTAAAAAAAGTCGACATATATGCCATCTGTCGTAGTTTAGTTTGGAGACAATGCTGAGACGAGAAATGTGTTTGATTTTAGCAAGCCCGTATAACTGAACTTCAAGAGGAGGTGTCCAGACTGCGATTAAGTCGTGCAGGACAGCCTCGTGATTTCACCGACAAAAGCATTACAAGTCACGAGATGGTGGGGATGATTATTTACTGCTTTGACCCCGAAGCGTGCTCAACTCGTATCTACGATTTCACGTTCTTTAGGTGACCCTCCGTATGAAAATGGAAAGGTCAGAAGTTGAGCTGAGTGAAAGAAAGGCTGAGCTTGCTCAATGTCAGACAAGAATGAGACATGCAGAAGAGCAGGCAGCTGATCTACGGCAACATGTACAGCTGCTTAAGGAGCAAATTACCAATCGTGAACAACAACATACGCTCTTACAAGGCGACGTAAGTATTAATGCTTCACTTGTGCCCACATTTTTTTACTTATTACATATAATTTCAATTTATTATTTTTATTTACTCAGTTTGTATTCATCAATTTTGAAATTGTTATTGTTTGAAATTGTTCCATAACAGATATGAGAACATTTCAAGATTCAGCAAATGAATTTTTCTTTTTTTCGGACTGTCGGTCCGGTTTAGAGAGAAGGATGATTTTTCGCGTATGGTCAACCACAAGAGCGCATGCATGAGCGAAATTGATTCCTTCATAATTATTTCATACTGATTTCGCATTGCACTACAACTGGTTATCAGCGCAAGCAAATGTCGTTAGGGTCCGCTCCAGCAATGTTGTTGAAACGATACCTTTGCGTAATGACATCCTGACATCAAGTGACCGGTTCGAATCACGCTAAGCCACAGATTTCATTTTCCTATTCACTTTTAGGTCGACGCTTTGAGACAAAAGCTAGAGGGTAAAAATCAACAAATGGAACAACGTGATCAACGAATAGAGCGCCTTGAGAAAGAATTAGCGGCCGCAAAAGGAGAAGTGATTGAGAAAAATGAACAAGTGAGTTCATTCGTTCAGTACCAAGGATGTTTATAATGATATTCAAACACAGTGCACTTTTTCCTTCGTTTCACCTCTGTTTTCTTCCTTCCAAACTTAAAAGACTATTTTCGGTTCCTCGCGCACACTTCGTTCATGTTGATGCTGTGCACAATTTATTAGATCTACTACTATTTGTATGTGTGCTGAGTTTTTAAGAATATTTCTCTTACAGATCCAACAGTCTGATCACAGAACATCTCAGATGATGGGGCGTATTGATGGCTTGGAAACGTCCCTGAGAGATAAAGAGGCTGAGTTGGACAAGGCTAAGGTTAGAACCTCTTCAATTTACTTGTTCTGTACCCGAGAAGCTCTATAGCGGTCTACTTTTGAAGGTTAATTTAGGAAATTGTTTTCGGACCTTCAGATCTTCATTTCATTTTCAGATTCGACTACTCAGTCATCCTGATGTAATTAAAGAGAAAGAGATGAAGGACAAGATCGAATCAAGTATAGTTTTCTTCGTATATCCCCAGATCCTTTTTAGTTTGAGATTCTTTTCTGTTCAGTGACACTGGAAAAGAAACGTTTGCAAGATCACATAGATCAGTTGAGAAGGAACTCTGAAAAAGAGCGTTTGGAGCAGCAAGAGACCTATCAGGCTGAGGTAAGGATGACGGTTTTTGCCTCTTTTGTTTGTTGCTCATTCGTTTGGCTTAGACTCTTTAGTATCATACATCATTCGAGAAATGAAGAAAGATTTTTTTATAGTTGCGGCAACTAAGGTGCAACGTAGAGAATTTGCAGAAAGAACTTGCTGATCGTGATGTTTTATTGGAATCACAGAATGAGAAGGTTCGTCATGCTTATGATTCGATGTGAGAACATCTATTCTCTTTTCCTTTCAGATCGGTGATATGGATCGTGAACTTGCCACCTCTAAGCAACGGCTACAGACAGCAATAACAGATAAGGGTGCTGAAGAGCTTCATCGTGAGGTCGGTTTTACCTGTCATGTGCTTAATTTTTGGGCGAGAGGCAGTGTGGTAACAAGTGTTGCACTGCCACACTGGTCTTGAGTTCGAAACGCGGGTTGGTACTCACCCAGGTCAACCAGGCCTTCCATCCCCTCGGATTAGTTTAATTGGCACCAGACGTGGATGGCGCGTCTCAAAAATTAGATTTATTAGAGACCAGAGATTCCGTTCATTATCTTTTTATGCTCTAATACTGACTTAGTAGGCAGTAGGATCATGCAGTAGGTGAGAAAAGAAAATGCTTGCACAGTTTAAAAGAATCGAGTAAAGGGTACGGGTGTCTACTAATGCGTAAGATCGCTCGATCAGGCAGTTAGAGAGAAAAGGGGTCGAACATCGTAGCTGAATTTCAAAAGCCAAGATAAAACACATCTCAGTGATCGATGTTTCAGGTAGAATCAGCTCGAGGGGAAATAGACAAATTACTGAAAATAGTTCGCCAGCTGGAGAAAGAGAATACACAACTCAGTTCACAGTGCAAGCAATTGCAAAACGCAATTGATCGAGGTGGAACTGAAGCAAGCAGCGGTACCTTGACTAAGGTAAGGTGTCCTTCTGCAGCATTCTGTTATCAACCAAAATGGCTAATATGAAAGGCTGGTGTTTCAGGGCGACATTACGTCTGTAGTACCTGGCAGTCTCCTTCCTGGAGGTATCAGTGCTCAAGCAAAGAAAAGGTAACAATCAGGCTTTTGGTGACTTCGAGCTTTTCTAGCATCCTAATTCAGGATCGAGGAATTGGAAGAAGCACTGAGGGAATCAGTCAGCATCACAGCTGAACGTGAAGTTCACCTTTCCCAGCAGAAGCACATCCTTCATCAAGTGAACCAACAGGTTCTGTTCAAATGATAAATAGCTTTTGCAATAACTCGTGTTTCTATAATTAGTTGGTACGGTTGCAGTTGAGTGACGCTCGACGTGAAAACGCAGAATTGAGAAAGCGAGTAGCAGAGGGAAGCACGGGTGACCGTGAACAGTTGATGAGAGCACTCGAAGCCGAACGGCGACAACACATCGAGCAACTGTTACAGCTGAAGTGCGCTCGTCGAATTTTTTTCAAAGTAAACAGAGAAAATTTGCAAGTTTTTAGACAAGAAGCTCTCATGGCTGCCATCGCAGAAAAGGATGCACATTTGGCCCTTTTGGAAAAGTCTCGCGCGCCTCGTGAAGAAATCGACAATGTTCGTAGGCACAAAGATTCCCTGATGCGAAAGTTGAAGCAGGAGAACGAACGGTATGTTTATTTTCTAGTGTTACAAAAATTTTATTCCTATTTTTTTAATTCGATCTTGAACAGATTTTTTCTGGGGCCTAGCCCCCGCTTTTTCTTTACCTGGGCTTAGCAGTGCATGTTACTCTCATTTCTCCCATAAGTATCGAATCGAGGAGGCGTTTGATGAACGAATTTCTCTCGATTCGTTAGCCCTTTGGGATTTGGGAGGGATCAGGGTAAAGTAAAGTGTTCAGGGATAAACACTGGTAAGGTAAAAGCTACTGACCTGTTCGACTCTGATATAAACGATGGACACCCACAATTTGCTTTCAAGTGTGCTCTGTAGTATGCGGCGAGGCGGTGGATTTGTAGAGAATTGATAGCAAGTGATAAGAGTTGATAAGCTCCCAGATAGAAGTCATTGGTTCCCTTGCTCCAATAGTTCTCTTGCCTTCAGAGGTGTTTTCGTGACCAAATAAGTATTCCAGGCGTGCAATGGTTGTTCGGCCTGACAGTGCTGCCAGCGTCGTTCAGCCTGGCGCTGCAACAGTCGCCGTTGGGGGTCCCACTCCTTTCATATCACAGCCAAGCCCTCGACAAGGTATTATACTCTTTGATTTCAGTTTCTTTTGTTTTCCAAGTGTTATATATACTATTTTCTTATTCCCTCAGGTGATGTGATGGCTATGTCTGGAGAGCTTGATGACGCCGAAGGAATTTGGGCATAATTCTGCTCTCGAATCCTTCCAATGATAGAAATCTTACTAGTCATTTGTTTCCAAAGCATTATAGGAATCGCTGCTGTCATTTTATTTTCTGACCATGACCTAGGTATGCTCTCGCACTGCCGTGCACACGCTTTCCTTTACGTTGAGCCTTTTTTTCGTCAATTCTGCCCTTTTAAATCCTTATCACCTCTTGGTCTCCCATCGCTTTCGCACCACTCACTGCAGCAACTCACACTCCCACACTCGTACTGCATTATAGACTACTCTCATCGGATCTGATCCTCCTGCATAATTTCTCAATTCTGTGCATTTTCTCACGGTGTTTGTCTGTTCGTTCAATTTTCATTTTTGCACTTTTTCGTTCACTTTGTTGTTGGTGGCGCAAACCTTTTTTTTTTGACATTTAGTCCTGTTTAGGGACGTCTTTCCAGATGTTGATCACATCTTGAACCTCACTTTTCTTTTGTAGTAATATAATTTATTAATAAAGATCAAAACGACTAGAAAAGTTGCAACAACATAGAATGTTGGGTGAAGAGGAGAATCAATGCAAGAATCACACTGGTGTGTGGTGAAGCTGAAAAAGCTGTTGATCTCTCCAGGAATGGATAGAAGAAGTCATTAGGTAGCCGTAAGTCGATGTGAGGAAGGGCGGCGAAGCGAGACGAAATGGCTGAATGAGAGTAGTTTTGGCAATCTCCAACCCATTGCATTCTACTAAGATTGAGAAAAGGGTTTCTTCGAAGTAGATAGTTAGACTCAAAAACCACGTTCACGATTCGGCCAGGTACCAGCAGAATGAGTGTAGGGGAAGTGAGTGCAATAAGGGGGGAGGGGGGTTGCATAGACCAGGACTCGAACTAGCCGTCTGGGATGAGTGGCACAAGCGCACGAAAGAAACCACGAGTGTTCTCATTCCCGGGCTCTACCTCCCAAATTGGAGCAGCACTGGCTGGCTGCTACTCAACTCCGTTCAATTCGTAATTGTCATTGTAAATTGTTCGTAGTTCCACTCATGGAGAAAACAGTGTCAAAATGCATAGGGACGCCGGCTTGGTCATTAGATTCGTGACATTTTTTAGACATTTCGCGTTGGTTTCATCGCTTCCGTGGATTGCACTCTAGCCATTTCATAAAAATTAACTCTCCGGCACTGAAGAGAGAAGTGGAATCAAGAAATGTCCTAAGCTTTGACGAGAGTCGTGATCCGTGACTCTGTCGAAGACTGAATTTTCTTGAGGATCGGGAACTAAGCAGCTTTCCAATCGACAGGACTCTCCAGTAGTCGTCATATTGTTAGAGAAGTCACCGACTCCGCTTCTGCAAAAGGGTTCGTGCCCCTGTAAAATACCGTCGCAGAACTATCCACTTCCAGTGCAACGCAGAAACTTCTTCTTGGAAATTCCGAGAAATGCCAATCAAATGGCAATCGAACCTCATTTGGGTTTTTTTTGAGGATGTTTTCAAGTGCAAGAAGTCAACATTTATAGTGTCCACTGTATATCGTGAAGACACGAATGAATATGAATATAGTTGATATTTTTGTTTGTAATCTATAGTTTTGACTAATGTGGTCAAAAACGGACTGCACGAGTGTACCTACCCCTACATCCCGTCAATCATCGCTTCCTATGGTGCAGAGCAAACGAAGTGGCTGATGGTTGCAACACTCCTCCCCTTGGTCCCCACTTTCTTTAGTGATATCCAAAACGGGGTTGGGTTAGGGTACGATCAGCTGAAAAAAGTTCAAAATGTGTGTCTTACGTGGCGTTGAGTCTTTGAATTGAACGCTGAACCGTATGATTGCCGAGTCGGTGAGGGACAGCTAAAAACACCAGGCTTGAATGATTTTTTACAACAATTTTTTTAGAAATGGCTGAAGTATAAATGGGAAATCAGGGATAGGAGATCTGACCGCGTTGTTATTGGTCGCATAAGCCGCCGATTTAATAACTAGCCGGTGACTCCGTTCTGAGCCTTCTCTAGCATAGTAGATGAAAAATAAAAAATCCGTGTTGAGAAAGCAAGTTGTACCGGGAGAATCCTGTAATTGATTCAGCTTTAAGGTTGTCCTACAGACATTGGGAAATCTCCCTTTGAGATGGTCTTAGAAGGCGGAAGAGCGTCACTGACCTGTACCTCGGTTCGATTTTTCCGAATCACCTGTGCATAGGTCTCGTTGGATACGGTTCCATCCGGCACGCTCTTAACCCACTTGGGTACAAGCTCGTCTTCAAGTTGTTGGACTACTTTTTGCATCTCTTGGCATTGTGAAACTCTAAAAAATTACTCATCAGATGAAACTGGTAAGATTTCTTTGACAACAGAGCTCAGGCAGTCATAAAGGATATCGATGGTGAGAATTCCACCGAGGAAAGGTGGAGCGGTAAAAAGAAGTCGTGGGCTTTCGATATTTGGATTCTTGCTGGGAGAGACAGTGAAGAGTTCAAACGTAAAAATTTAATATTCACTCTATCTTTATGATGGGTGCACTTTGACGTCTTGATAATGCAGGAACCCGGACACTTTCAGGAGGGTTTGGTACCCAGTGATATGAACGGCACTCCAAAACGGTCAAGACAACACCCAAATATAGGTGTGAGGAGTGAAGTGGTTTTTCTGAGCCTGGGAAGATTTCTGTGGTCTAGGAAGTGTGGCACACGATAACAAGCAACATCAGAAAAATCGGAGAGAGTTAGAGATGGCGAAAACATGTTCTGGGAGTTACTACTAAAAATTTGATTCAAATTAATCAACTGACCGTATGGTGCAAGTGGATGAGGAGTTGACCAAGAATTTGATAGGTACTCTGCTGTGTGTTTCACAGAGACCAGCAAGCGGCAGTGAGAACAAGAAGGGAGCGTCGAGATCATCTGAAAGAAGCTGTTTGAAAAATCTTCCGAGACGTCTTTGTCGAACAAATGAAATCTTCTATATTCTGCAAAGAACATGGATCATATTTGGGGCCAGTGCAGTTTTGCATTCTCGTCACATCCAGTACTCCACGCTGTTTCCATAAAGGAAAATCGGACAGCTTGGTTTTATGATGGAATACAATACTGTGAATGGAGAACTTCACTGACAATATAGTCCCTCGAACGCCATAAAATTATGAATGAATAAGGGAAGCATTGGAAGGAAACCCCGAGCATAAGTACAGCGCAGGACACGGGCGGGACCTGTGGGTGAAGCAGTCACTGCGTTGTGCTGCAAAACGACCACGGCCTCGAACCACGAAGCAAGGCTTGGTTACGGCAAATGATGACCTCACTTCTGCATGGGAAGCAATAAAGGGGTTACGAGGGGAGGATTCTCGGTTTCTGTGGGCATTCAACTGCAGACTCATGCCGTCGTACGTGTTTTCGAACTCTGATTTTAAAACTACGTTCCGAATCTGCGAAAAATTCTAAGCACAAAGTTACGGAGTTTCCCCTGTGTTTCAGTGTTACATCATTGTTAGAACTACCGAATCTGACCCTGGCAGGTTAATACCATCGACGCTCGGTGGTTCCAAAGCTACGGTGAGTGGTTCTCATTTCAATCATCTGCCCTGGTGGTCTCGAACTTTGGTGAGCAGTGGAGACGTTTCAAAGTCACGAATTGTTACGATCCTTTCGGGCCGTGGAGAAGGCGATTCCGATGAAACGTCAGCATACTAGTGCTTATATACAGAACTCGTGGACAGTTTAGGAAAACAAATCAGTAGCACAGCAATTATGCCAAGATTCCAGTCTTCTAATTGCTCTATGCTATTCTAACTAATATGTATTGTTCTCTTATGTTTATTCTGGTCGGTTGATTGCATTATCTCAAAGACCGGTCAAAAACGAGGCGATTCGTTTTTTGCCCCAATTGATTTTCAAGTACCTCCTTTCGGACCGCAGGAATTTAGCATCCTAGTGGAGTAGTAGGAGAAACTATGAGCCAATGGTATCAACAATTCAACGGTGGCAGATTCCAGCCCCCTGATACAACCAATCACTCTGTTGTGTGCCCTGGCTATAATTTTCAGCATGCCAGGTCCTCTTTGAGACGTTCGGAAGGGTTAAGGGTCTGTCTGTGCGCAGTAATATTCGAGGACTGCAAGCCATTGAGTAGGAAAACATGGAATCGCTAGATTACCGTACTCGTACCCTTCATAGCATAGATTTCATCTCCACGTTGATATCCACGCTCCTTGTTTTCCTGAGGTGACTCAAGATGGTCTTTGAAGATGACGGTGAACTTCTGCCTGAAGATGGTGTGGTTTTGTGCCATCAGTGTCGAGTATTTGATCGAGGGCAATTCAGCATCCACTATCAAGGTGTCATTGAGAGTGATTTCCATCGTTACCTGAATGGAACAGTGGATTCGCAGAGGTCCACCGGGAATGATAAACTTACCTCTTCGATGACGTTTCGGCACTGACCGTCTGTCCATTGCGCTGCCATTAAAGTAGTATTCGTACGGAACATCGTTTCAGTGATCCTGTTGCCAATGAGCTGAATTAGCGATCAAATTAAAATCCATTGCAGCTGTAGGAATTTTATTGACAAATTCAATATTTTCCTATCCTGTTAAGGTCAATTGTAGCTTTCTTTTTCAGTATCTCGGACTCCAAGGAGCTAAAGCCTCTAGCGCCACTAGTCTTGACTGTCTTCACTCCCGGTACACGAATTGGAATAAGACCTTCCTCTTCTCCCATGTCGGCTCTGTCCAGCTCACACCCTGCTCATGGGACTTTGCTTCCCTTTCATAGGATTGTATAAAAATTACATAAAAGTCGAAGCCCTTGCTAGCAGTCATTACAAAATCTCTTTTGTCGAACTTCTATCGATCAAAGGACCCCTACAACTCCAACTGGAATGAGGCACCATGGCCAACTGATGTTGATATTGGCTTGATGAGTTCAGGATGTTAGTTACCAGCACAGTTCTGTACCAGGGTTACCTAACCATTCACCTCTTTTCATCCTCCAATCCTCACAGGACCTGCAATCCGGCGGACTGCTACTGTAGATTTAGCTCAAATTTAATTTGTCTGCATTAGTTTTAGGTTAGTTGAAAAATAACTACTATTTGGGGTGCACTCTGTGAGTGTATGAGTAAATAAATAAATAAGTAAATAACAATAAATAAACAAATAAAATAAATAAACAAATAAAAATGAATAAATAAATGAATAAAAATAAATATAAATGGACAAGGATAAAACAATCGAAGAAGTGAGTGCGTAACAGACCAAGGCTTACTTACCGATACCAATGGTGACCCGAAAAGTGATTGAGCAGAAAGAAATTTGTTTGATAGGCATTCGGACTCCGAGAAAGACGTGAATTCAGGAGTACAGGCAGTGGATTGCGAAAAGCCAAGAACTGGAATGGTTCGTTGGTACCTGTTGAGAAGAGACTTGGCTAGGAACATACCTACTTCCTGTGTGGCAGTGCATTTGGAGCCGAAAAACGAGGCTGGAATAAGGAATTCCGTCAAGTGGTCACCGTCTCTTGTAAGGAGTACTGGAGGAGATGATTCATTCTGGTCCTATAGAGGAAGGATGAGGATTTATGTATTAGGTCGTGAAGAAAGTTCTTGCGTTTTTGCGCCTCAAAGTTTAAATGTACATATCTCGGCTTAAACAAAACTTCATCAATCGAAATAACAACCATTACTATCGACACACTTTTGCTAACGAGGAATAAATTAGCTTATCCCATTCGCATAAAAGTCCGGAGATCTAGAGGCGATGAAATCGTCGAATGCCGCGGCAGCATCATGTTGGGTTTTGAAGCATTTCTCCTTGAGAAAGCCGTCGAGATGTTTAAGGAAATGGTATTCTGTGAGGGCAAGGTCTGGGGAATATGTTGGATGCGGGAGAGTTTCATAGCTTAGCTCCATCAATTTTTTCAGGTTAAGTTGTGCGACGTGGGGCTGAGCGTTGTCGTAGAGTAGAATTGGCCCCTTAATATTCACCGGTGCCGGGCTCATGAGCTTGAGTTTTCGATGCCTTTCGTCAATTCCTTGACAATACTTCTCGGCTGATCCGGATCCATGGAGTTGTGGTGGATCAGCTCGGCTGCAGACCACCAAACCAGCACCATGACCTTCTTTCCATGCTGCTTCGGCTTGGGAAAATGTTGTGGGGCTTGATCCTCGTCCAGCCACTGGCCTGTTCGTCACAGTTGTTGCACAGAATCCACTTCTCATCACACGTCACAATACGGTCTAAAAAGGATCGTTCCTGTTGCGCAGAAGCAAGGCGGAGGCGAGCTCGAAGCGAAGGTCCCTCTGGTGCTGGGTCAACTCATGCGGCACCCACTTATCAAGCTTCTTCGACTTCCGGATCTCCTGAATGTGGGTGCCAACCGTCCTGCTAGAAACATTCAATCTCGAGCCGATATCCCTCAGTGTTGTACGTGGATTCTCTTCCACTAACGCTCTCAATTGTTCGTTGTTAACGGCCGGTGGCCGCCCACTACGCTCATCATCTCCCAAGCTCTCATCGCCGGTACGGAATTTTTCAAACCACCACTGTGCTGTATGTTTTTTCGTCGTACCTAGACTAAGGGCATCGTTGATATCCCGGGCCGTTTCCGTCGCTCTCCTGCCCAATTTGAATTTTGAAAGAAAAATTGTGAGGATCTGTCGTTTGTCCATGCTGATTTCGACCCTCTAAAAAATCCCAGGAATCATTTAAGGGCAAAACCGGTTGAATATTTGGATAGAGCAAGAAATGCGCTTCAGAATGATATAAAAATTGCAAAAAATTCAATAGCAAATAGCACCGCGGCGAGCATTTAAAAATTGGGCGTCAAAAAACGCAAGAACTTTCTTCACGACCTAATAAAAATAAGTATGTAGTACTCATGACTCACTCCCTCGTAATCTAAAGAAGGATTCTCCGAAACGAATTCAAGCCACTGTTCCTCAGTTTGAATGATTGGGACTTTCTCATCCGATTGCTCCTCTGAAATATTGTGATGAGTTCATTCAAGTTGGAGTGAGTGTAAGTTTTTTTGTAAGATTTGTTTTTTTGTACTAACACAAAACTCCTCAATGACTGAGAAAGAAAGAAACACACATTTTTGTGTTTATAGCTACTGTCATGTTATGCGGAGGGGGGTGGTGCTTTTTACCCGAACGGCCGCACCCGATCGCTCGCTATGAAAGGGTGGATTCGAATTTTAGTAGAGCGGCACGGTGACCGGCGCGAAATCACAGCCGCTTGCCGGGAGAAATGCGGCCCTTCGAGATGCAGGACATCCCGAAATTACATGTGTACCTAAATTGCAATGTCTCGCAAGCTCATCGATGGGGAATGTCTTCTTGACTACACCAACGTCACAGCACACAACAACATGCAGCCACTAAATCTCAATTTTCAGGCACCAAAACGAGTTATGGGGAAGTTATGGGTAGTCCTGATGCGAACACAAGCCTGAAGGCTATTCTTGAACATCTCAGCCAGTGCACATTCATGGAATCACCTATCCAGTTCTTCCAAAACTGGTCTTTCAATGACTCATTATCAGTATGACTGGCCCACAAGATCCTGCTCTCGTCGATGAACCGCACTGAAGAGTCGAGTAGGTTAAAACATGGGGAATAAAATGGTCATTCCTCGCTGACGATGAAGAGAGGCAGATTGCGTAAGCACTCATCTTGACGTGGTCTTATGAATTAAAACACTGTATGGCTGAATGCACCTGGGACTGTTACGGTTGTCGAACTAAGCCTCCAGTATGTTCACCATTACCCATGGTATCACTCGTTTTTGATGTACGCGCCCCTGATAACTAGGCACAGAGCACGATAACAATGATTCTTGAGTTTGATATATCCCACTAGGATGAATCTGTGGCCCCTCGTATACAATATGCGGCTCTGAAAACGGCCTAGAAAGGACGTCATAAAGGCACACAGTTCGTCCCATGTGACGGATTTAAACGGCATTGTAGAGCCTGCACCATTCATAGGGGACTCAAATGTTTGAAGTTCGAACAATTTGTCATGACCCGTACCGACAGTGAAAGGGAATTCTGGACAGTTCTGGTTCGATGCAGTGAGCTCTTTTCGCAATGGCAACAAGTGAATTTTCGTCCAAATGCCACTCTCATGTCATTTCTGTCATGCTATTACGTACAACCTCTATTTTCACAACTTTTGAGAAGCTTCCGTTCTCACAAAGTCGACGAATTTTTTCGCTCTTCCCCATCGATGCACTATTCCCTCCGCTTTTCAGCTTAAAAAGGATACCTCAAAATTATCGTGAATTGTGCCTTTCACTCTCCATCAAAATTGACAAAAATCAACTACGTTTCCTTGTTGACGTGATTTTCGCTCCAACCATTCAATCCCTAGCCCTTAACCATTTCTACTAGAACATCCTATTAAATTGCCTTTTCAACATCCGACTATGCGAGGTGGCCCTCCTCCGCTTGACATTTTTTCTTATGCGACAAAGCGATAGTTTTGCTGGGCTTGGAAAAGACTCCCTCGTGGAGTTTCTCTGTCAACAGAAAAAACGAATGGTATATGCTTGATACCGCTGAACAAAGGCAGAGGTTATTCATGGTACGACCCCCTACTACTGGAACCCAATAATGGAGGGTATTCCCAAAAATAATATTATTGACAAGGGGTTGTAACTTGATCTGAAGAAGCCCAGATTATCTCACAAATTTTCAATGCTATTTATCAATCTTCTGAAGAACTCTAAGGAGCAAGAAATGACGTGAACAACTTACGATTAGACCGGATGACGCAAAAGAGGTCTGTAGACGGCAAGATCGACTCCCCATGGTGGAACAGTACTGAATCATGACAAGTTTGTTCAGCAGCGTGATCTGGAGAAGGGAGAATGAGGAGCAATAGCCACGAATAGAGCATAACTGTTGCCTGCGCAGAAACTACGTGGGTTGCAGCGCGTTGCTAGGGGAGAGCGTTGTTGACGACCAATGGCTCGCTGCAGGCTTAGGTCATCTGCAATTGCACTAGGTCACATCCATCATGATAATCAGTGGAGGTATGGGCTATCAGCATATTATCAAGTTTATGTTCTGGCTCAAATAAAAAGCAGTATATGAGAGATAAGCTGTTGTGGAGACGGCTACCCTGAATATACAATAAGCCAACAGCCGATGACTGCAAGCGTAATGGTGGATAAATTACCAATAACAACCTTGCTCCCCCACAGGCGGAGGTGGTGTAGCGGCACGTGGCGCACTATCGCACAAGCATAGTTAAGGGATCGAATCCCGAATCCAAACTTGGCCAAAGAACTGGGTCTCGGATCGATATCCGCCTAAGCCGATAAAACCTTCCATTCCTCCGGAGTTATTTAATAGGTACCACACTCGTGTGGGAGGATAGAATCACAGATTTGCACTTCGGCTAGCCACCGCAAACCATCGTATTGTCATAACACGCTTCGGATACGCCAGTACGATTCTGAACGGAAGTCGAGCGCTCTGGCACTTTCAGAATGATCAATGGCTTTTTTGGCTGCACGCTCCCTCGAATACCCCTCTTTTTTAGCGTCTTCCTACAGTCCACTGACTAAAAATGGTGCCATCCCCAGCGCTGAACTCAGCGGGAATGTCGGCCGCAATGAGGCGAGGGTTAGCCCTAGCGAAGTATGATCCTCCTACCCTGGCGTGTTAGAGTACATCGCAGTCTTCTCGTTCATTCAGCATTGCACTGAGTTCCTGACCTGATAGCGTGTATTAATCGAAGAAATCATTTGCTGTGGGACCTTTGAGATTTTTGAAATGACCGTGATTTTCGTGTCCGAATCCTTCGTGTCGACCGCTGCCTGCCAAACCCCCTCAGTGACTTCTGTCCTTCTATGCATCAGAATAATGACAAAAGAGCATGTTGATGGGCGTAATGAAGCAATGACCAGGCTTCATTCCCTCAAACAGCTCACAGTTCTTCCAGAAGGGCATTACTCCAGCCCACAGAACCAAGCTCACCTAGGTATGGTGCTGACTTAGCTGCCCGACTTCATTAGCGAAGAGGAATGTCTATTCTGTTTTCTACATCTTAACCCACTTGACTCATTAGGGAAGGACCTGTGGGGTTTGCAACTCTACTTCGAAGTCTTAGAAAGCAAGGAAACGTACATATATGTAGATTGCATTCTTATTTTCAGATTAGAAGCTTTATTACGTTATTAAGCGCCCATGATTTTGGGACACCCTGTACAAGTGCTAACGTCGAGCACAAGTGAGGTGCAGAAAATACAAATATGGCTAACCTCGCAATTAGAAAAAATCATTTCATTAGTAGAACCGTTGCACGTTGGTTTACCCCTAGTTTTGAACGTGCAAATTGGTTTGGTTTAAGGTTAGATTTGACACTTAAAATTTTTCTCAATTCCCTTTGCTCGAGAAAAGTTATGGTTGGAATGCCTTTCACCTACCTTTTTGACCTCTACTGCATGTGGTCTATACAATGTACAGTTCAGTGCTTTTATCCTTCTAGATGGATCTGGTACCACTTTACCGACTCCTGAGAGATGGAAGGCCTGGTTAGCATAGGCGGATATCGACCCAGGATCCGAGCCGGTGACCATGCAGGTGTGATAGTGCGCCACTTGCCACTACGCCACTTCCGCGCCCCCTCAAAATATTATTGAAATCTTTTCAGCGATTATGAGTCTTGTTACTGGCGAAGTATAAATCAATTTGTTTCTAAACGGAATAAACTCGTGTCATATGTTCGAGTAAACGTGTTAGTAATCCATCGTATCGCCTGGGATGGCATGGATCTCATGGTGAAGTACGATCCATAGGTTTCCTCTATGACAGAACTCTTCTCTTTTTCAGGCATATTGAATTTTCTGTGACGTAGGCATTTCGAAAGGGCTTTTAATCTTCTCGAAGTTCTTCTTTCGAATAATCTTAGCATTTTGTTGGGAGCATTCAAAATCTATGGTCGCCATATTTTCAAAAGGCACAGTTCAGACATTTCTGTGTTACTTAGATGAAATAATGGCTGTAACAGTGGCGGAAAATAGTGCAAAAATGGAGCAAAAGGGCAAAAATCACCGGATCTTAAAACACAGATATATGGCTTGAAAGAAGTAGCACGAAATGCTATTCGTAAATGATGCTTTATAACCGTCTGGCTACCTTTAACATAGACTATTCGTCGACGTCCTAACTTCCATAGTGAATGTCGCAGCCTTAACAGGGCCGTCATAACACGGCCATTCATAGGTGTAGACGCCGGTCAAGCCTGTTCCAGACGCCTTGTTACAGAAATGCAAGTGCAGAATAATTTCGCTTGCAAGCTAATCTTTCGCTTCCACCAGACAAATATCTTGACATTCCTTGTAGTACTGGGCAGAACAATATTTTGTTTGAAAGCTCCCGAATGGAGGAAGGAAAGGCTTAATCTTCTAATGGCCAACAGCATTCTTAGCTTCATGATCGTCTTAGATTCTTTCAAGTCCCTAACAGTTGTTCGTTCTAATACCCGGCGAACTTTTGCCAAGGTCTCAAGCACCCTGGTCTCAATCTCATTCCATCCACATGCTCTGATTCAAAAGAGAAAAGGTCGCAAATTCATCTCACTCATTCAGTTGTGATATGTTTCACTGGTTTCCTATTACATTTGTTTGTTTAGCTGCCACACTAACTTTAATAAACAAATAAATGTGGTCGGAGTAACATGCTTAATTCATTGGAGAAATTTGCTAGGCACCCTAATCTCCAGTGATGGTCCAGAGTGGTGCACAAAGGGCGAAAAGACCGGGAAGTCTGCATATTTAGAGAGATAAAAGACTTTCAAAAAGAAGTGAAATGAGGTTTTGAACGAGAATGCGACGGCAGAAGTTGCATGGAAGGGATATTTGTACAAGCTGAGAGATTGCATACTGCTGATTTCGGTAAGCTGCCTGCGTCAAGGTGTGGGTCCCGGTGCGAATGGTGCAGTCTCTACAACTTTTACAACATTCAGAAACTCGTCCGTTTTGGGTGATCACGCCGACTTGGTTTTAGGGCCCTTACAGCACCCTATTTTAAACGTTTTTGACCCGACAGCGTCCCTAAGGCTATACATGGGATTCACCCGAGGTAGAACTCAGAAGCCTTCTCTTTCATCGTGAACTATGCCACTAACGAGTCTCAGTTTACCATGGTCTTCGGGAAAGCAGTTAAACATTTATCGTTCACGTTTGTTTAAGAAGGATTCATTAAAATTATCACTATTATTAATTATTATTATATTATCCTCACATTTTCTCTCATCAGGAATCGCAACAATATTTTTTCAATCGCAACGTACGACCAATGTACGGAGGTTTCTCACAGCATTATTAGGTTTCGGAGGAGACGGAACAAAGCGATTTCCTTTTAAAAGATGGTCAACAATAGAGAACAGAGGAGGAGGTCATTTCAACCACTCGATTACGCTCATGCCCATTTGAAGGATCGAGGCGGGAAGCTGGACGCATGCTTTTTCACTATCCGACTTCAGCTTTGGTTCGAGATTTCCCACTCCCCGTCGGGCTCCTGTTCTGGCTTCTTTCGTCAAGGCGGGCACTCTTCACTAACGGGTTCTCTTACAGACACGCACTCATACATCACAATCGCTAGACTTTGTTTCTGCTGATTATTACCCCCAATTTGCTCAGGAAATGACACGGCCGTCAGCATTCCTGTTGGTTATTCTTATCCGATTTGGTAAGTCAAATCCACTTTTATTGAGAGTTCATACCTTCTGTGCCCTTCAGTGTAATTTCCGAGAGCGTCCAACTGCTTAGCCAATTGGCCCTTACCCTACTACTTCCTTATTACAAACGACTTTGACAATTTGTCGATCAACTCTGTCTGCCTTATTCGTCTTTTGCCCAAAGTTACATAGTAAATGAGAGTGCAGGACAGTTAGGCTCCTCCTTTCCAGGCTCAGCATGCATGCCCGGATATGAAGCGGAGCGGGATAAACTGAGAGAGCATCTCGGAATTGAGTGGATCCCCGGTGGTCTGAAAGAAAACTGTAAGTTTTCATGCGTAGAGATTACCCTAATCCATTTTTTCTTGATGTCTTCACAATGACAGTGCTCAGTTTCTTATACAAACAGCTCATGACTACTTGGAACATTCGAAATACGTGCTACATAGAAACACATATGTTTTTCACATCATATATCTTATTCTTCCATATCCCTCTCTTAAATAAACTGAAGCTCGGGTGAGAACGTTGATTCGTGCATTTTTTCCTATATTTGCGGAACATGTTCAAATTCTGTTGAACTTCATGTTTGTGAGTTTATCTTCTGTATTGTTCGTTTTAAATTGGTCTGGTATTACTTAGCCGCCACATTGGTTGGCCTGAGTGCTACATCCCAAGACTTGATCCTTGAGCCATGCGTACTTATCGGTAGAAATTACCTGTTTCTATCCTCTATATAAACTCCGTCGGTAAGGGATGCAGCCATAATGGCGACATAGTGCTACTACAGTCCTGATGTCAGGAGATGAGGCCAAAAATCACTTCTCTTCGAGATTTTAATGGAAGATTTGCACATTACTGTATCGGATCGAGTTTACAGGGTATCGCATTGCATGCACGCCGTCTGTATTTACCTCAGCTTCGGATTTGCGCTCTACAACTTCCAAATAAAAGCATGGGACGTGGTCTTGAAAGCTTAAGAGGAAAGATTTTTACAGGGTGTACCTAGGTCGCCTAACAGGAATGAGAGTAATCAAAGAGATGTTCAGATGGATCTTCCTTCATTCTTACGCTGCGACTGCATCGAAGACATTCAATCCATTCTTACTACCTCTTTTTTTGGCCTTACCGTTTTATCATAATCAATTACAGTTGGCTATAGCCCAAAGTACCCACAGACAATTGGTGAGAATATGGTAAATGCCTGCAGTTGCGGATTAATCTATCTTATCAAACGATTGGATCTTCCTGAATTCTCCAATCTTCTAGTCATGGAACAGGCACTTGAAACGGATATGTTACCATCGACCTAAAAATTTCAGTTCTGTGGATCCAAAGATGCTTGAAAGAAAAGAGTCAAGATTGGGAACTTCGTATGCTATTTCCAGTTCTCCTGATTTTACTTTTTTCATTTGGAACCCATTCATCTACACACAATTTATTTCTTTCGTTCCACGAATCGTTCTCATTTTTGTTCTTAGTTCACTTTCATCTATTCAGTTTACCGGCTAAGACTTCTTGTTGTCCCCCCAGATTCCATTCCCTTTTTCGCCAGGTTTCATCAAGCAAGTGCGGTCAATCCCATCACAAATCGCACCTGCAACCAGTCGTTTAGGTTCTGTACTCCTTTCTCCCGATAAATTTCTGGTTTAAAAGGTAGACAGGCTAAGGCAGCTGCAGTTCAACCGCCTTGGTACTTCCATGATGGTGATTTGGTTGTGTTTCCCTTTCAAGTCTCGTCGCTGAATAGAACTGAGAGAGGATTAGCGATCGGTTTTTACAAAATCGCGCCTGTAGGTGATAGAGACGGCTAAGGTGCGTAATCAGTTCCAAACCGGAAAGTGAAGCGTGATCGTCGGGATTGGAGTGATCGCTGACCCATACGTATGCTACTGAGCCTCCTGCGCCTGATAACAGGGGAACGGGTTCCGCTGGAAACTTGTTGCGACCCACAGTTGTCAGTAGGAAGCCACAGCTATTAGTTACTATCACACCGATCTTACTACGAAGAATCCAGCTTGGGCAGAAACGACGAAATAAGATCGGAAACTAGATGGACCGTTTCCCAGCAAAAAGAAGTTACTACGTATGCTTGCCTCAGCCTTTCTAAGACTTCAAACTTTATGGGGCTAACAGCAAGTTCGCCTCCGTGAGAGCCTGAAAGTCGAAAAACCGCCGAGATTGATTCTCTTACAAGGTATGGTAAACCAAAGACAATTCTTTAGACTAGGAGGCCCCCGGACCCGGCATACGAGAGGCTTACCTTAATCTAAAAAGCCGGTGCGTTAGATCGACCACACAGAAGCTAACTTCAGCGTACAGTGAGCAATCCTGCCTCCTTCCTGACCTCACCGTAATTTCTAGTGAAGTTACTCAATTGATTTGCCGAATGGATTTATTGCTGCCGGAACATGCTCAGTACATTGTATGATATGGGTAATATGGGTATGGGTATGAGTTACCTTACATCCGATTCACTGGAATGGCTAAAGCATTGACCCTCCGCAGATAAATCAGATCCCAGTAACGAATATGTCTTGACATCTGAGACCCATCTACTGATCACCAAAACAATATCTACTCAGCTGGAGCTTTGAGACCGTTTAGTCGTGACGCGTGACTGAGGGCTACGACGTCACATTTCGATCCATTTCACCTTTGCTAAATATTGTTCTCATTTTCTCCATTTTTTTCGTGCTGACAAAAGATTTCATAGGTCATTGGGTCGCGTCCTTCGTGGTGACAGTTCATTTCTTTTTACGATACGTCGAAAGGGATATCCGCTTCCAAAAGCATGCTTGCTACGCATTGTCCCCACACCACCCGCGATCTAGTCAGAGGGTGAATCAATGTGTCGGAGAATTCTCGAAACGGGATTTCGAAATTTCAAAAAATCAATCGGAATCTTCGAGAAAAACCTAAAATATGCTCTTTTATTCATTGATTTGCCAAGTACATTCATTAATAATAAGTACTTTTACTTTCATTAGTAATGAGGGCAAGATAAGTCAGGGTCTCGGAAGAGTATGACTGCTGGACCAATACCCTTTCTCACAATGTTAAATCATGAATCAGTAAAATCACATAGAAGATCGAATTGAAAGCGGCTAAGACTCAGAATTTCAGCCTTTTCGAAAGACCGACACATCCGACACTCATCTGACTTGGACTGCAATTTCGCAGAACCAAAAAAATGTCGTTGGAAAAACATGGAAAACAGATTGGGATTCGACTCACTCGACTTTTATCTCTTCGAAAAAATCGATTTCACCGAGTTTCCGGCGCTGCGAGTCGGACCAGGCCCTACGAAGGTCCTTCAAGGTGAGTGTACACAGGTCCAAGCCCATTATTTATTTATTTATTTATTTATTTATTCATGCGTGTCACTTCACGCGCCTTAACTTGTATAGAGAGAGAGACGCAGTCATCGTAAACAATCAAGAAGGGCTTAGTACCTATCGAACATATACGAATAACTAAAAATTGTATATAGTTGACGATCAGACACACCAAGAAGACCCATCTAACCTATAGTGGTCGGGTGGTATTATATGTAGCTGTAGCAGCTCATTTTTGAATAGGAATCGAGAGAGAATGGACATGAGAAAATCGTTCTAGAAGGTATGATTCAGGGGAGAAGATGATTTTCACTGGTGACAAAAAGAGAGAGGAACAATCAGCCATATACATTTCCTCACCGATTGGATGTCAAAATGCCACCGGAAATCTCACTTTCACGTAGGTTCCCTCCCTTTTAGTGCTCTATTAACGAGTTCACCTAAAGCAAAGCGATTGCAGATATTGGGCATACAACAGCGCTCAAGTGGAGATCGTACTATTTGAAGACCGACCTGGTGGAGATTACAAAATGCTTTACGAGAAACCCTACGTAGATTGCGGTAAGCCACTTCTATTAATTCTTTTTGAGCCCATACTCCGGCACCTCAGTTAGACTTATCTTTCACGCGCATAGGTTGAGAGCAAGCTTCTTGAGTATCTTGGAAACAGTGAAAAATCAAAAGCATGGGAGCAAACCTGTACCTTGTCGAAATCTTTTTTGTTAGAAAATACTCTTTTGTTGCATTTGCTCCAGTTATGGCTATCCCTACCGATGTACAGCGCCCGAAGCTGGACATTCTCGAAAACTTGGTATAATTCTGTAATTCCGAAATTCTTTCTGAAAGCTCCTCCCTAGCTACGAAAGGCAGACGGCCAGTGATGTAGTGAGTGATACAACCAACAACTCTTCGACACCCCTTATACCTTGGTATCTGTGGCTGCCCACTCTACTGTTTCATGTATTTTCCATGCCTTCCTTGGAAACACCAAACATGAGAGTGAGGAAGCCTTTCGAAGGTGTTGTGCTGCATTTGCTGCCCTTCAGAAGGTTTAGATCCTGATCAACAACGGAAAGATTGATTCAAGTCAGCTGTACCACATAGCTGGAACATCGCGGTAGACAAATGAAAAAATAAATGGAATTCAGTCTCTTCAAAGGCTCCCCATACTTCCTCAATCCGACTTCCTCCAGGGGTTTCGGCTTTCAATAGTTCTATCTATTTTTGAAGTTCGTTCAAAAAATGAAAGTCATTATCAACTAATTTGAAATGAAGTCCACCAAACAGCTGTTGTTGGTTCATTAGCGGCCTAAGGAGCCAAAGCCTAGGAGCGGAAAAGTGGGATACCGTCTTCCGTTAGTCATCTATGCGAACGTGAGAAGTTCGATTCTTTATAAGCTCGACTCGAGGTAACTGGTACTGAGTAATAAACCGGTTTGCTGAAACCCTACCAAGCAACTTCCATGACAGGTCTCCCAGGCTGGAAGAGTTGTCGCCTGACGGCTATCATCCAGACAGCGAATCCAGCGACAGCGCTGTGGAGAAAATTCGATCCCTCAAAAATCCTAATCCAAGAATACTTGGGAATGGTCTGCAAGGTTCTTCAACATGACTATGAGACCTTGGAACCTTGGATAACAGAGGCCCTACCGACGTGGTTGAAGCTTACAAAACCTCAAAGACGAATGAGTAAACCTCATATGAAAAGTTCGACACAGCAGCTTCATCCTATGGACAACTCGTTGGCTGCTGGCTGCAGCATTACCCTACCTCTCATTCTCTCTCTGAGTGCTAGGTTCTAAACATATCACGAGAGCTTGAGGAGAGAGCGAGATCCTTCAATATTCCCGGAGTTCAGGTGTGAAGGATATAAAATGCTTTAAAGTCCTTGGCGTTGATCGAACCCGATTTTCGGGTGATCCCACGCACTCCACTTCCACTCAGGATCGTAGTGGCGTAATGAGTGCGTATGTGGCCTATACAATGACTTGCGGTGGCCAGCCGATGTACAAGTCAGTGCTTTTATCCTCCCAGACGAGTCTGATACCAATTCACCGACCCCGGGGGGATGGAAGCTTGGTTTGCCTGGGTGGGCATCGACCCAGGATTCGAACCACTGACCGTGCGTGTGATATAGTGCGCCACCTGCCACTATACCACCTCTGCCCGAACAACTTTGATATAAGCAAAAAATCGAATTGGAGCTGATAAATGAAATCGCTTCAGATTGGAGGAGAAGACGACTCCTACTGACAAATGCTACTTGGGGGCTTTCATGGGCCCCTTCCCTGCCGTTTTTTACACGCATATATGCCTACTCAATCAAAATTCTCATCAAAGTGGTGAACCTTGGCCGATCCAGTTGTCCCACGCCCGAGCATATTGAGTGAAAGTGGGAAAGGCCGTTTTCAACAGGCCAGTTCCTTTGTAGAGTGCAGATTGTTGTGAGAAGGTCACCATCTCGCGCAATTAATTACGTGTGGTCATCCACGTGACTGAATTTTTTCTGAATACGAACTTTCTGCTACTCATACAGAGTCTATGATGACAGAAGCCTCACCCTCATACCTGCTTGTGGGATGAAATCACCTGTTCAGTTGCCTCAGGGCCTGATTTCTCAAGAAAACCCTAGTTCGGACAGGAATGGGGGAACGATCATCAATCAAATTATGTGAATGCTAAAGGAAGAAAGGATGATAAGGATAGGGTCCTTGGAAGTCACCCTTTCTGAGGTGGGCCACGCGTCCGGCTCCTACTCATAGTTGTACACTCTTTGAATGCGTATGGCCTATACAATGACTTCCAGCAGCCAGCCGATGTTCAAGTCAGTACTTTTATCCTCCCAGACAGGTAAAATACTAAATAACTGACCACGGAACTGACCACGGAAGGATGGGGACTTGATGGCTTGCGCGAAGTTTGATCCTGATAGTAAACGAGCTCTAGGATGTTGGACAAAAAAGCTCTCAAAGAGTATTTGAGTGAAAGAATTTAAATGCTTTTCACCCAACGATCTCCACAGGGCCCTCTTTCCTCCTACCGTCCATTTTTTTTCTAGTTCTATTTACTTCTTATCTTTTTGTACTGCTACTGTAGCATCATAAGTGATCCTCGAGGGACCTCGCCGAAGCTAAAGTAACGGCTGAGCAGCCGTACATAGAAAGAAATGGAATGAGCTCACAGGAACAGCGGACCCTGCGACAGCGCGGGTTTAACGCTAGGGAGGAAAGGCTGTAGCATCATATTCATCATACCCTTCAACACTTTGCGATGGCTCCTTCACTAATGTCACTGCTTCCGCAGAGCAAAGATGCCGAGTTAAACAAGGGACGGGCAGCTAGTTTCTGTGCATGACTTCCTTCCTTTATGGGAAAAAAAAACATTTTAGGAACTGTGAAAATGAACACCGAATGTCACGCCGAAATTCCGGCCCGTCAAACACCATTCAGGTAATTCTTAAATTCGTCTTCTTGATCCCCGGTCTCAACCTATAGAAAGCGTTTCCAGAATTGGAATCAGAGCTTACGACATGGCGACCACCGAGGGATCGTTTATCATGCTCGATAATATCATATATAGAGCTTCACTGTGCAAGGTGGCAAGTATGTTGCTCAGTAGTAAGTTCTCATAAAAAGAGATATGTTAAATTGTTATCAACCGCAGTTGACATGGGCGATGGCTTCAAATCATCTCCACTGGTATCAGCAGCAGCGGGAAAGCCAATTCGATCCGCATCAGACCTTGATTGTAAAGACTTCGAGTCATGCCGATGGAGAGGTGGCCCAGAGAATTCCAAGGTTTGCCCCTATTTTGATTACCCTATGGCTTTCTTGAAGGCAGTTCGTTCAGCCTTGGAGAATGTCTTCCTCGTCGCTTCCACTCGATTTGCTGTTCAATATGACAGGCAGCTATATTGAGCCCGAAGGGAGATATGCTTTGCTGTATATTGAGCAGGACACTAAAGTAAGTGAAGACTGATTGCAGGAAATGACACTCTCCCTAATCTTTTTTTCAGGGACCGCTTGATTACCTGCGATCAGATCCTATCAACTGCCAAAGCCAGACAGAAAACACCCTTTCGTTGAGGTACTGTGAAAGTAGACTTAGACTGGACCTATCCAACTGATGATGGTTTGTTCAGATTCTGGAAAACGAGAGATGTCGAACTAGAGGCCTGCGCGATGTCACTGATGGGAGAAGAAATCGAGTGCTACGCGTTGCCATCTGAAATGAGTCCAGCTCCGGTTTCTGTATCGTTCATCAAAGCTGCAAAGAACTTCGAGGTACTGTAGACCTGCCTTCTTCTCCTATGCTAAAGACCTGAATGGAATTTCAGATCACCATCCGAGTGCGGTCCTTCAATCCGGACTTCGATTCACTGGTGATCATTGACGACATCTCCTACCGGGCCACTCTTTGCAGCGATGCTTTGAGTGTCTTTGATCTTGGCGAACACTTCCTGAGCACTCCAATGCTCAGTCTGCTCCTCAACAGGAACGTCGACTCAGCGAAGGTGAGAAAGCGTTCTGCTGCTAAATGTATCTCGGTAAATGATCCAAGCAAGCAGTGTAAGCAAGTCGAAGTGAGTATTCTTGTTGATGTGCGTCATGGTGAGGATGTGCCTTTTATCTGTTAGCATTGTTGGAGGCCTATATCAAAATTGTAGATGTTATCTGAAGGTAGAGAATGGGTAGAGTTTAGGAATCCCTGCGACCACTTAACTAGGCCGCACAATGAAAACTGTGCCTCGTAAAGCTGAAAGAAGAATCATACCTTTTTGGTACTCTTTCCACTTCCGATCGACTGTTTCAGTGTCCTGGTAATAGGTAAACAGCGAGGTTTTCATCTGTACGGCTCATCTCGTGTGCTGTGCAAAGTCATTCCTGGCCTAACCCCACCATCATTGCTTGAATGTAGGTTGTGAGAAATATCTAGAATAAATGACGGAGTATTTTGCCGTTCAGAAGTTTCGTTCCTGAAATGCGCCCCGCATTCGACTTCTAATCATAATCGTAATGGCCTTTTCAATGCGTACTTGCCCTATAATAATAAGTTGGACGATCAGCCGATGACCAAGCTAATGCTTCATCTTCCTAGTCGAGTCCGGTACCTAACAACCATCCCCCAATGAATGGAAAACTTTGCTGGCCTTGGCGAGTATTAATCCGATAATCGGTTCCAGAATGATGTTTATGTGATATTACCTCACCCGCTACCACGCCAGCTCCACTCTGTGAGAAATATACAGGCATATATGGAGTATCGCACTTTTTGGAAGTAGAAGGATGCCTAGCATCCGCGAGCCGATGGCGCAGCGAATCTTACTATGGTGAAGGATCGAAGTAACCAAACGACCACTTCCCAAGGAGTAGATCGGACTTGCAGCTGTGGGAATAACGATAACAGCTGTAACTAAGAA
This sequence comes from Haemonchus contortus, assembly GCA_000469685.2. Taxonomy (NCBI): domain Eukaryota; kingdom Metazoa; phylum Nematoda; class Chromadorea; order Rhabditida; family Trichostrongylidae; genus Haemonchus; species Haemonchus contortus. The sequence goes on along the minus strand of LS997565.1, from coordinate 19,761,391 downwards.
AAGACGATGAGCTTCATCTGAGATGACATCTATGAATGGGAACGAACGCTTACTTTTCCTTGTTTTTCTCGTACACCTATTATAGCCAACTGTATGAACATAACTGACCTACAAAAGAATGACACTAGATAGGGAAGGTGTAGGAAGGATGTAGGGCAGTGATAAGTGGCGCCCTACTACACGCGTGCTTCCAAATCTCGGATCAGTTCTCGCCCAAGTTATCCAGGCCTTCCGGGCTTCTGGGGTCGGTTAATTGATACCAGTTTTCTATAGGAGAAACGAAGCACTGACTTGTACATCTGCCGCAGTTCATTGTATAGGCAACATCCAACTTTAAACGCCTCCGCTAGCCTAAATGGGAAGCGAGTGGGTGAGCGAGTAACAAAAGGGGACTTACCATCCCCAAAAAGCTTCGAGCTTCTGAAGTCGACGGAGCTGGAGAAATAAAAGGAAAAGTTAAGGCAGTCTCACAATCTTATTCGGTAGAACGCAGTAAAATGTTTGGGCGTAGCTTGACGACCTAGAATACGAAAAAAAACTGAATTTTATAAGCTCCGGTTTTAGGAACTTGCTTGCGACTTTTCTCGACGAGCGGCAAACTGTGTCTGGGGCTCAACAGAGTCCACAACTGGCAATGAGGACACAGAGATTGCTCAGAACCAGTGGATGGTCGGCCATGGTCCGCTTAACCAGGAGAAATTCTACTCCCTTACTGGTCACAACGACTTGCCAGGTACGAGAATCTATAGAATCTTAAGCGAAGAGATGGAAGCAGTTGTTTTCATCGGCTTCATTCGCCTACAACAGTAAGGCTAAAGGTTCTCCAGCAATAAAGTCATCAGCTAGCGAGAATAGGCTACGAACCGTAAAAACGAGGGTTCGATTAAAAAATCATCATTTCAGATGGCGAATTCGCAGTGGCTCGAATGGAAACTGGCGGTTCTACCATGCTACTTTCCGAAGTGATCCGATGTGTCGTGAAGGACGTCAGCATCCAGTTCAATTTATGGCTCACAGGAACTGCCAAATTGCAGGTGATTGATGTCGATTTTCAAGCTATCAACCGATTCTGCCCCATAAAGTCCTTTTGACTAGGTGTGTCTGGTGGACGAATCGACACCATCCCTTCTGGACTGCCAACCGGCTGCATCCGGTCCAGTAGTCGTCGACCTGCCTCGTATTGAAAGGCCGTTCAGGATCGCTCTTCGAGCAGAATCTCCTGATCAGGGAATGGTCATTGTAGACGACATAAGTGTGCAGGTGGGCCGCCTAAATTATTGAAAGATAAGAAAATATCTCAAAAGGTCAACGCATTCCTGGCCAAAACGGAATTGCTCTGAAGATTGTTGCGAAATTCTTGGATTTTTCAAATTCAAATTCTTGCCTTTTAAATCTACTCTATCCTTCATTTACCACTTGAACGCGCCTACGATACGACATCAATCGTGGTTTGCTAGAATAGGTTACTTCGACAGAAGTGAAGATATTGATTGAATCCGTTTTATTACACTAGTGTAGGATATTTCAGCACTTTCTAGTGTGCACTGCCCACCCTTGCTGAGCTAAAAAGAATTGTCTTCATTTTTTACTATAATATTAAGTGCGCTTCGACGAGGTGGGTTTACCTATGTGAAAACAGGAAAAACGACTCATTCTAAATCAGGGAAAGCCTGATTATAAAGTCCATCTATGGAGTTTTTATTGTTGCAAAGTTTGTGAGGGCACTTCCTTGGCAACGGCCCTGGTCAGCACCAAGATCCTATAGTACCTTTCTGTCGACTTCCGGGTTAGCCATCTCCCTAGGGGACAAAAACAATACATTGCCTAGCCTTGAACTGATGTGTGTCATCACTCTGACATCCTCAAGGAGTTTTGTCTATGATCAGATCCGTGCACACCTATGTGGAACAGTTCTCGCTGGATCAGGTCAATTTGCAAAGAACAAATCTTCATCTCCTACAGGCGGTCTGTGCCGCGCTTCCGAACTTCATACGCGTGATGATGGCTCTAGAAAAGTTTATGTTTTCGCATTATGTATTTGTTTCTTTGAATCAACTGAACTGCTGGTCTTACCTAGTATCCCTTCAACTGACTGCAGGTATTATAGGCCGGCCTCGATGGCACCACGGGAATTTCTTCGCACCTCTGCCATGGCCTAGAGGTTGAGGTGCCTTTGACCCACTACTGCACCTCCAACCTCTAGATCACGACTGAGGTGCGAAGATCTTACTGTACACTTATTAAGCTTTACTACCATCTGTGGATGAATTAGGAGATGATGCAAATATTCATTAGAGCACAAAAATCATCTAGCGACATTAGAATATTTAATACATTCCTAAAGAGTGCCTTTAAGAGGTCAACTGTCACTGTTTTTATACACATCGTCATTCCGGGAGACAGTTCCGAGTACTCTAACCGGTAGTCAGGGTAAGGCATAGCTTTCATACAGTTTCGACACCGGTGCGGTTACTTGAAGCTCGAGCCCTAGTGTTGAGAGCGCTTTTGACCATCTCCCACACACTTTCTTCAGACTTTTTCGGAATGGTGAAATATTTGAAGATAGCCTAGAATAAACAGACAGTCGAACATCGGTATCACTTTCTTCCATTTCGCCTCCATTCATAAATAGACAAGGGAAATCACCTTTTGAATGAAATTTGTCTTTTCCGTCGATAATATTCTGTCGTCTACATCCAGCATTAGCTCTGATGGGTTGTCTTCATAGAGTTCTCGCTCTAAATCTAGAGCGAACTCTATCAATAATACACGCTTCCCGGCTAGCCAAGCCTTCCAATACTCTGGAGGGAGTTTCGTGAAGTCTATTTCACTCTCTGAATTACAACTATTAAATTGAATGAACAACTCCAAGTGATACCAGAAAAGGTCAATCACCTACGACTGCACATCCCACTTTTGGCTTTTGACTTTTGGTCATTCCCCTAGGTGATGCCTCCAAGGAAGTGATACTTCCTTCCAAACGGTCCAAACGACGGTTCCATTTTTCCATTTTTCTTTCCAAACCACGAAACCCGTCCACGATGTCTCTTTGGGTTAATTCCACTTCCTCCCTCAGCATATCCATTACTGCATTCATCTCGCCCATTGCTTTGTCCGTGATTCCTGTCTTAGTGCGAATATCATTCTGAAACTAATAATTCTTTCTTCAGCTATGAGGCATTTTCAGATTGACTTGCCATTCTCAACGTCATCGGCGAGCTTGTCCTCACTTTGACCTTGCTGCGAAAAGGGGAAAATCTAGAGAAAACAAAGAATTTATCAGAAATCTTGGAATTCGGTCGGAGACATGAACATTCCATACCTTTACGTTGAAGAACTTCCAAGTTCCAGGAGCTTTAGTAGTAGTGACTGAACTGCCAGTGGAGGGAAGAGCTGTGTTTGACTAGTAGGGATGTAACACAGTCTGTAACTGCCTTACTAGAAACAGTGAGGCTGCAGTCGAGGCGTGATGACACGAGTGCCCCTTCGGCCTGGGTCAGATGACTAAATAGGAGGCGGAGAAGGTGGGCTGGATAGCCTCGAGCGCTTTGGGATAAGGCAAGTCGGAGCCGCAGGACAACTAAACATTTCCTATTATACCAGTTATGGTTGAACACAAGGAGTTCCATATAGAAGCTGCAGATGGAGTGAGCATATTCGTTTTAAACACCGTATAGATCACTTGGAAAGACAACGAGACATGCACCTTGAACCCAGTTTGTCTTCAGTACCGATTTTCAACTAGTAGCGCATCCTCTTAATTCAGATAAGTCTCTAACCCAAAATTTCATTTCTGTAGAGAAGTTACAGAGTACTGCTAAGAACCACTTCACTTATAGTATAAGTTTCCGCTTCAAGTCACTATCATTCGGAAATGGCCCTAGAATTAGTCCATTCATCGCGGAAAAGTTGCTGCCAGCACTATCTAGTGACGATGAAATGTCCTACCTGAGAATTTTTTTATTGGGGGGGGGGGGGGGTGGGTGGGAGGGAGGGAAGGGAGCTTCCATTATTGGCTTTTATTGATTTATAATCAACTTTCTGAAGTGAGGAGTTAAAATTTTTTCTAACAATCGCTATGCAAAAGTAGAATAGGACTAATTTATTGAGGGGCTTTCAAAACTTCTATTTGTTTTTTTCAATCAGGTGTATATGATGATATCAATTGTATGTATCAACCAATCATGCGTTCCCCAATTTTCCGAGAACATCAAAAGTTAAAAAATTGTCAATTTGCATAAGTGTTACAAATGCTGAATTGCCAATATGGGTGCAGTTCGATATCTGGCAACTGTTGCGTGCATATCCGGGGAGCACAGAGAAGTGAAAGTATCAAGCGGGTTCATACCTGCCAATTGTGAGATGTTACCATCAATTGCGGGCGGAGTTGGTTGAGTGGCAAAAGGCGCACTATCACATATGCATGGTCGCAGGTTCGAATCCCAGATCTATTTCAGCATGAGCCAATCAGGCCTTCCAACTTTCCGGGAATAGTACGGGCTCTGCTAGATGGGCGAAAGCATTGTCTTGTAGATTGGTTGATACCCTTGTACTGACTTTCATAGTCGATTTCAAACCATATACTGCTTGGCATTGTTGTTGTGAAATTTTATTTAAAGGCAGTGTTCACGAAAAAATTGTTTCGGAGATTTGCACATGGTTTGAACCCGACGCCCCCTCTGATACCATTTGTGCAGGAATTAGGTCGGAAAACAGCTGGATAGGGCACGATAAGGCCAGGAACTTTGGGGGACGGGATGCCTCCGCCCCTCGCTAGGCTGGCTACGGGTTCGAATTTTCCTTCACCACTTTCGCATTGGAGCGAAGTTGGCGAAAAATCGATACGCAGGTTGGCAAATTGCCAGCAATGATCAGCTGTCGACCGCCTCGTACAGGAGCTATTATTCGATTGTTATTTCTATTATTCGCGTATCGTTTGTTTTTTTTTGTTATTAATTTTTTATGGTAGCATTCTTTAACTATTCTCGTAAGTTTATTGAAGATTTTAACATGTTTTGTGTAGATTATTGCATGCAAATGTTTTTTTTATTTCAGAAACTCCGTTAATTTCGATGTGTTGTCTGTATTGCGGACAATGCGTCGCGTTCGTGCATTTTCGCGCGAACACTCCCTAACCGTCGTTTTTTCAATGTGAAATACGTCCACCCCCCCCCCCCCTTTCCAGCTTTTTTTTTTACCCTTTGTATTTCTTTTTGTTCATCGTTTTTTGCGCTTGTTTCGTTTTTATCGCTTTATTCTAGAGTAGTCCTATCAATTCCCGTCAAAAAAGGGTACCCTAACTCTTTTGTAAACACTGCCTTTAATGGAAATACCTTATAAGCAACTTCTAAAATGCTGTGCTGTGCCAACCTCGCCGAAAATGTTGGAGTGAAATAAGTGCTGTGGTGGAATTCTTAAGCTCAGAAGACGTTCAGGTCTTCGGATAATCAAGTAGAACTGCTAGCAAGGCCGTTAAATCTAATGAGCTGTTTTATCTAAAATTGGAGGCGGAGGTGGTGTAGTGCGTTACTGCACATGTGGTCGGGCAATGGAATTACGGACTGATATGCGTTCTGGCTAGATTGACCTTCCTCTACTCCGAAACTGCTCGATTGGGACCAGGCTCGGTTGAATTGATTGAAATCCTAACTTTATGGTTTACACACGCTTTCAAAGCCCTAATACGAAACTGAATGGAAGAGGAATGCAGGGCACATCCCAGATACGGGATTAATCAACAATGAAATACTTCATCGCACTATCGAAAACCCAGCGGGAGGGAAGGCTATTAGCATTTCCGAGCTAATATTGTGTGGGACTCTGACCCTCAGCAGTAAATGGACTTCAGGAGCTAAAAGTCGTGCAGTGAGTGAGCACCCCTCTTACCGCTTTCGTAGGTTCCAGAAGTATTCAAACAAGCTTCGGAAGTTCCAAGCTAGATGGATCACTGAATATCCTTTTCAGGGCCAGTAGCAATTGAAAATTTCAACTAGTACTTCGAAATAAGACCTTGCTGTTTTCTTCTTTAATGTGCTGTTCGGTTCATTTTGACGATCACGGGGATGGTCCATCTATCGCTTTCATGGTACTAAACAAATCAAGTTCAGGGTGAATTATGCCCTTCGGTCCTTCGACAATACTCCTCGAAATCCTATCATCCGATGGCCGATCAGCCGGATCCGAACGCTTGTCGCCTTCTTTCGTGTGATTTTCTCCGGGACCATGCTTGCCTTTACGATTCGAGTCGAATTCAAAACAGCGCCCGACACGAGGTCAGCTTTTTCACGGCTTCACTTTGTCCCTTAGCCCAGCCACAACTAGTCCCTTCAGCTGAAATCATGATTTTAGGTAATTGATCACTCAGTGGTTGCTAGACTTGACGCAGCTCATAGCATTGCAATTCTGGAATCCCCGGTGTTTCATTTGAATACCATCGCTCGATTACACTTCACCTACACTGTAGAAGCAAGTTTTTCTTGTTTACTGCCTGATTTTGCTTTTGAAGTGGTTATCTACCGAACCGAAGCATCAGCAATACGGAGTCGACTCGAATTAATCAAATAAAAGTATAAAAGACCGAAGAACGCAGCATTTTCAGGGAGAGGCATCCTTTTACGTTTGCAACGATAGCGCAAACAAGGAACTCGAAAGTTGTTTCAAAGTCGAAGCACGGCAAGGCGATGACTACATCGAAATGTTACCCAGTGACACTAAGGTTAGTCAATTTTACCCAATAGCGGTCGTAGCTTGCAGAACCAGGAGCAGTTATGTCCATGAGCTATCTCTATCGGTAAAGCAAATCATTCTCGGTTCACGAAAACTTTGAAGTACTCTTTTAAAGTCGAAAAATGGAAGTATTGGTTGGGAATAGTGCATTGGTGGTGAAGGAAGCGAGAAAATTCGCCAACGTTGCAAAGAGTAAGGTTCCTCAAAAGTAGCGAGAGCTCGTACGGGATGACCATGATGGAGATTACATGGAGGGTTTTTGGACGAATTTTCAGTTGTTGCAATGCGCATAGAGCTGACTACATGAAGCCAAATCTGTCCCGAATTGCCTTTCACTGTCGCTATGGATCAATCATGACTAGTTATTGAACTTCCTACATTTTTTCCCTTGTTGAGGGTGCTAACTCTACAATGTCGTTGAAACACGCACACATGTCCGCGCATACACACGGAATCTTTGAGCTTTTATAACTCTCTATCTAGGCCGTTTCCCAACCTGACAGCGCCACATATGGTATACGGGAGGCCGCAAATGTGTCCTTGCGGGATATTTTATAAGTCATTTTGACCGTGTACAGTGCCTTTAACAATTATATACAGAACCTTAAAAGTCTCTCCTAATGTGTAAATAGGAAAAGCATGACATGAGAGCACGATGCTCCTCCATGTTCAGGTGTACCTAATCGGAAAGCTGAACGAAAACCCATCAGCTAATGGCTCAAGATCAGGCAGACTCAGCATACACAAGCTTCAGCTCACGGATACGCAAGATATTAGTGCGTGCTGAAGGAAGAATTGACCCTTGACCCTCCGAGCCGATACTATCTTCTCTAGTATCGATCCTCATTGCATTTTTCCCATATTTTCAGAGCATCTATTTCGAAATCATCTCAAACTCAGCTTTTGGTAACGCTACTATTCTGTTGTGTGTACAGGTTTTCATGCGACACTTAAAAATTTACTCGTACTAATTGCAAAGTGCAAATAAGAATTGATACAGGTGTTAACTCTAATTTCATTTCAAGAAAATAAATTATTTGAAATTATGGTTGAATTAGCACAGATCAACAATTATTAAGAGAAATGGGACTTCAAAAAAAAAAAGGAATACCATTACGAAGATAAAGACCAGTACATCGCAATACGGGCTCAAGAACACATTTCCTACAAAAAGTGCGGCCACGAATCACTTTGGATGAAATCAGTTTGACTTGATGAATATCTCCTCACGTAGTGGAAAAAAAATTGGAAACAAATGTACCTTCACATTGATAACAATTGAGAAAAAACAAAAAAAAAGGACGCTATAATGTCTTACTTAATAAGCCACGATATCGCGAAGACAAGAGGCAAAGACTGCATCAACCGGAAGCGCAGAAGAAGTGATATCGTTTAGCATATCTATGCAAACACATAACGAATGTAAGGAACCTCTACATCAGCGTCGGTGTTTGGATCGGTCGCCATAACCTCCAAGACCAAGGAACGCTGGTAATCAGGCAATTGTCGCTTCGACACGTCCTCTACGACAGCTTTGACACTGTAATCAATAAGGGTGAGCAACTGAGCTTATGATTAACTAAAAATAAGGCTAAAAGAACACGCTAAGAGCTTAAAAAATAAGAAGTTAAGATGAATCAGTCGAGAACCACTCAGCCCTGAATACTCAAAGGTACAAACGGGCACTTTTTTAGATTTTTCTCACATTCACTTGCAACCCACTTTAAGACCGTGATGCAGTTTTGACACCTTGTCATTACCGCAATACACGAATCGGATAGTCGCTTCTTACTAACAACAGGACAACACGATATGCAATAATGTTTCCTCCAGTGAATGAGCAAATATCGATTATTATGCTAACACCGGAGGCCTCATCAAGTTTTCCACCCAACAACGCGGGTAAAGATACTCAATATGTGCACATCTGCAATCTTAATCGTAAAATATGAATCAGATATATACAATTCGATTGCGCGTCTAGAATTGAGTAATGACGGACACTGAGCCCTCTTGTAAAGTAATCGGCATCTGATGGAATTTAGCATTACAAAGATAAAAGAAGTGAAGTAAGCTTTGAAAGTTTGCTGCTGAACGCTATTGTGTTACCAAAGCCCCTCACCCATAAAATCGAAATTCACCGTTAGCTCAAAAAAGGGCCTCCGAAGCATCCGCAATACATAGACACAGAAGATGAGTCATGTTTCAAGCTTACTGTAGATTGCATGTATTCGCGTAAATTAAAACGCAATAGACCGCCCGAACCCGTTCCAAACCTGTATAAATATGCAGGTGAACTACAAAAAGCTGGACAAAAATATCAGGAATTATTGGTGAAAAAGAGAGGTATGATACTGCTAGGTAGGGATTAGTAAGAACCACAGAAAGGGCAAATTTCGATCCCCGACTAGCGCTTAAATTTTTTTAGAAGGGGATCTGGTGGAGGTTCTAGAAGAGGACTGCATTCAATATGCATACAAGAAAGGACGCTTAGAAGTACAAAGGACTGCATTGCAGCGTTAATACAAAAAATATTGCGAAACTCACTCCATAGGCATTCGGTGAGCACGTTTTTTGGCATCCATGAAAAATGAGTAAATGAGTGAAACACCTGACGACAGCATTGTCACTTCAAGTCCAGTTTCATTCTGAAAAGTGGCATCCATTACCATTTGACATATGAATAAGATAGGATTGAATCTGTCACTGTATTCTCTACAGTAGGCAGTTCTATAAATCCCTAGTCCCTGTAAATCGACAGAGCATCATCAAAAAGAATGGCAACTTTAATAATGGACTCAGTGAATGGACACATACCTTGCACATCATTTAAATAGGCCAAATTCAAAACGAAATCGACTGGTGCAACGGTATAAAAAGCTAAGACGTTCTTCGAGTTTAAAAACAAAAAATCCAGCTGGCCTGGCTGACCATTAACTAAAAATGTTCGCAAACCTAGAAGAAGCGAAGGAAAAACGGCTCCCAAATTATGCCAAGATGAGGGAAAAATCCACATTTTGTTACGGAAGTCGCAAAAATTAAAATAGATTCAGGAAACAATATGAAATTATGTGGGAAGCTTGATAATGGTAGAATCAAAGCTGATATAGGAAAAATCATAAGAGTTGCGACATCACAGCTTTGTTGATTTTCATTATGAATATGGTGCTTTCACATATGAAATAGGTTCAAGACAGGAGAAAATTCTTGCCTGAATCCAATCGACAGCCTCTTGTAGAGTCTTCGGCCCTTGTATCTCCAATCTATCCCAGAGAGTGAAGCTGGCGTCATTGTACTGAAAAGATGCGTATAAGTCAGGCGAACCCAGTGCGATTCTAGCTTACCTTTTTGACAGGGGCGGCGATAGGCTCAGAAAAACCGAAGAATGGTAAAGCAAGATTTATAAAGCCGTTCTTGAAACGATCAAGTGGCGGCTTCGTCGTGCCAATCATCTGAATTTATTGGTTCAGACAACCCCAAACAAGAACATAGGAGTTTGAGCAACCTTATAAAATTCGACACAAACTAATCCGGCAACAGTAGCTGTGGTTGTAGCTATAGCAGGTATGATTCGACCGGCTATTTGTTTGGTCTGCAACACAATATAATGTAAGTACAATACAAGTTAAAAGAGGAAGGCTGAATGTGAACCTTCATTCGATCTGCGGGCTGGATGTTGTAGTTTTCTGCACGAAGATTAGATGCTGCTGTGATCATCTCCATATGATGATTAGTATCGTCATCCTGTAATGTTCGGTTTTTGAAAGTGAGAAGCTAAAGTCAATAAAAATAAGTGATGACTAACCTTTTCAAAATCAATGGGTTTGAGTTTCGGAATAGTTTTGGTATGGAGACGAGCTAGTTTAACCTTCAGTTGTTCTAGCATAGCATCGGCGTTGGCTAAAAGAAATGCTGATACCTTGAGACAATCCTCACTGGGTTATCAAAAAAAGCTTACCATCATCAGTTTCTGCATTTTCTTTAGCCTCAGCTTCAGTAACCGCAATCTTGACACCTGCACGTGGTTTGAAGGGAGGAGGTTGAACGGACTTCGCAATCTGTAAGGAGAATATCACAAAAAGGATTACTGAAAATCAAATTCGATAAGTTTTCAAACACATTTTCCGTATAAAGCATCAGTACAAAGAAGTAGTTATAATAAAATAAGAGCACTATAAATGGAAAGTACAACATAACATTGTAAAGACCCTAATGTTCGAGTTGAAACATGAACTCACCTTCATCACGACGTCTACATCAAGCAAGGGCTTCAAGCGATACATTTCAGCTCGCAGAATCGATGCGGCATAGACGAAATTTCGATGTTCCTCCTTCAGATTAATAATATCAGAGGGAGCTAAGTCAATTCTAAATATAGAAAGCAAGTTCTACCTGAGAAGGATCAAATTCAAGCACGTGAGGACATCGCTTCGTGCCAGACCAAAATTTTGCTCCCTGATCAGTAACTTGGTCTGGTGGGAATGAGTGAAGCATTTGAGCAATGTTATCATGGTAATTTTCCTGAAAAAAAAAGAAAAGATTAAATTAAATAATACTAATCCAATAACGACGGTTCTGAGTAGCACTAACTTGGAATAGCATGCGGGCCCATTTCACGCAGTCCTCAGCAGACGCAGGTTTACTGTCAATAAGGGCATCTTTGACCTGAAATTTTGGGTGTGACGTGATGTCAAACTCGCTGAAGAGAGGAACACTTAGACTCAAAGGAACAATATATAATGATTCCACAAATTACATAGATCAAAGAAGGAAACCAACCTGTCCAAGAAGCTGCGTTCTTTGGCTGACGTTCATCTGCTCCAAGCGCTCTAAGAATGTTCTTTCATCAGAGAGGAACTGATTCGCGGTTTCAGCTGGAGCGGTAAACAAGCCTAAAACGGTAAACGGTAGAATTTTCAAATTTAACAAATAACAACAATGCCTTCGTTCATTACCTTATAACACAGAACTTCGAGAAAAGCTTAAAATCAATTGAATTTGAGTAATTAACTATTTAAGTAGCAATTAACTAACTTAACCCTTGTGGAAGGTTTCGTAATCGTGCCTACCAAGCCACATGAATCACTTTCTCACCTTCAAATAGATCTCTGGCCCATTGAATAGTGTGTTGGATTTCATTGGGGAAGTTCTTCAAAGTGCAGATTGGGATATCCTTCTCAGGTGGGTCTACAGAAGATCTTCAAAAAAAAAAAGGTTTTAATACAGTAAACAAAGGCTTTAAAAAAGGCAAAACCGACCCATAAGACTCTGTAAGGTGAGGATAAACAACTTGGGTGTTTCCCTTTGTACCCATAGTTCCAGACTCAAGCAATGGCAGGCGATAGTAAACACATCTTCTGTCCATATATCGACCTAAAGATTGTTAAGGCGTTTCATACAATATACATGACTGAAAGGATAGTACGATAACTAACGGGCATCAACATTGTCCAGAGCATTTGCAACACCATCAAGTTCCGCGAAGAAATCATCATTGAAGATGTGCTCAGTATCAGGGCCAACTCTTTCAGCCAGGGCTTCAATGTGCACATCCTTATTGAAAACTTTGACTGCTCTGGCCGCAACAACGGACTTCTTGCTCTGAAATTTGAACTCGTAACTTCTTTGAACATCTTGCAGAATAAAAAGAATGAAAAAACTTACCCCAACATCATTCATTCGGAAGAGGAACTGTCGGTTGAGATTACTAATTTCAATTTGGTCCATATCTGTGATCTTGATTAGGCCGCCTTCGCCGCATGCTACGCCCATCATTGCAAGATTTTTCAAAAGCTCGCATCCGATTGCACCTGAGCAAAAAATGTAAAAGCTGCTTCCTTCTGAGTTAAAACTGATCGTACTCACCTGCACCAACTACGAACCATCTCTGAGAGAAGAGCTCTTCTTGATATTTCCATCCAAAGACCGCTGCTTGTCCATCATATCGACAATCGCGCTAAACATAGAGAACTTTACGGTGGTTGAAGTGTTTTATGTGAGAAACTCCGTACAGGCTTGCAATCTTCAACGGTTAGTTTCGCATTGTCGAAACGGCTCCAATCTCCCGGTAGTGCTTCTTCGCTGTCAAGGTAGAGCCATTGCTTGAGAGGAGTCATATGATGGGTAACCGCTTTCATCGCTTCTTGAGCAGCAATACCACCGACCACCGAAGCGATAGTAACGAGATTGCCCATTGCCTTAAAAGGCAGAGAAACGTAGGTTATCCCAACAAAAAGATGACTTACTGGGAAACCTTACCTGATAGCAAAACGACTTCAGAAGTTTCTCATCAACAGAAATGTTTTCGGGTAGTTCTGCCTTCAACAACTCAACGTCACTATCACATCGGGGCCTGGGGCTCCTGCCGTGCTGGAATTGTGTTGCAAAACTTTATTGAGGCTCGTCCACTAGTCACTAATAATGATTTACCTTCGCCTCAAACTCATACAAAGCACTCCAAAGAGCGTGTAGTTGAGAAGGATATTCAAATTTGGCAAAATCCCACAAGACGAACTCTGGATCAGCAAGTGATTCCGCCAGAGGTTTATGTGTTACATAGGTTGGCACCTAAATGGGCAAACATGCAATACAACACAATATAGGTTACCCTTATTTTCTTTTCTACTTGAGCTTCAACAATCATTGCACGATGTGTAAAACAAGGTTACTAATACTTCAACTGATTCGTACGGCAACGCAAAAAAAGTATTAAAAAAAACAATAAAAAGGAGAAAGGAGCACACCTTGACTTGCTTGACGCGACCTCCTTCTTCATAATTAGACATGGTTTTCACAACATTACCAATATTGAATACGTGTGGCTCTGAAAGCGTAACATAGATGGGTTCAGAAAATTCGCAAACCATAACTTTGTATGGAAGTATGGTATTCCTTACTCTTGACAGTTATTTTGATTGGGGCGCAGTCATTGAGCTGTGTCATTCCCTTAACTTCCGAGAAAGTGACATGATCTCCATCTTCTAGACCGTGCATCTGATTTTCCAGCGTGATTACGTCCCCAGTTTCGGCATCCACATGTTCAATCAAAAACTGCAAACCCAAAATTTTTTGCTCATATCGAAAAAATGACGAAGCTCACTGTAGTACCTCTTTGACTTGCTCGCCATTAGGATCGTCCACTCTGAAGGAATCTCCAAAGTCAGCAAATATATAACTGTACAATCCACGGGCGTCGACAATTAGTAAACGCTTCTGGTGCTCTCTAGTCCAACCAGACACTTTTAATTGCACGCTTCGTGCACTATCAGTCAGAACAACGAGCTGAAATGAGAGTATACTGAGCGCTTTTTAACATTCCCCTTAAAACGAAAAAAAGAGGGCTTACTGACATCAAACTGCTTGATCACATCTTCTGTGAGCTCATTCATGAGTAGATGACAATTGACGCTGTCGTTCAACTCGGCAAGCCTGAATAATTTATAAAAATAGGGAGTATGGCGAAACATGTTTTGCTAGTGAGCCGACTTCACTTCTGACAGCTAATGATCATTTTCTAGTTCCCTATAAAAGTTGTATGGTTGGCCTGCTCTCGCTAGAGCTGTTGTTATGCCCTATCCACTAGATCGAGTAACCATTACGCATGATAGTAATATATAGTAATATATAATATACGCAAAATAGTAAGCACTATGCAATATGTGGCAAACAGAGAGCCTGATTCGATGACCTTTGACAACACTCCCGCATCAACAACAACGCACTGCCATTTGATAAAAATCTGTTTACGATAAGTTTTCCAGAGCAAAATATATAGAAAAGCACTATACAAATGTTGAACGAGTTAACAACAAACATGAAGACCCACCTCTCAAAGCTAGCAGCAGCACGATTCTTACCAATATCGTTTTCGGTGAGGTAGTACTGTGCAGACAGATCTAACCACTGCGTTTCTTTGGTATCGTGAAGAGTAACGTTGCGGATTCCTGAATATTCACGGCTACTGATTCAAATAAGGATGGTGGACACCACTCTTCCAGATGTTTCGAAGAAATACCTCCGAGTATAAGGTTTTTCGCCACTTCGACTCCCACTCCTCCCAATCCGGAAATAATGACCGAGGCTTTTCTGAGGTGAATCATTGCAGATTCTCCGAGAGCGTATCTGAAATGGAGGAACATTAAGCAAAACTAATGATTCGTGTTCTACAAAAGTTCTAATTCACATTTGTCTCGAATACAGATTTGTATCGAGTCCAGCTGCGTCGGTGTCCATTGCCTCTTGTCCATTCTTTTCGGAGGCCATCGCTTTTGAATCAGAATTAGAGTTGTGATTCCTTACAGTGACAGAGGAGTCCTGAAGGCTACAGCATCATTTCGAACGAACTAGTATTTTTTGCTTTTTGTGAAAACGGAAATTTGATGTAATCAATGCTGTTGTGGGAGGTAAACCCTGTGGTTGTGAAGTAGTCAGTTGAAGTTACTCTGAAGAAGTGGGAAAAAAGACTATCATAACAGAATAGAAACGAGTTTGTTGATCCCGAAGTTTATGTAAATAAAAAACTGTGCAATGCCTATGGTTATGCTCTCGCTCTGTAGGAGTAGGAAGTGGATTTGCTATCCGCTACCATCAATGTCTTTGCACGAGGTTCTTTTTTACTAACGAAGCCTTCATACCCTTTCTGAAATTTGTGAGGATGCCTTATTTCGGCTGCAATTTGTATATAATAGAGCAGATCCTGATCCATTTCACATTTTTCCTAGAACCCAAGAAGGGTCCCCGGGCTGACTAATCAAACACTTGCAGGTACAGCCAAGGTGTTGATTTCACAAAAAGACGAGCAGGGCTCCACAATGAAATGCGTTTCTTAATCAGACTAGCTCCCGATAGGCAGTCCAGTCAATCGTAATATGTGATTGTATATTATTGGCGTTGCACCAGTTTTGTGCTTGTGCTTCTTGAATAGCTCGCAGCACAAAGCAGGGATTTATAAAAACCCCGACTTTTGCGTCATTTCTGACAGTATCGGTTAAGTCTTGCGCGATTAAGTGTTGCCCTACGGTTGTAAATAAGCGGTATATATAGAGTATTCGGAAAGTGTCCGCCGATAACTTCACAGAAGACCAGATTCTCTTTGAAAATCGACGTATCCGTAGTGACACTACAAAATGGCGCCTGTTTTGTGTACGTATAACTTAGCCAAAAACCAAAAATTTTGCGATAAAGCATTTGGTTGACCAGATGAAGGTTTACCTTTTTTTTAAACCCCCGTTTTGAGCTTAGAACCGGTGGGAAGAAGCGGGCACAGAAGGGTTTCGAACACGACTTTCGATAAGCTTCAGTATACTTCAGATACTATGTGAGCTACCTGATATGAGGCGTGTACATGGGGTTTGCTAAGGAAATTATTTTATCAGAGCAATTTCTGTTGAATATGTTTCAACGTTTACAAATGAAGCAAAACCATACGGTTTACTATCATCATAGTTTTGAGCCAATGAGTGGGCAAGCGTAAATGACAGCCTAAGTAAAACTTACTCAAATAAATGTCGAAAGAATATGAAAGCCTTTACTAGCATAAGAGATCTCGGTGCAAAACTCGAAAGTAACGCAAAGCAAATCCGCATCCTCCTTCTACAGAGCGAGAGTACTGCCACCACACCAAGCCTACACTTGAAACCAAATCGACTACTGCACATTTTCACTTCAATTTCGACCGCTGATAATTTTTTTTTTTGATTTTGCAGTTTTATTTCCCATACTCGCAAACAGCACTTCAAACTCTATCGATAGCGTTCTTATATTAACAAGGTGCGTTTTACCTTGCTCTTTATTCTGAGAAAACTCTAATAAAAAGCATGAATCTTGTAGGAAACACCAAGTTGACAAGATGGCGGAACGAATGACATTGGTCAATGAAAAAGAAACTTTGCAAATGAAATCAGTTTTGTTCCACCAATGGACAATGACAAATCAGACAATCAGGTGAAGTCCGACGATGGATCCGACCACAGCTAAAACATCCAGACACGTGGAAATGAAAAAAATTGGCGTTATCACTTTGATTCAAGAATTACTTCCTTCTTGTGAAATATTATAACGACAAAACGGTTTACTGCGCTAAGAAACAACTTGAAGACGTTCACACTTCTAGTGAGGATAAAACAGCTTAAAGCACCTGGGAACGTTTGTATTGAAATAAAGGCCACTTGAAAACTGAAGTCGACGATAAAAGCAAACGCTAAGGAATTTCCGTGACAAACGGGCAGCACACAACTGGGTAGAAAACTTCCTGTAGCACGGAAGAACCGAGGCACATCGGAAAACTACTATTTTTCAAACGTCTTACTCTGGGCGGGAACTGTGCCAAACATATGGCAAAAAAAGCTTTGATAACCGACTCTATTCAGATAGTCGCTTTTGAAGCTTTCAAAAAGAAATCCGCTTTTTTGACAACTCGTGATTTGCACGTTTGCCGTGTCCCCTTTTCATCTTTTCTCTGAAAGAAAAGCGAACGGACTCACATCAACACACCTGAGTAATGAAGGCCAGAAAAGCTCGATACATACTATTCATCGCTTCAAGCTGACACAGAAATAATGCGGAAGGAATAGCTCCGAGTAAATGATGAGCATAGCTTTAGACATCAACGCAGAAGGAATTGATCGCGTAAAGAGCATAGCAACCGAGTTGAAATTCACTGTTACTAGGTAAAAACAGGCCTGGAATTTCACATTGCATTTATAGGCACATTTGCATTGATGACTATAGGCAATTATGGACGGAAGCCTCGTCTCATGAAGGGACTGATGATCAGGTACATAATAACGAGTGAATTACGCTCAGTGTAAGGGAAATGTTGTGATGGTTAAAATATTCCGAAATGAAATCGAGTTTTTCTCAGGGGTGAGCGCGGGACAAAGCCAAACGACAGGATTGACCTGGTTTTGTGAATACTGTTGCAACCATTCGACACTACGTTTCAGAAAAATCCACAATGCAAAGGTTATTACGTAATATTCGTACGGGGCTTTTCAAAATAGTAATTAGTGGAGAATATGAGCCACTTACGCGATGAAGCCTGGCTGATAATGGACGCAGGCAACACAGTAAGTAAGATAGGAAAGTCATACCAGTAGCTGACTCACTGGTACTCGGGTACCACGAAATGGGGACAACGCATACAAAGGTTCTGGTATGACTAACGTTTGTATAAAAACCCGCATTTCGCAATAAATTCGCTAGGCCAGAGCCATCATATATATCGAGATTTCTTTTCCATTCCGATCCCAATCATATCCGCGTTTACGATTTGATGACACAAATGGATGTCGGGCGCTGTAGCTGCATGCCACACCTTACATTATGGGAACGAAACCTCATCCAACGCCGGCTCAGTCAATCCGAGCCTTACATCCCAACCGATATCTGTTTATTAATTCCAAACTATCTGGGCAATGTGGAACATTGATTTCTCTGCAGATGGCTCGCAGGATGAAAAGGGAAGTCAACCGATACTATTCATATTGGTCCTCTAACAAGTCGTAGGTAAGCGGTAGTGGCATGGCATGGTGCACGCTTCAGTATGCATAGCCCAACTGCTGCATTCAAAAGCCATCAGATATTGAATAGAAATCGAGTGAGAACATCAAAACAGGAATGATCTACACCAAATATACAATCGTTCCTTAACAGACTTCAGTCATGTTGATAGAAAACCAATCAGAATCTGCAGAATAACCTGGAACATGCACACGTGCTCTGCTATTGAAGGCTGCCCATTAGAATACCACTTATAAGCCACAAAAAGTGTCTTTCAACATTTCAAGTAGAAATATGCCACGAAAACCGGAGCAATCTCTTTTTATGCGGATGTTACAGTCACATAATCATTTCTAAGCCTGGTCCATCGAGCTGTCAAACGAAGCCTCCCGGTAATTCAAGCCTATTGTTACATTCAAATGACTACTAGGGAAATAAATTGGAAGGGAACGTAACTACCCAGGGAAGTGGACCTAACTTTGCAGCTTTACGACAGATGAGTCACAATTCAATGTAGCCCTTGAAAATGATATGACCGTACGAAAGCAATGATTAGACATTTAAGAAACGCTTTTTGATGAGGCGTACTGATAACCCGAAGAAGTTACTCACTGTCGCTAGATTCAACTGTGACAAGTGAGTAATGAACTCACCCGTTCTTCGAAAATTTTCGGACCACGTTTCACTGAAACTCGGACAAAAATTACCTTCTGATTGTCACTCAATTCCACAACGCGTGCCTTCTTCGTAGGCGGGGGTGAAGTGGACACGGCTGCAGAGGATAACTCGGCCAAAATGGAGCTCATAAATACACTGAGCCCCTGGAAACTGTAAATAAGTTTGTTTATTGCCTGAATTTATTGTCCAACTCACGATGCAACACTTGCGCCAACTAGACCGCTAGTGCACGCTGCTCAGATGCTGGAACAGAGGCGATATTCCTGATACGTCCAGAGAAACCACACCCACGCAGGAGTGCTCTGAAATCAGAACGTAATAAAACTCTGTTGAAATCTCTGCCTAAATTCGTTTCGTGAGAGAATCGGTGAAACTAAAAAAGACGCAAGTGAAACCTCTGGAATGCAACAGTGAAGCTTCTCATACGTGCACCTAAAACACCGGATGGAAAGCAATAGAGGTACAGTGAGGGGTTAGGCGGTGGGCTGGTGAGGAGGGTTAGTGGGTGGAAACTGGAAGCAACCGAACGGTGAACTGTTGAAGATTATCCATGCTCAAAGGAGTGAAGCAAGACTTAATGGGGCTAGGTCAAGCTCCCTGGTGAGGTGGTAGGAGTGAAGTTAAAATGAGCCGTATTCGTGGTGAACTTCAGGTCCGTCTGCAGGCCCTTACCATTTCTCACGTAAGATACAATCTCAAAAGATGGGAGATCAGGAAGACGGGAAGGCCCGAGCCTGACACTGTGATGGTCCCAAATGTTTCCTATCAGATAGTTCTTGGCTGTTTCTTGACAATCACCGTGTTCGCATCCATCATACCGAACTCAATACTACTTATTGGCAATCACGACGCTTAGTTGCAGTTGTGCAATTAGAGGCAATTATTCTTCCGCTTCGACGAATGAAACTTGGGACAACGATGGTAGGCGTTTCCCAACTCTCAATTCCTTGGGAAAACCATCAAAGTCACGAAAGTACCGGCGAAATTCATTGGTTTGAAACGACAAAGGTTATGATCGCCCAAGAAGGGTTCTCGTCCGCACTTTAACCCTGGTTTCATCATCCTCTGGTCAAGGCATCACAATCGACATACACCAGATGGTTAGGGACGCTCCTTTGACCCAATCTAATTATTCAGGCTTCCTGAGGACTGAAGCTTATGTGTGGCAGTAAAAAGCTACTGAAGCACTTACGATATGAACTCGGTCATATATCTCACCTGAAATTTTTTCAACGAAACAAACACAGGAATAGAGACTATGAGTAAAGGTGGTATGGTCTTTATAGCAAAGAAACTCCCTCATAGTAATAGATGAACTGGTCACTGAAGTTTATTTTAGATCCCCAAATAGAACTGACTTGTTGCGAAAGTAAATAAACATGGTATATGTGTATACACGTGAGAGTTACGAGACAGAAAAACTAAGTAAGGCATGATTAGGTGAAGAGTTAAGCCCCGGAAGGAAAGAGGAAGAGTCCAGAGAAATCCCCACTCTCGAAAAACATAAAATTGCATCCGAGAAAGCAAAAAACGCACAGTCACCGAAAGCGAACCTTCGAGATGCTGCTGCGAATGGTGACGTTTCAAGAGCGACACCGCCCACGACGTCGCACACGATGCAACTGGAGCGCGTTTTCTCACCATGCCCTGCCAACACTCACGATCAGAGAACGACAGGTGCTGAGCACTCTCGAAAAACTGACACCTCCGTTTGTCCATTTCTCGCTCGAATGCTCACAAAAAAAGTGCTTGATTTGCAGAATTAATTTGCTTACGATTGGAAGATCCATTGAAAGAAGCAAAGTATAAACGGGGAAACTTCTTAGAGGAACCCTGCCTCTAGAGCCAGAACGCAAGATGACATAAGGTGCTTTCGGAGTTCAATGACGTGCGTTACTACAACCGATAACCGACCAGCCAACGGCTTTGCTGACCCCGCGTTGACAACACTGGACATCGATCGATACCTCTCGCGCGGCCATGAACGCGATCTGTCCGGCGTTGTCAACACGTAGTCAGCAACGGCGCCGGTCGTTCTTCGGTTGAAAAAACGCACCTCGTTATACTCTGAAAGCACCCATATGGAGTGGAGCTTGCCTATCCTTGCAAATATACCGAAGCGAACGCTAATTTGCAGGGCTCCCAAGCCATGACATTCTTCGTCTTGTTAACCTCTCACTTAGTTGCAGGGACCTCTGTTTCGTTAATTTTCGCCACCTCTTTCGATCTACTGCATCTCCTACCGTTAGCACAGTTTCGAAGAGAACTATTTCTTGAGGGCGGAGGTGGTTTAGTAGCAAGTAGCGCACTACCTCGCACAACCAGGGTTCGAATCCCGGGTCGATGGCCATCTAGGCCAACCAAGCCTTCCATCCCTTCAGGGTAGGTCAGTTTGTACCAGACTCGTCTGGGAAGATGAAAGCACTGGCTTGAACGTAGGCTGGCCACCGCAAGACATTGTATAGGTCACATACGCATTCAATACGCCACTACGATTCTGAATGGAAGTCGCATGCGTGGCGTATCTTTCAGACGGGATTAATGAACGCCTCAAGACTTTGTTCTTTTAATCCTAGTTCTCTGTCCTAGACCACGCTCTAGCCTCTTATTTAAGCTTCCTCGTTGTCACACTCCTGCAGCTTTTAACTCCATTGCCTTCCTTATCGGGCAATCTTGAGACGTTCTCAGCACTTTTCAATGCCCTTGCAAGCATTGCTCTTGACCCTGTAGAGGGCTGTTTGTATGACCAAGCTAACGTTCTCAGTCCAGACTCACAATCAAGTCCAACGAAGGCTGAGCATCCTCATTTCAGTGTATTAAAGTTGCTTCCTATAAATCTTGCTGACGGGCTAGCACTTGCTTCCGTGTAGCGTCGTGGAGTTCATTACTTATGGATAGAGCTTGCCCAACCGCCATGACTATAAGTTCGAGATGGTCAGCAATTCTCGAGGTGAAGCAAACTTCTCTTCAACTTGACTCAAAGAACATTTTATTCTGGGACTTCAATTCAATGCCCTACATGGAAATACCTCCGATCTATGTTAGGCCCAGAACTTGCTTGAAGTGAGTTGATCTTCACCTGTGTACTAGAAAGCCGGAAACAAGAATAGAAGTTTCCGACTCACCCATTTGCGAAGAGGAACTCCGTCAACGATCGAAGACGAGGGACGCTGTAGCTTACTTCAAGAAATCGAAGATCAGGGGACTGCACACGTCAAGCGATTCTATGGTGACCGCTGGACCCAGGCGTTTGTTGACTTAATCCCTCAGGACGTCAAACAAACAGCCGACAGACCAATGGTCAGATCCCTCACACAAGGGGTCTTACACGCAGCTGCTTCTGACTTCAAACCATGAGAAGCTCACTAGCACTGGTTATCAGAAAGGTAGCCAGTACTCGAGATAGTTCCTTTCTGTCTCTTGTTTACCCTCGGCATTATTGGTTGCAGTGGTAATATTCTTTTGCCGTTCCTAGTGACAGTCACCTGTTGAAGCAGCGGATTTTGTCCACTTTAGCAGTGCGACCCTGTAGATGGCAAAAACGTTGAGAGGTCACTTCGTTGATTTAATAAATAGTTCTACCTAAAATCCCGAATGGCAGAAGAATGTTACCACCGCAAACTCGGGGCAGGGTTTTCCATTGGAGAATTTTTTGAAGCAAGCCTGGCATGTACTTCATTGACCGTAATGACAATTTCTTCTTTGCAAAGCAAAAAGCATGTTGATGGCATCCCTAGAGCTGCAATAGCGAAAAGGTAGTGAGAAGTTAGACTAAAAAGTGCTGTCCGCCAGACTCTACAGTTGACGACGACTAAGGCGATGCCGCTCAATTCCACCGTAATGTCCGTTTAGCGTGACCTTCGTGAACATTTATACTCCGACATTTTAAGTGCTTCATTCATCGAGTATTTACGCTGGCAATCCATTTCTACCATTAATCACAGTGATCGCGTGAGCAGTTGGGTTCAGGAAGGGTATATGGCCCTTACAGTAATCTGGCTCTGGTTCAAACGTCTTGCTATGAGGCAACACGAACAGTCACCGGTGTCCGGTGTGTCCTTGCTATGTCACTTTACGATGCTGTAGAATGAAATATGTTGTCCATGAGTTCTGTGTCTATTGGTTGCACTTTACTCCATCATAAGGTCATTGCACTGACCGAGGATTCGACCTAAAATTTTCGTTCCCGTCCCCTTACTACCGTTGAGCTTCTGTGAATTTACATCTATATGATAAATTATTTTTTAAAATCTGCTAATCAGCCCAAAAATAGATTAGGTGAAGCCAGTAAGCAAAGTTCCGGTACAAAATCGAAGTTTTGTGGTGTTGGAAGGAGATATTAGGTGTGTGCATTAATTTCCGCCGCCGTCTTCAAAGGGTCGTTGCGCGAACCATAATAGAGGCTCACCTGTGAATCCTGTCATATTCTGTACGATAGGGTATTAGCTACCTACCTAAAGGCAGACAGATCAGTTTTTCCTTAAAATCCCGTTGCTCCCAGACTGATTCGTCATGAAACATGATAAACCGATTCCCCGTGGGGCCCTTCTCCTGCTGTTTTTTTTTCAAGGAAACTGGCATTGAAGCCCACCCGATGCTTTTTATACTTATGGAGGACAAGCTCTATCTGAATAAACCTCCTGAGATGGTTTCTCTTTACTCGAGAGTTTGTTAGGAAAGCGGAAAGCAAAAAGTAATGCTGTGTGCGCATTTGGTGGTGGGATCAAAAGGGTGTTTTGAACTATGAGCTGCTGAGCCCGAACGAAACTGTTACTGCTGACCGCTACGAAGACCAACTTGACTGTTTGTAGGATGCTCTCACCTAAAAGCTCACATTATCGCAAGAAAACATCATGAGATGCTGTCCCACCACGAACATGCCAGACCCCATGTTGCGAAGAATGTCCTTTAAAAAAATTGCAGTTGTTGGATGGGACCAGCTTGTTCAGCCCGCATACTCTCCGGATCTTGCTCTTTCTGATTACCACCTATTCCGGTCCTTGCAAGTCAGTTTGGCAGATATACGCTTCCGGAATGCCGACGAAGTGCGAAAATGGGTGGATAACAAGATTGCCTCAAAAGATGAAGATTTTTCTAGACCCGGAGTCAAAAAGATACCAGGAAGATGGCAAGAGTTGTAGCTAACGATGGGCAATACATTGGTTAATGTACATTTAGTTTTAATTTTGTAATAAGTATGTTTTTGCACGCGAAAAACGGCGGAAATTAATGCCCACACCTAATAGTTGAGCTTTGTTTCAAGTTGAATACGGCATTGAATGCATAGTTCATGATTACTTCGAGGTACCCTTTCGAAGACGAAAGGCGGAAGTAAAGGTGAAGAATAGATGGTTTTGTGAAAAATAAGGCTCCTCAAAAGTAGTGGAAATAGAGGTTGTACGAGATAACTTGACGATGGAAGAGGTATTTGGACGAGACTTCGGTTGTTGCAATTGAGAAAGAGCTGATTACATCAAACCAGAACTGTCCAGAATTGCCTTTCATCGTCACTCTAGGTCATGACCAAATGTTTGAACTTCCTTTACGGGTTCCCTTGTGAACGGTGCAGCCTCTACAATGCCGTTGAAACTCGTCAGCGCTTACACAAGGGCAATCTTTGAGCCCTTGTAACGCCTATTTAGGCCGTTCTCCTACCTGACAGCACCACATATGGTATACAAGGAGGCCAAAGGTTCATCCTGACGGGACCTCTCATAAGATAATTTAATCGTGTGCGTTTGAGCTGAAGCAGAGTAAATTATCATGTAGAAGAAGCAGCCAACCCAGCTGGTAACAGCTGGTAACACCCAAGTAAAAAACAGATAATCCTAACCAGTCGGGCCGCCCGGCTAACGCCAGGCTTCCCTCCTTCTTATGGTGTCGCCCGGCTTCGCCGGGCGCTCCTCCTTCTTGCAAGAATTTTGCTTTTCCTTGAAGCTCTACACTCCCAGCATTAGCTCCATATTGGGAGCGATTTTTTCTGTATTATAATTGATTGTATACTAATTAGAAGTCTCGATTCATTGCTCTTCATCTCGAAATTGTGTCACATTGATGGCTTAACTGATTGAAAGCCAATGTCTTGAATGGTACCCAGAAATGGATAGTAACGCTTATCACAGATGTCGCTATCAATAGAACATTTTCCCCACGGAGTTTTCATTAATCAGGAATCCCAAATCATTAGCGGTCAGATGTGTTTAGTCACAAATGATATGTCACAAAACAAAAAGGAATCGTGGTACTTCGTTGTGTCACAAAGCTTACTGCGTAACGGTCGGAGTTTAATAGTAAGAAATGAACAATATTCTCATTTCGTTATGGTGAAATGTCTTTGATCGGTCGCTATTACTGCATTTACCCGTCTTTTACATTTTAAGGAGTCAGTATTTGATCATGAATACCCTTTTGCTCTCTGAGGACCCTATCAGTTCTTATCAGTTGTTATCAGTTCCTGTCATAGAGTACCTACGACCACGATACATCCTACATTGCCGTCATTGAAAAGGTTCCAGTGTTGACGCGAAGGGGATTGCAACGCAACAAAATGCATGCAATGCAACCTAAAATTTCTATCGCGCACGCCCCGCCCCTAGCAGACGGAGTCCGCCCCTACTACCTGCCATAAGTGTTCCCACGCCGCTCCCTGTACTCCTACCGATTTTGAACGCTTCGGGTCCACTGGAACAGGAGTTATGAATTTGCGATCTGAAATTTCTATCGCGCACGCCCCGCTCCTTGCAGGCGGAGTCGGGTCCTACTACCTGCCATAAGTGTTCCCATCATGCTTCCTGTACTCCCACCAATTTTCAACGCTCGGGGTCCAGTGGAACAGGAGTTACGAGTTTGCGGCCCAAAATTTCTATCGCACACGCCCCGCCCCCTGTGGGCGGAGTCCGGTTCTGCCACCTGCCATAAGTATTCCCTTCCTGCCCCTCGTACTCCTACCAAATTTGAGCTTTCTAGGTCCACGGGGACAGGAATTATGAATTTCCGGTCAAACACACACACCGACACACACACACACACACACCGACACACCAACAGACACACTTAGCGAATTATATAAAGTAGGATATCCTGTGTCTGTTGGTGTGTCGGTGTGTTTGTGTGTGTGTGTGTTTGTGTGTGTGTGTCGGTGTGTGTGTGTTTGACCGGAAATTCATAACTCCTGTCTCCATGGACCTAGAGCGTTTGAATTTGGTAGGAGTAAGGGGGACAGGATGGGAACACCTTTGGTAAGTGGCAGAACCGGACTCCATTCACAGGGAGCGGGCGTGCGCGTTAGAAACTTTGGGCCGCAAATTCATAACTCCCGTCTCCGTGGACTTAGAGCTTTCAAACTTGGTAGGAGCACAGACGACGGGACGGGAACACTTATGGTGAGTGGCAGGACCGGAATCCGTGCGCAGGGGGTGGGGTTTTGCACCGCAATAGTCAATCTGGCCCAGAGCATTCAAACTTGGCAGGGGTACAGGCGGCAGTATGGGAACATTTATCGTAGGTGGGAGGACCAGACCCCGCTTATAGAAGGCGAAGTTTGCGCCAAAACTTTCAGTTTGCCTCTAGGGCGTTCGAACTTGGTAGGAGGCAGTATGGGAACACTTATGGTGAATAGTAGGGTCGGACTACGCCCCCAGGAACAGGATTTCTCGAAACAAATGGGTAGAAATCCATAGCTCCTGGTCCCGTGGACTTGAAGAGCATTCAATAGGAGGGGCACGATGGGAACACTGACAATAGAAGAGGCCTTATTGTTAGAGAAGAAGATCCACACACCAATTACCTCCTAGCGTCTTTGTTATTTACGATCTAGCTTTGACTTTTTGATATTTTGATACTTCTCATTCGACAAGAAGGGTAAGTTGTGTGATTATAAGAAGATGAATTTGGTTCACTTCTTGCTATTAGATTACGACCGCTACACATCAGAGTTTGCGATGAAGTAAATGATCACGGTTTCTCTTTGCTTTGATATCGTTCTTAGCAAAATTTTTCCAACCGGTAATAATGTTGGATTCACATTTAATGATGTATCTGTAGAGAAAAGGAGGTACATCATTGGAGGCATTTGATAGTCTATACCCTCGCTCAGCGAAAAGGCGAAATAACATATTAAAAAGGGGGAATTTCATTAATTCGATATTCTTGGGCAAAGTCCCTTTGCTCCAAGAAGGAGGAGAGCCCTTGATGATGGCGTTGAGGAACATTGATGGTAGCTAACATAGTAGCCTCAGCCGCGATGAAGTCTCTGAACACTTTTTTCTCTGAATAATCGCCTTTGCGATATTGAACGATGTTCTTTCGGACACCGCGAGGTTGGCTTACAGAAAAAATTGCTCCCAATTTGGAGTTACTACTGAGGGTGTAGAGCT
Source organism: Haemonchus contortus (assembly GCA_000469685.2). Classification (NCBI taxonomy): domain Eukaryota; kingdom Metazoa; phylum Nematoda; class Chromadorea; order Rhabditida; family Trichostrongylidae; genus Haemonchus; species Haemonchus contortus. The sequence continues at coordinate 19,734,113 of LS997565.1, read as the reverse complement.
TTCACAGCAAAAGGTGAATCCGAAGTGTTATTTACACATAGCCAATTTCTCACAGGGAGAAGGAGCGACCGGCGTAGCCGGGCGAACCCATAAGAAGGAGGGAAGCCTGGCGTTAGCCGGGCGGTCCGACTGGTTACAGTAATAACAACACAGTGGATGATAAGCAAGCTTTTATTATCAACGTTTATAGTAACTTTTTTTTATCTTAATCTTATTATCTTTATTAAGAAATCTGCACATCAAAATCTCTATATACATAAACCACTAAGCTTGGGTGTCTGTTTGCCTGTAGCTATGTCGTTCTCTTTCACGTAGGCGCTGTGAGGGAACTGCTAGAGAATAAATGGAGGGACACCCGCAAAGCGGCCTTAGAGCATTCAAATGCGTAGAAAGTCACCTTGTTTAAATACGTGACACATTCCCCTGACCGATTCCCATCCTTTCCCATCCAATGCGTAATTTCTACTGGGTAAACCTAAGCCCGAAATGTTCAATGTGAATGTTCTCGTTAGCTACGTACCTCGACGCTCTTGGTATAAAAATGTAGTTGGGGGACGGGCCCCTTCCCTTCCCGCTTTCCATTTTTGAACTAGACGTCAGAGCGCAAAGAAGGTAAGGCAGTCGACTCGCGTGCCTGTGCCTGGTGCTTGGAAACGTTTTTCAGAAAGAACAACATAAGGTCTTGGTTGGGCCTCAAGAAGGGAGGAGCACCTTGGTGAGTGAGACGACCACCTTGTGCAAAAGCTGGAATGGGGAAGAATTGAACATCCCTTATTTCAATTTGTGATTCCTTATTCGATTCCTCCCAAAAGTTTGACCGGTAGCCTGCCAGCATACTATTCCTGCTTATTGTTAGAGAGCGTCATTAGAGGCCTGTTGAGCTGGATCCCCCCCCCCTTCTCTAGTGCTTAGGGTTGAAGAAGAGAAGTGTCCCCTACAACTACAGTTTCATAAGCCTTATCTCTGGATGCGTGAGTTCCAGATGCTGGTTTCTATGAACCCCAATCTGAAGTTTTGGGTGATGAAGTGTTTTCTATGCATACTATGTTACGAGGTTCGAAACGTTTGTATGTTCTGTTTGAGCAGGATCGTGGATGGGCGGCCGTCATCTTGTGATGTGAGGGTGCGCAGCTCAACTATACTCATTTTCACTCCACCGACGTCCATCGTTTCCACCGACCGACCGACCGAACACCTAGACACCGATGGATCACGCACCCTTCCGACTCACGCGGCCCTAAATGCAACCTATCCTGTGTTGTCAGCACTTGGCCAGGAACTCAGTCGGTCGCTTGGTCGGTCGGTTGATGGAAACAATGCACATCTGTGGTATCCACCCACTGTTGTACACAAGACAATACAATAAGGCGAGCAAATGCATTGCAATCACATTAAATTCGTAGGCAACTGTGAATTGGCTAGTCCTTGACGGTTTCCTGAAAGTTGACTTCAAGACGTTCCATGACGGCTCGAAGCATAGCTGCTGTCTTCACTTGCTCCGAATACATCACATCAACATTTCTTTGTAACTTATGAAGCTGATGATTCTGGTCTTTGACCACTTGACGAAATTCATGGAAGAGCTCCTCCTGAATTGGTGGTTCCACTTGGGAGACTGTACCCAAAAAGAAGCATACAACCTACCTCCTTGCTCTCCCATTCCTCCTCCAGCACTCCGACGGTGGAAGAATCGAAACCAAATCTGCTGCGTAGGCGCTTGAAGAAATTGGTTTGGTTGGGGTACACTCGTACGGAAGATCTGCACGTCAATTTGCGAATATAAGGCATCGATGCTTCGACTTGCAGTACGAGATCAGCCTAAATTATTGAAATTTTGTTCACACCATTTCAAATTTCGAGCCAGAGTAGTATCAGAAAGTATCGGGAGCAAGTATCAGAAAGTTGCCAAAAAATTGTCGATAATGGCATTCCTCAAAGGAACCCAACAATTCATCAGGGCGATTTCCGCCAAGGAGTAATTTGATGCTCCCAGAGGACTGGGACCAAGTGACCTTCCTTGAAACCATGTTGTCAGATTTCCTCTACAGGATTACAGCAACAATCGCACCTGCATGCTCAGTCTCTTTAGCTTGGCCTCCTCCAGTACAGATTTGATGTCATCTACAGCCAAACCAACCTAAAAGGAGGGAAGTGTTTCTGTTAATACAGGGGACGAAAATGTCAACATTACCAGAAGATTCATCAGAAGAATAGTCATGATGACGCAGAAGAAGAGAAACAGAGGATAGGCAATGGCGTGGCCGAATAGCCGTTCCGGATGCACATCGGCATCGCCGTGGAAGATGGCGGTGAACTCGAACTCACCGATCATCATCACCGTAGTCTTCAGTACAGAGGACGGTACAGAGGAGAACTCCGGCTGAATTGAAACTATCAGAATGGAAACCTCGCGAAGAAAGTGACTTACCCGATTCTGCATGATAACGAAGAATGCAATACTGAAGGCAATCACGAACAAGGCGAAAACGATGAAGAACCTCGAGAATGTTCGCAGAACGTCGAAGAACATCACCACATAAATGCCGAATCTGAAAAGGCCTTTCTACGTTGAGTAAAATAGAGTCGGTAGGATACCACAGAGCAGTACCTGGGCAGTTTTCTGATCAGAAGCAAGAGGTTCATCCACGAGGAAAAGGCACACGCAGCTGCCAAAAGCCATTGCCAATTCTGTAAAGAAATAACATAATGGAGAATTAAGATCGCAAGGCTGGAGTTTGGGACCCATTCAAGACTGTGTTTCCTCGAGGCATTTTGGAAACAGGTCACCAGTCCCAAACTGAATCGTAGGGAAGTATGTCTTGCAATCACGCGTGAGCTACAGCCTTATATAAGGTTGGCCTTCCCACAGAGATTTCAATGAGGACGTACCCCAGCTGACACTGGTCGTTTGGTACCATCACTCGCTGGGTGGTTTCCAAGAATCCACAAAGCTACGGTGAGTGGTTCTCCTTTCAATCACTTGCGTACCCTGGGGGTCTCGAGCTTTAGTGGGGTTGGTGGAGACGTTTGGTCGGATGGTCTGAGATTATTATGATCCTCTCAGGCTCTGGAGGAGGAGATTTCGCCAAAACGTCAGCCTATTGAAGCATATTTAAAAACCTCGTGAAGAGTTCAAGAAATCAGTAAGCTCAATGATACATTCGAACTGGCACATACTACAAGTAGGCTCCAGAGTAATTGACATATGATCGGCTCTTTCTTTCTATGAGGGTAAAATTTTTCGCTTTCAAAACTCACATAGCATTCAGTGCTTCAAAAGTTCAATACTTCTTTGAAATATCTGGGTGATAGAATCGAGCCAGTCAATCAAGGAATTCTTCTGGAAGCTCTTCAAGATCGCGATTGCTCGGGACAAAGACAAATGAAGTTTAAGTCGTACTGCTGCTCTTCCAAGAAATCGATTATCGACCACTTAGTAGGTGTTAGAAGCACATATCACTGAACACAAGCTTACTTTCCCACTTCTAGGGAAAATCGAAAACAAAGCTTCCTTTGTCAGATGTTCTGTCAGATTCAAAGCTCACCAGCGACAACTTTTCAACTTTAAGGTTTTCATTAACCAAATCTTGAGGTAAAAAATAATCGAGAAACAGATTTTCATGAAAGGCTCCGCAAAGAAAATGAATTATCACGAAAAATATAGGGATTCACCGAAAAATTGTTCAACCCGCTTTTCGAAATTACCATTTCGAGGAAAAATTCGCTGTTTTGGGATTCCTCGGCCATTTAGTTTTTCAGTTTTTTTTACAGGATTCCTCATGGATTGACTAAACCAGCTTCAAAGATTTATAACAGAAGAAGCTGAACGAGAATACTCGGTGAGATGGGCTCAAGTGCACTTTGAAACATTCAATCTCTGCTGAGCACTAAAGTTCACCCTGTTTTTCTTTCTGAAGGAGTTCCTCATGACTGCCACTTATCCCGTTTCCTGAAGGCTTTCTAAAAGAAAGAAATTTTGCCGAGTTCTAAAGCTCAAGAGGGACTCTCGAAGAGACAGGAAGTTTTTGGCTCTGACATTCAGCCTAAATATGTATCTGCTAGCAGAATGGATCTAACCATAGGATAGACTCATGAGGTGGATGTCTACATTTGCTGTGGTAGGGATTTAGATTGACTTTTATTAATCGACAATAGAAAAAGGGTCAAGAAATTATGCAAGGCTTTCACAAACTTCCTGTGCAACGCCAACCTTCAGCTCATCTCTCTACTTCTGAATTAGTGGAAATCACAACTGCAAACAATGAGCTTGAAGGCCCTGGTTATCAGTGACACAAAAGAAAAAATTAAAAAAAAATGGCCGCTCACCATTCTTATACCGGTAGTCTCAGAGCAAGGCGATAAGTCCCTCAGCGAAATGATTGCCGACGAATAAATGAAACATTCAAGGGCGTTTTCGAAGGAAATGTATCGGTACCGACGAGTTATCAGTTGGAAAAGCTGCAAACAACAGGGATTCGAAGGGAATCGTTGGCGATCTTACATCTCCCTTTGAGCGCTGAACTTCTCGTAAGTCATCACATAGTCGAAAAGTCGGCAGTGTTCCAGAAGTTGCCTGTTAATCTTTCAAATTAATTCTGTACCTCCTTGAATAGCTGTGCTATGGCTAGGCTGATTACAATCCACCTGCACGTGGCCAACCATGGTGGACGAGTGATGTTCTGAAATGGCAATGGTTGAGACAAGGCAAGGAAGTTATGCTTGGCGTGGTGGCTGCTAAAATTGCTCGTTGAGGAAAGGGTGTAATAATGGCCATTATTGGCACTTCGAGAACAACCCCAGCTTCCTTCGTTTCCAAATATTTATGTACATATGTATATGCATTCAACGGAGTCTAATTCAACGGAGGGTTCTGTCGATTGCTCATACCACACAGTGACACTTCACATCTAATGGGAAATTTGAGTTAGAGACCTGGATGCTATTCTTGCTCCTGTACTTCCTGAAATCCGCGGAGGGCGGAGGTGATGTTGGGGCACATTATCACACACGAATGGTCAGGGATTCGAATGATTGATCGGTATGCGCTTAGGCCGACTAAGCCCTCCATCCCTCTGGGTCGGTTAATTGGTACCAGATTTGTTTGAGAGGATAAAAACACTGAGTTGCACATCGGGTGGCCACCGCAAGTCATTGTATAGGCCACATACGCGCTCATTGCGCCGCTACAATTCTGAATGGTAGTTGGGGACGCATCCCTTAGACGGGATTGGCCCAAAGACTTTTAACAAACTTTAAAATGAACGGAGGGGCTTGTTCTTCGGGCACCTTTCGAATGAAGTCATTTGGTTCTCTCGTTACTGCTGAATCATCGTCGCTTTTCCCATTATACCCCCTTTAACCGAATATTCGTGCTCGTAACCTTTAACCTAACCCTTAGTTTTGCATAAAGCCTACCACTGGTTAGTCCACTTTTCGTTACTATCTAGTCCGCTCCTAAAATATTTGCTTCCAGTCACTCGAAGATTTAGATATGCACCTTGAGCCCTGCTCCATCCCTATTTACGCCAGGATTCCTGTTTCATAACTAGTACTAAAGGGCTTGAAAGGCGACGTCTGACTGATTACATCATTACGTCACGTTCTGACTTCAATGGTAGTGGCAAACGCGTCGGGAAGAAGCTCGATTATCTCATCAAACTCACCACATTTGGGCATTCGGTTTCACTATTGAAGAGATCGGTGAGGTCCCGCATCTCCTTGGTGGTTTCATCGTAAACGTTGAATGGAGGTGGTGTGTGGGTTACGTACATGGTGAAGGTGCACAGGAAGAGCAGGTAGACACCAAGAGCTGAACTTCTCAGGTTTCAGATGACATTTTTCGAAGGCACCATTCTCTCACCGAAATAGTAGACGTATCGTCCAAGGCTATTCCACTTGTGCTTGAGAAGCGCTTGCACTAGCGGGTGTGACAGCAATATTTCGGACTGTGCCTGAAAAGGTCTCTACTGAAGGGTGAGCTGCCGAACTGATAGGAGTACTGACCATTATTTTCAGAGGGTGATTCTTGTAGACTACGTCGTAGTCGTCCGAGTAGGCTTTGGCATTTTGTTTGAGAGTTCCGTCATCGTTATAAGGGCTCACTGTTGACAACAGCTCTGAAAATGATCACAGCCTTCAGCAATAAGATGCCGATGAGGTCTCATTTGTTAAGTAGTTGGAGAGATGTCAACGAACCCGTTCCATCCTTGGACGGCATCATATAAGTGTCGTCAATCAGTGTAAAGTTGTACTCACGGAAGAAGTAGAAGTCGTTAGGACTGTCTCCGCGATCACTAAATTCGAACTATCAAGTCGGACTTTTCCATCGCGACCCATCCAATCCGACTTTTCGTCGTATTTTCCAGATCAGTACATGTTCACTCACCTAATGCATCTACAAAACACTATCTCTGCGATGTCGGGGAACTTCTCGATTAACTTTCTCAGAGGTGTGACCCTCGAAAGATTATGACGTCCAATAGGTAGAGTATCTGATGGAGACAGTACACTCATCCAATCATCCGACTCGACTAGAACTCGAGCCACCTCTCTGAAATTTAGATTAACAAAGATCAAATAAAATTGTAGAGGGACTGTAAATCTCCTAAACCGTCTCTGGCGAGGAAAAGTATGAGTTCACTGGCAATAAATTCGATTCGGATGCACTTGTATTCCTGTAGAAATCTCAATGAAATAAAAAAATCTTTGATTCATCGGTAATCGCCTAATTTCGCGACAGACGCAAGCGCGATCATATGTGTATCGCGTGGGCACTTCATTCAGCACCAACTCAGCTCAACCCGTGTTGTTTGAAATGCGGCAACCTTGGTGGCTGAATTGGTGGAAAACATGTGCGAGCCTTGGGCTTATCATAATCATACTTGGCCCTAGGGGGATGGCCATGCTGTAACGCAATCCATTGAGGTTCTGACATCATGTCCACTACCAACTTAGCGGAGATGGCCTAGTTCCAAGTTAACACTATTAACTCTGGTGATTAGATGGATCGTATCCCGCTAACCACAACCCTTCCAAAATTGTTAATTTTTTCAAGATTAGCGTGGGAAGGTAGAAGCGCTGACTGGTACATCGGTTAATCACTGCAGCTCATATACCACATATGCCTTCAAAACGCCACTCCCATGCTGTGTAAAAGTCAAATGTGGCGTGCTTCCCAAAAGTGGAATGGGCCAAAGACAGGAGGCATTAACCTCCTCGATTCTTCATACATAGGCTCAAGTGTTTGGCGTTAATTGATCCCATTTTGGATGCGTTTTTGCCTTCGATTTCTTATAAGAATCGTATTGGCGTATTAAGAGCAGCTTATCACAAATCTCAACCCTGAATGTGTGGATGATCTGCATTCTCCACGTGTATCCTGAATATTTGCGGAGGTGGTGTAGTGGCAAGCGGTGCACTACACACAAATGGTAATAGGTTAAAATCCTGGATCGATATCCCTCTAGGCCAACCATGCCTTCTATCCTTTCAGGGCCAGTTGATTGGTTCCAAACTCGCCTGGGAGGGTAAAAGCACAATTTGTACATCGGCGGGTCATAGCAAGTCATTGTAAAGGCCACATACGCATTCAACACGCCACTACGGTTCTGAATGGAAGTCAGTTGCGTGTGCGCATCACTCAGACGGGGTTGATCAACGGCCAAACACCTTATCCTTTATGCTGAGAGTAGCCTGATGTGCGAAAAAGGATTCGCACAGGAACTGATGAGTAGTACTCGTAACCATACTTATACTGTAAACAGCCAGATAGCCATACCTAATTTTCTAGCTCGAAATAAACAAAACATATGAGACCCATCATTCACACATTTGGAATGGGTGCCAGCAGCACCTGTCTACATGTTTAGGAAAGGGGAAGAGGCAGCGTCAGGCATCACATCCTGGCACCTTTTTTGCCCAAAATCGATAAAATTTTCTGGAGGAACAATATAATTTCTACTAGTACCAGTTGAACCCGAGTGCTACATTCAATGAGGAACATATAAGCATGAGTAGATACAGCACAGGGGAGGGGGGGGGTCAGAAAGCAAAAAACGATGAAGAGAAAAGTGACGTCTGATGATTGATTGGTAGGGCGGAAAACTGTACGCTAGCTATTTTTTCTTAAAGATTGCTGCTAGAAATGCAGTTTCCCATGAATCATCTTCCATACCAGAGAGGTACCTAGAGGCCGAGAGCTTTATCTCACAGGCCTTTGCTTCACAGTATCACAAAAAGCGTTTCCATTCACGGAACAACACAATATCTCAACTTTTTTGTTATTCTGATGGAACAGACAGCGGGTCAGGGTTTTCCTGAAGGTAGTGTTCACCAGCTCTCGCGTCCCTGTTATAGCCAGTTTTGTCAGCTGCTCACCAGGAATTTGAAGAAGGCAGTGCTTTTCGAAAAGCTGCAATGAATTGCAGAATCCTACTGGAATGGGTTAACATCCTGTTCTTCGCCATAAATGCTAGACAATAGGGGGTTTCTAGAGGCATCAACGTACCGATGTCCATTTTCGATTGCCAAATCGAGCGCCGTTTTACCGTTTTCATCTCTTCGATTTATGGTAGCGCCTGACTCGAGTAACAGCCTCACGATAGCGTCGTGCCCTTTTGCCGATGCCAGATGCAGCGGAGTCGAATCGCTGAAATTACAGAGTCACACCTTTTTACTTGAACAACTTGACTTACAAACAAAATTCAATAGAGGAATGTCAAAAAATGATTTCTGCTTGCCATTGCAGAGGAGGCTTTACACTTTTTAGAATTTTATCGATCGGTTTGTTTTAGCGATCGAATCACAGCTGAGTGATCCACAACCGGATCACCTATTTTTATTCCTACTGTAATTTTCAAATCTAGCTGGGACCAGCTAAGCGAGTTTTGACGCCTCTCCCATTGGCTGATAGCTGCTCACTTTTGCGAGCGTCCAGGTTGTCTCAAAAAAGAACTGTGTAAACTAAGAATTTGCTCTGACTTCTATTCAGACTGCCTCGGAACAACACCGCCCATATTTGGTTGAAACTCCCTACATACATTTTTTATCCCCATCCCATTCAAGGAACTGTTGCCCGCCATTACCTATATTCAAATCTGCACACTAGGAACTTCTGGGCATAGCTGTGAATTGCGATTTTGACTTCACCCAGTTCTATGCGCGCCCTCTCTACCATGAATAATTGGTTTTTGTAATTGTAATTGTTTATTGCACAGGCTAACACCCATGCTAAATAATGAAATGTAAAAATCCAGAAGTAACGAACAAGGGGAACAGTTTCCTATACCTAGTCTAGCATAGTAAACTCCAAGCTAGCTCTGCTAACAAAAAAGTGGCGTCTGACGTTGCGTTCAGCAATGGCAACTGAAAATTTTGTAGGGCATCCCCTAGTTCTCGATTCCCTAAGGAATAGCAAATTATTTGGCTTGAAACCTGAATGACCATGAAAAAACTTGAAGAGCATTATCAAATCAAATTTCCTCCTTCTGAGCGCTAAAGTTTCAAGACTGAGATTGGCGTTCCGTGTTACTCCACAAGGTATCTGATCATACTTGAAACCGAGTACTCTCAGAAGAAGCTTCCGAAAAGTATTTTGACCTCTCTTCAGCGTGTTGGTAACTTTCACTTTGTGTGGATTAAATATGACGATCCCATATTCTAATAGGGGTCTAGCGTAGGTTACGTAAGCTCTGAGGAGCACAAGGGAGTCCTTAGTTGTCAAAGCTCTGGAGGGGTTAAATGTGAGAGCTGTTGCTTTGGAGGTTTTTGGTCCTCTGTCTCTATTCCTTGCTGTCTCTATTCCTTGCCGGTCCCTATTCTTTTTTGCCCCGGTTTAGTCCACTTCTTTGCTGTCTTGAAGGTGGCGTCACGTGGCACCCTAGGGTTGAGATACGATGTCTCTTCTGAGTGCACCACAGATATTTGCGACAACCGTCGATGTATAATATTATGCCCTCACGAGAGTTCGTAATAGACGACAGCTCTAGACGGCTTCGGTCGACAATTGAAGGTTGAAGTCATTTTGCGAAACACTTACAAAGGCATTCTTATGTACCCCCCCCCCCTCCCCTAAAGTAGAAGTTCCGGGACGGTCTACCACAACCTATTACAAAATCCTTCGAGCGGCCCGACGAAAGTATATGGAAAGGGATGAAAAGTCGAAAAACTTTTCACTCAACCTGATACAAGACTGCTGTGTGTTTACATCAACCCTAAAGGGGAAGGATGTGATTATACGAAATGGCACCTATATAGCTAGACGAACTTCCGGGTGCTGATTTCAAATCCGTGTTCCAAATTTGCCAAACGATTCTCTGAACATAGATGTGAAAGTGGTTTGAAGTGAGTGCTCACTATAAACAAACCACTTAAGACATGGACGTAATGGGACTCATAGTCATGACTTCGAGAAGTGGTAAACTTGACGCCTAGATGCATGAGACCATGAATCGAGTTTTGCGGAGGATACAGTTTTTACATTTCGCTGGGCTTTTCCCTTGAGATGGGATAACTTTTGCCTGTGATTTTAGAGCACTCAGCGGTTTTTGTTGCCTGGGCTGATTCAGTTCGGCCCAAACCACAATATATTGCTATATATACTACCTATCCATCCACACCATTTTCACTGTGAGATTACTGAAAGGAATGCACGCATTGCAACTTTCTGCCCCATTAGGCTCGAGGAGAATAGAAGGGATCATGCAGTCCGTCTCTGCTAGCATCGACTCTTTCACAGTTATGTACCTTCTCTGATGGCCACTTATTGTTAAGTAAGAAGCTTCTTGTGTTGACCCAGGCTTTTTGCGGAAGCGTTCTGCCCTGCCATAAGTTTTTGAAGTTTTGATACTGGCGAGATCCCGAAGCAAGAATTCTTCCATGCATGAAATTTGGCGATACGAGCGAGTAAGCGCAAGTCATGAGCAAGCACTACAAATTAGGGTTTTACTCACCCACATCACTGTTACTTGTATGGGCTCTTAGTCGTTTTTCAAAGACCGTGTTGCTTTCAAGTATGCGACACCTTCACAAAAGCTACCATAAACGATTATCGCTCCATTTGAAACCACGACTCTAATACAGCCAAGAGAGTTTATGTATTTTGCTATTTAGTAATGAATTATCACCATATAGTAGTAGCTAATGATCTCAACTTTCGTGTGCATACTCGCGATCCTATTATTGTCTACTTTTAATTCCATGCCCCTCAATTTGGGGGATTCCTTCTAACTTAGCGTGCCACTGGCTTCTTATGCGATCATTTTAGATGATTTGTAGACGCTTTCAAAGTTCTGTTTCTTTGTTTTTCGTCCGGTCTAGTTAGTGATTGTGAAGGAACGGCCTGTTGAGTTTTTCATATTCGTCGCTCTCATTGTGGAAATTTTCTTTCAGATATTTTGCGCTAAATCATCGATCTGCTTATAAAGTGATGAAAATCATCACACTGTGAATATAGAATCAGACGTTCGCGAATAAGAATATGTGGCTCAACCCCAGCTCTAGCAGTCTTCATTTTTGACGCACCACATTCTGCTACGACGAAGAAGAGCTGGAAGCGTTTTGTACCTTCCTGGATAGCTCTACAGAAAAGAACATACTTTCTTTAGAGTCATCGTCGGTGACCTCAACGCCAAGATTGCTCTCCAGAAGAGCGACTGAAGATCTCCGCATCAGGACCCAGGGGATGGATCTGAATGATCAGAGTGAAAACCTATCCGAATTTATCATGTCGACCCACACTGTCCATGGTAACACGCCGTTCCAGAAGCCCTCTTACTGCGATGGACATCGGAGTCACTTGATGAAATTTTCATAATGAAATAGAACACATAATCTCCAATCGAAGCGTTTGCCTGACGTCACTGTCGTTCCGAAGTACTACAGAGGATCGGACCGTCGCCTCCTCCACGCTAGATTGAGCTTCCCAGTGCGTAGAGAGAGAGCAAGGAAGTTCAGAAACGAAGACCCCAAGACCTAAATCAAACATGACCACTTCGCCTCCCTTGCGAGTGAATGGGATGATTCCGTCATCGACGACATCGATGCTCGATACAAAGAGCTCGTCGAACATCTTCACGATAGTGCTAATAAAGCAGAGAGTCTACAAGTAGCTGAAAAACAACCCCCTTCGAGGACTCCCGAGCTGATACGCCAGCGTGGAATCGTGCGAGCTGCAGGCTGCAGACAAACGTATGAGCTTGCGAAGCTATCAGAGAAACAATAAATTAAGATCTGAGAGAGAAGAGCAGCAGTTATGGACGAAGTCGCCGAGGCTGGAATGAGCATTCGCAAAGCCCGCCGGGGCTTCGCCAATTTCAAGGCCCAGATGACTTTCCTTCCTCGTCCTGACGGAACAGTTACTGCATCCCGAGGGGCAATGGAGAAGGTCATCTACGTACTCGGATCTTTTCGACAGCCGCGTCTACCTGCCTACCCACCATCTTAGGCAAGGGTTTATACTCACTTCCGAAATTCGACATACCATCACGTTGATGAGGAGTTGTACGGCGTTCGGACCCAATCCAATCAGGCCAGAACATCTAAAGATGTTCTAGTTTGATCCTATCCTTCGGAACTCTAGCTGGGCTCTTCACGTGGTATCTGTCGGAATGCGTAGTGCCCACGTCGTGGAAAACTGGCAAGACTATGCTGTTGTACAGGAAGGGAAATCCTGACGATATTGGAAGCTATCGCCGAATCTGCCTGCCGTCTGTAATCTATGAGCTTTTCACACGCGTCATTCTGAACAGGATCGGCAGAATATTAAATGAAGGACAACAATGCGAGCGAGCAGGGCTGCAGGAAGGGTTCAGTACAGCCGATCACATCGACACTCTTACAAGATGCATTGAGGTATCGCGAGAGTACAAAATTCGTTATGTCTTACGTTCATCGATCGAAATTACTCGTGACAGCGTCGAGACGAAAACGGTTATTGAAGCTCTGGGCAACCATGATGTTCCTTTTCAATATCTAAGGATGCTTCGTGAGCTCTACCACAACTTCATGACCAGGATCTCGCCATCCTATAAAGAAGACATGATCAACGTGAAGAGAGGGGTTCGACAGAGCGATACCATCTCACCTAAACTTTTACGTGCCGCTCGAGAACATCATACGTCACATGGAACGTTAATGCATAGGAGTGAAGGTCGACGGCCGCTACCTACATCACCTCCGCTTTGTAGACGACATCGTACTTATAACACCGAACACCGAGCAGGCGGAACGAATGCAGGCCTAGTTTGACAGTGATTGTGGAAAGATCGACTTACAACTGAACCCAAAGAAGACTATATTCACGAGGAACGGAGCGATTCTTGATGCTGCTTTCACGCTAAACAGGACGAATATTTCTGGGATATTTTTTGAAATATCTCAGAAATATTCGCTCCTTTTAGCGAATATTTTTTGCTCCAGCTACGCGTATCTAGGTCGGGAAATCAACATGATGAACGACCTAGCCCGGGAGTTGACCATAAGGAAATACGCCGTTGGTGAGCATTCAAGAATATCGAGGGAGTAGTAAGGAAGACAAAGAGCACGAGCTCCGCGCTCACCTTTTCACTGCTTTCCTTCCTGCTTCGACGTATACCTCGGAGACTTGGATTCTACGAAAGCATGATGAAGCGTTACGCATGGAAAGGACGATGCTCCCTATACACGCAAGTGCAGAAGGGAATCCGAAGTTCCGAGCTTCGTCATCGAAGAAGATCAGGTGGGCCGGACACATTATGCGATACAATGATGACCGAAACGAACTCCAGAACGAACACTGACAAGATGGTCAGACTTCTTCACGAAAGCTCTGAGCGAAAGGAATGCTGGGCTCTGTGTCCCTGAAGCTAGGACTATTCACTGGACCACTCTGGCTCGTGAAAGGGGCGAGGGGAGACGTTACTCGTCGCCCACTCGAGAAAATCGATGATCAACGGGACGACAGATGATACAGTTGATACAGATGATGAAGGTAGAGTGCACATATGAGATGGGCAATGGAGCTGTGAGCATATTGGATGATTTGGATTAGAACCGAATCACCTTAGGCATCAAAAAGCCGCTGAGCTGTCATCTAGCTGGCAAAAGAGCTCGGGTGGATTTTCAATTCCTAGTATTATATATATACACCAATCGTGGGGGGCAGCAGGGCCAGTATGCCTCGCTGGCTCGCATCGTAGTGTCGAATACTCGCCTAGGCAACAAACAACTTTCACAATGCTTGAGACCAACCGCAGTTAACAGTTGATTAAGAAAAGCTCATTTAAATGTTAGTCATCAGTTCAAAAGGAAACCGAATACGAGACTAGCCGCTCTTACCTTTGAGATTGACTATTGCTAAGTGCACTGTCTTTATCTAATTACTTTGTAAATCTGAGCGTTGTTAAAATTTTACGAGACCCTCTTGATCACGCTGGAAAAATTCTCAGATATGCTGAAATCAGGTGAACCATGCTCACAAGAGCAGTCCTCCACTTTGCTCGGGATGTGGTTCCTTAACAAGTTGGTTCCAACAAGTGGAAGGAGTGGCTGCTTCATTGTTCGACCGATACAGCTTCAAATATACAGGGTGTCCCAAAATTATTTGCGCCAAAGTTCAGTAATTTTTAAGGTAGAAATAATCTATCAAATTCACATTACCTGCTATTAATTAGTTGCATAAGAAGGTTTCCTTGCGATATGCATGGTTACTGATGTGGAACTCCCATTATCTTTCAGATGGAGGAGGCTCATTCAATACCACTTGCAATCATTGACGCGCGAGAAGTGGAAGGGCTTTATGAAATTCTTTGGGATTTTTCTAATAACCATATAGGAGGCTATTAAACGATATAGAAAAGAAGATTGAATCAGGGACAAACCAGGAAAGGTAGAAAGGTAGAATGTTTCTGAAAATAGGACTATTAAAATGGTCCATATGCCCATCGGTCGGGATAATGGGTGACCCATCAAAAGGAAGTCAACGGGCACGGCTTACAGGAGTTATCGCGATGGAAGAATGTCATGCAGAAGCCTCACTACCATTCCTATCGTTTGCTCCAATCCCGATCTCAATAGATTCTGCAGGGCCAAAAAATGCAGAGTCGCAGAGTCGCAGAGAGTGATGACACGCAACCCTTCGTCGTTTTCTCTGGTCAAAAACTTTTTTACGATAAAACCATCCCTCAACAACCGAAACGTTCGCGTTCCGGAAAGAAACATCCAGCGTGTAATATCTCCCAAAAAGGTTGCTATCAAAGTAGTAAAATGATGTTTCTCGAGGAAATCACTGGCAAGGGTAGGCCGCTCATGGTTTCCTCGGTGCAGGCGTGAAAATTGACCAAGACCAGTAATCGAACAGCGTACTAATGGGTGTGATGAAGAGTTAATCCAACGACAATTCCTGAAAAATCTCGTAGTCCTTCCAGCAGGACGCTACTCTAGCCCACAGAGCCAAGCTTGCCCGCGAGTGGTGCCGACGACAGCTGCCCTACTTCATTGGTGAAGAGGAATGGTCATCCTATTTTCCAGAACTTGACTCACTTGAACCCCACGAATGGTCCCTGATTAGAAGAGGACCTGTCGAGTTTGCAGTCCCAGTTTGGAGTCCTAGAATGCAAAAGCTGGAGGACGGCTGGGAAGAAATGGAGAAGGATACCTGCGTGCCATATGCGATCAAGTCGAAAGCATACTTTGATTTCTATTCGCGCTCACGGGGGATATTTTGGAATGCGGCTTCAGCATGTTGTAGCACATAGTGTTAGCTAGCGTGCATAGAAATTCCATCGTCTTTCGCACTTGAGAAGTTTCAAATATATTGCTATAAATCGGCGCAAATAATTTTGGGACACCCTGTAGAATACATCTGATTTTCCTCATTACCCTTGGATCATATTGCCATTTGTAACATAATGAACAAGTATGATGTAAGTTGTCCCCAATCATGGTGACCTGGGGAAATCGGTGAAGGAACAGTAGTTAAGAGACTAAGAAGTGACTGTAGTATAAAACCCAGTTCTCATTACAGGAAGCTGGAAAGGCTTTTATCTTTCCCCAGAGGTCCAGAAAAAAGCATTTGACGATGCCTACAGAGATGCGCGTGCAACCTGTAACTTTTGTTTCCGCTGCCGACCACCCATCTCGTTGCCGCAACTGACCTCAAGTTTGTCAAGGATTTATTGTAGTTTTTGGGTGAGAAGAATCGGGAAAATCCACTGAGAATTGTTTCGATTTGTTCTTAGAAAAAGTTACAAGTCTGAAGCTGCCTTGGGCAACCACTGAGAAAGAAAGCCGCTGTAGAATGACAAGTGTTTCTGCACCACAAAAAAAATGATTTGTGAGGTTACCATTAGAAATGGTATAGCCCGTCTTGAGAAGAAGTGAAGGATTACTTGTAACACAGTGGGGGAATATGTCAACCCACCAACCCAGAACTACCCCTTCCAAAGCACGTATACAAACACTTATACAAACTTCGACTGAGTGACTATGATTCTGTGGCTCTTTATCGTTCTGTAGTTGAAATAGGGACGAAGGTGCTGGATTGGCAAACGGCGCACTATCGCCCATGGTCGCGGGTCCGAATTCCGGATTGTTAATCGCCTGGGCCATCCACACCTTCAATCCCTCCAGGGTCAGTTAATTTTTATTAGACTAGTCTGGAAAGACAATGAAATAGACTGTACGTCATAGTGACAATTTTTGTAGCAGCCCAAGGTACGGTTTAGCAACCAAAAAGTACAACTTCGCAAGCATTGACTGAATAACGTGAAAGCTTCAGATGCAGCCCGGCCTTGTCCTTCCCCTAAAAATCTCAAAATCGTTAAAGATTTCCCTCTCACTCTCCTGAAAACGCGTTATTCCTTCTGACAATAAGGCATTTTCCAGGTTCGAAATGGTTCCATCCAATTGTGACGTGATGTACTAAGACTTAGCAAAAAATGGGAATGCCTAGTTCCAGTTGACCTCATCGTACACCACTTCCGCCTGATCTCACCTTCACCACGGTTCACCAGTGTTATGGTTTTCAGTCTTGAGCAAAAACCGAACTCATGGGCATAAGCGGTAAGTATGATTTGTGAGGTTTCCATTAAAAAAGGGATCTATGGTTAGTTCAAAATGTCACATTTTATGTACTAAATACTTTTTTTTCATCAGAGATTTTCTTCTCTTTACAGCACGCACATTAATACAGCTGAGCTTCACGGAGAAAATTTTTCCTTACTTAGAAAGCGTGGGTAAACTCACAGTCGGTACTCACACCCATTTTCTGGACATCTCAGTGAAGATCGAGCTTTCAGTGCTCTGCTGACGAAAACTGAATCGACAACGAACTCTAACTCGACTTTTGGCACTCGATCTTTTCATAAACCAAAATTTACCTATTTGTCCCCTTATATTTCATCTGCTTTCCCGATGGTCTTGTGATTTTTTAACGTTTATGTTACTCTGACCGGACTTTATAGTTCGATTACGTCTATTTTTTTGCTTTTTTTAGAAAAGTAATTTTGTTGTTATTTTGTGTCGTTTTGCGAACATCTACGGCTATTATGTACGAATGTCTTTGATTTCACTTCTTTTTAGCGGATACTGTCGAATTTTCCCGCTCAACCGTTCGTAAGGTTTTGATATGAATGCGGCCAGACTGGCCCCTTGAGGTTCTTTTAGTGAGCAGTAAAAAATGAAACCTCAGGTCGTCCTTGTTCTCTAGTACGGCGTGTCGTTCGAGCAGTTGATGGACGGTGTTCAGATGGCCACCGTCAACGGCACACTGCAGAGCGGTGTCTTCATGCGAATTTTTCGCCTCGATATCCGCCCCAGCATCCAACAGCACCTTCGTTGTCTCGGCTTTACCTGAATGCTACAGCTCTTCTTAACCTGAACTGAAGAAGGCCCAACATGGAATTTTGCCAATTATGGAATGTTCGTTTGACAGAACCCTGATTTTATGATACATGAATAGCTGGCAAGATTTCCTTCCCTTAGTATTTTTTACTTATTTTTATCATCTTTTGTTTCCTTACCTATTCTTTGTTGACCTCTCTTCGAACCATATGATAAACCCACGGGTCAGGCGTCAGAGGCTTAGGCAAACTAAAGGGATCCCGCAGCTGAGTATAACGGGGATAGGAAATGCTCCAGGGAATTCTCACACCGAAAAGTGATGGACGGCTCCGTTCTGTCATGAAATTCTTCAGATTATTTCAATTTCTCTTTGATTTTTATACCAGTTGAATGAGAAAAAAAATTAAAACTCTTCCCCAGAGATTCCATGCAACTCTACCAGGGTTGAACATAATGGGGTTGGAACTCCGTTAGAAATCAGAGCACTACCTTCCTGAAAGAAACAGCGGGACTATCTATCTGATGTATTTGATATTCTTTAGCTAGGGGCCTTATTGGATCTAAAGAAGACTCCTGTCGTGGAAGTTTCGCTGTTGATCGTAGGAGACAATCCTATCCGAATATCCGATTTTTTGTGGAAGGAAGGGAAATTATTTCAGGAGGTACTCGCCGAAATTCCTATTTCCCGAATATTCCTTCTTCGAATCAGAGGCGTTTCTGCTGGGAAAGTTTTTCTAAGGAACCTTCACCTTCAATCGAACTGTGAATTCCTCTCGATAGTCAGGGATTACTCTCGATTATATTTGCTTATTCTTCTTGCTTTTGCTTAACCATGAGATATCGCTTGAACCGCATTTACTTCATTTTTTGACAAACTAAAACAACTGCGCGGATTCCACCACTTTCTGCTTTTTGATTTGTCATGCCCAAAAGCTAAGCCCTTTACGTCGACCTCTCCAAGGCTGATGTCTCTTGGGAATCCCGTAATAAGCCTAGGATCATCCAAATTCATCTGAGAGATGCGTCTGGAACACACATTCAGGGGTCGTGTGCAAAAGCGAGACGAACGGCTCCCTTCGCTGTCTGCTGCTAGTCGCCGCTCAGAATTCGTGCCAAGAAGGAAGCGCACTTCCTCACAGCGTCGCAATCGATAGGGCCCCGTCGTCTGCGCCCCTATGGTGAATATCCTCATTCAGCACACAATTAAATAATTCAGTAAAGATTGCCAACGGCCTTGCAATTGCGACTCGATCATCCACCCGAACTCTCTCGCCCTATTCCTTCTTTCAGTAGGAATGGGCAGAAAAAATAGGGGCAGTACTCACTCACAAAACCAAAAAACATCTTTTCATCCTCACCTCGACAGCACAAATTTAAGAAGCGTACAATGGGACTGATAGAGGACCGAATGTATGCTCAGATGAGCCTGGAGGTAGGAATACAGAAGGCAGAAACGCTTTATTCGCTTGGCATTCACCGCGTGCCTTAGTTGCATTTCACACTAAAGTCACCGATGAAAGCGAAGCGATCCAGCGTTGATACGGAATATGAACAGCCACAGCTAGCTGAGTAAGGCGCAGTACAGTAGCAGCTGGTATTGAGGCGAATGACAGGGGGCGGAGACGCCATGAGGGTCAAGCCCTTGAGGGCCAGGTGGCCAGGATTAGGCGGGCGCTAAGAAGAGAGCGCAGGTGGGCAGTAGGCGCAGACACTCTTGACCGGCAGATTGAGCGAATTTACACGACACATCTCATCCGAAATCGAACGATCGATTACGGTATAGGGTATTCTGTGGACAGTGATTGAATGTGCTTCGCAATGATGAACTGCGAATGGGCGGACGTAGTGAATAGTACGAGAATAACTGACAAGCGGACAGCAAGGGACCTGCCTTCCAGGAACAGTTCAACACAGGGCGAAACCAGCGATGTCATGGTAACGGATGATGACGAAGCGCGAACAGCGGCGCTCCAGTAGTGAGCAAATGGTAGAAATAACGCAGTTGTCTCGGATAGTTTCGAGCTCAAGCAAAGGAAATCGGAGCCGGTCAGAGCGAAGTACTTGATGTAGGAGCATGCGATTCGGCAGAAGGACACAGACTGCGCCCGTCCATGGAAGGCAATCAGCAGAGGAAGCGAAGGACGGGCCTATGCTTGTCAGACAGCCAAGAGAGGATGGACGGCGTTGAGACTCAGACCGCGGCTGAGTGAGGTAGTACGAGCTGCCCGGAGAGTCTCCCCTCCGCAGTGAAATATTCAATGGCCGCAGGCGGTAATCAGAACTGGCTGAAGACTACGACAGACTGCGAGACAACCGACGGCATAGAAATGCGCCGCTGCCTGAGCAACTTCGGATTACGGTAGTGGGCATGGTGAGTGAGGCGTCGTAGGGAAGTCGATCACGCCGAGAAACCCTCGCGTCTCAGCCGCAACGAGGATTCGTAGACGAGAAGGGAGGAGCATTGGGGTTGTCCACCCAGTGGGAAAAAGGGTACAGGTCCATTGAAGCGCTCTATGTGAAATTTCCAAGAGACACAGAAGAGACGTAACACTCTTCATCCCTCAAGCGACCCCGTTCCCAGTCATTGCCACTGTTTGTTCATTAACGGCCTCCTGTGGTGACAATCCGTCAATGACGACATCAACAGGTGGTTCTGTCGTAACTTTCTTGATTCGCCTAGTTGCGCGACCTAGGTAATTGCCGCAACCGCAGGTGTTTCCCTCACATAATAGGTGAGAATAAAAGGATTGGGCGTGGTTGGAGAGCCCCTGATTCTAAGTAGCACTGCTGAAAGTAGCCTGCAGATCTGTTACTACAGAACATCCCTTAGCAACCCAGATAGGGCAAGTGTGATTAGCATTAATCTAAAAATGCTT
The DNA here is from genome assembly GCA_000469685.2 of Haemonchus contortus. NCBI lineage: Eukaryota > Metazoa > Nematoda > Chromadorea > Rhabditida > Trichostrongylidae > Haemonchus > Haemonchus contortus. The sequence continues at coordinate 19,713,420 of LS997565.1, read as the reverse complement.
CCGAGATAAATCCCATATTAGGGGCGCTTCCTATTCGTTTCCTGTGAACAGACGGCCTGCCAGCAAAGAAGGCCATCGGGGGAATAGACGTTTCCACTCGCACGGTACGATCCCGCGCAGATGTCATCACGCCATCTGTTCAACCAATTATTACTACCATTTGATCACAGTCGCAAAAGAACATCATGAATTGCGGTTAGTCCAACCCCAGACATGTTAGTAGTACCGCCTGTGTGGGGCAGGGAAAGGCTTTTAGGGAGCCTCCCTGGCCTCGTGCTGATCGATAACTTAGAGTTTGAGAGGGAGCCTGAGTTGGGAGAACTCGACTTCAGATCAATATGTGTTGCACTGAGGGTCAATTAGCCATGCTAGTGGTTGGCGATGGGCTGCAGCGATGGCGGCGATGGCGGCGGCGTTGACCATACCCACGTTCACTAATTGGCGTCGACATTCCGCAATTCCCCTTAGCAATCGTCGTCCATCAGCGAAATTCGTGAAAGCCCACAAACAGCCGTCAACCATGTTCAAGTGATGCCTCTTTGACTTGCAGGAGTAGGAAAGTTGAGCTCGTGCACGGAATAAAGTCTACTTAGTTGGTTCAGTAAATAGGACGAAGGATGAAATCTTCCTGAATTAAACAATCCCGTCTGAGGGATGCGCCCTGCACTCGAGCTCCATTCAGAATCGTAGGGCCTCAATGAGTGCGGGTGTGGGCAATACAATAACTGCGGTGGCCAGCCGACGCACAAGTCAGTCCTGCTATCCTCCCAGACGAGTCTGATACCAATAAACCGACCCCGGAGGGTTGGCAGGCTCAGTTGGCTTAGGCGGACATTGATATATCGATCCGGGATTCGAACTCCTGACCATGCGTATGAGTTAGTGCGCCATTTGCCACAACACCACCTCCGCCAGTAAATAGGATAGTACAACAAGAGTTGATGAAGTACGGATATAGGTAGCATCTTTGGCGATATTACCCCCATTCGGGATAAGGTAAAAAGAATAGTTAATTAGGAAGCTGGCTGTCAATTAATTATACTACACTTGGCATGGAGCAGGTGCTGTCTCGCGACCCTATAACAGATGGTTGACCCAAATGCGATGGGCAGAATCCACAGAAGGCGCGGGGCTATTTGCATAAAGAGCAGTTCTTTGCCATTCGTTATGGTACCATTTGCGGGATTCAACAATCAACTGAATCAGATACTGGGAAGGAGATAGAGAAATGCTCTCATTGTCTGTGAATATCTATAGTCTGTACTTAAATTTATCCCTCTGAATGGTTTTTTTAAACTCTGTTCCAAAGTTTTCGAACTCATGGGGCTCAACCTTACCGTATTTAGCTGCTAGATGCAATGCGGTGTCAGCATCGTCGTTTTTGTGAAGAACCAAGCGCTTGTCCCATTCAAGGAGCTGTCGAACTGCAAGGAAAGTTGGTCTTAACCATTATCTTTACAAACTGGTAATCAAGAGGAAGTAAAATAAACTCAAATAACCATGCTAATGAAAACATTGAGTCAATTGATCAATTCCACTGAGGATGGCGCTTGCTGAGACCTATACAACCCTGCCCCAGAACTGTTCTTACTTTGCACAACAACTACAGATAGCTTCAACCCTGACGGTGGTATCTTTTCCGTTTGTCTTCCCCAGGTTACCAGCTAACACCTGCTCATTAGGAAGGAAGCCTCCGCGCAGTGCCCTCGGGATTGAGCTGCCAAAACAAGAACGAAGCTGGTAGCTACGAAGGTTTTCGTGTTCCGTCAGTGAAGCAAGCTACAAAGGTAGCTTGCTTCACTAGTGAAACACGAAAACCGTCCAGTGTTTTGGAAGTACTGCTCAACATCGAAGACCTTAAAGCCTAACTCTCAAGACTGATGAGTAGAGGGCTTGGTGGCTGGATATGTCGATTCGCTTGAATTTTAGGGAGACCCATACATTTTTGAGCAAATGAAGCCTTTACCTCCCCAAGCCTCTGCCAAATGCTTTCCGGAAGTTTTGATTTTCGTATAGCTTCGATTAGACCTTCATTGAGGGCTTGATACTTGTTACCATTCAAGTTAAACTTGAATCACTGAGTAATACTGAGGGTAGAGGAAATCGCGACTAATTGCCAGGAAGGAAAAACTAACCGCTTATCGTTTCTCCTTTTCTGGCGGCTAGAAGCAATGGAGTCTCCTCGTCCTCGTCCAACGCATCTAAAGCGGCACCGTACTGGTAGAGCACCTTAAAGGGACTGTTGTGGACCTCGACTGAGTATTACACCCATGTGTTCAATTTCTAACAGGTTGATTTTAAGTGCTCGGGCTAAATGGTCACATTCCTCTCCTTTCTCATTATTTCTCTTTTCATGTTGTTGCTTGCACTTCTTGCTCAATACCCAACTGCGATATCAAACATTGAGAGTATATAGAGACATACCCGACTGACTTCAATGTATCCATTAGAGCACACGATATGCATAGGAGTCATCTGACTGTGATCGGGCTGGTTAACAAGATCCGGAATTCGATCACCTTCGACTTTCCGTTTTTCACGACATAAATCGAGAATATGCTAAAATCAGAAAATGAATGAGTTCAACGCCTGTTTCTGTGACAGTATTGGTATTTCGTTAAGCTTTCAAGAACCAGCGAAAAAAATGCAGATTTCTAGATCCGTCAGATTGGATAAAGTAATGATGGGCTGTTCTGTGTTTGAGTTCCCTCTTGGGAGGCGGCATGACTAAGATCTCCATTCGAAAACCGAAAAGCATCGAAAAAGAGCCACTGATCGGTGTAACGAGCCTGGTATCGGCTGAGGAACACCAAATGAGGGAAATCTTTTAAGCAGCTCTAGTTTGAAGTTTAATATAGAAGGTCTTATCATTAAATTTCAGTTGTACTTCTGTATTCAGACTGAATATCAGCAGAGAATCTATCTGATGAGCTTTTCCTTTTCCATACTCATGTATTGCTGAAATTCTATTCCCGCGACGTTTTGTGATTTTCAAAGAGCGCGCAAGATGGAACTCCTCTTGTGCGACTGTATCGTTTCCTTGGTCTCAGGATCCAACTATTTCTGAAGCCTCGGCCTCACTTATTGGCTTGTGGTCGGATAGCTTCATGAACCTTTCTCTGCAGAGCAGAAACTCTTCAACCAGTCTATAACTTGCTGTAGTTGCTGCTTCAAGACTGCACGTGCACTGTGTCGATTTCCAGTCAAGCCATGCACACGTTTTCGATACCCAGCATCCGATCCTCGAACGTAGGTGTAGAAGCTGTCTTCGAATCTAGCGAGCCAGGCCTCAAAGCACTCTATCGTGGTTGAGTGAATGACCAGGAAAATAGAACTGAAACGGGGCCAAATCATGAGCATAACCCTTAAAGTTTTGTTCCGCTGAAGCTGACCATTATGTAGTGACTCCCACTGACCGGCTAAAGATCAAAAGGTGATGAGAATTGAATTTTGACGAAAAAAACATGGAGAAGGATAAGCCCGTAAGATAGATTCTATGTTACTCTGAGTATTTATTCCCTCTTATGTCAACTGGAATATTTTTCTCAAAGCCTGAATCGACCAAATTTAAGAAAGACGACTACTGGCCAGCAAAAAGCCTGTATTGGTAGACGTTGGCGGGTAGGTAGGTAGTAGGTATGCAGATGTCTGTGGATGCCCTACACAAAAAAGAAGAGGACACTTCACCCGGGCCGCGAATGTCTAAGCTTACAATGTCTACTGTCCCGTCCACCACCCCTTTTTCATCTGTGAGTGTAAGTAGTAACAAACACATACTGGCAGCTTTCCTATAAGGAGGGCTGAATGTAATAGTATTGAATTTGATTAACCGTACATCATATCTCTAGATCAGTAAAGTCATCGAAGTCTCCTACGCTCCCGGATAATGTCTGTCGCAGTTCAGAGGCGATTGACAGATTTCCCACCCCATTTTTTCATTTTAACTTTGTGAGAAGTAAGTGGAAAGTGGCTCGCTTACCGTCAACACCTTTATTGCGTTGAATTTGGCTCCAATGTGGATAGCGGTCCGCCCTTCGTCGTCGGTTACAAAGATGTCGGTGCCATGCTCTATGAGAACCTAGAGACAAAGAGTTGATGATCAGGGGTAAGCTTTCATTTTCGAAAATGGATAATTCCGTGTTTTAGATCATGGTCAGTGGTGAGGTGACGTTCATTTATATTTGAATTATTATGGGTTCCTTTGCTATCAGAGAAGAGTAAATGGATGGCAAAAAAAAGAAACCAGCAGCAGATGGTCTCAAAGTCACCCAAAAGGTAGTGAGGAAACTCGAAACTGAAGAGCTCCAGACTTTTGCTCAAGACCTAGATAAGAATTGCTTTTAGGCTTTCTAAAAAACAGTTCTTGCACTTTGTATTGAATTCTTGTGATGATGGAAATCAAGCTATATGGTGCGTCGAAACTAGTACGTTTGGTTGGATCACTAGTTTTTCACCCACCAAAAATGAAAGGTCTTGACCCGACAATCGACCTGTTAGCTTCGAAGAGGTAGAGGCTCGGGCGAGACCCGATCCATGCTTATCCACTAGTTTGTGGTAAATATACACTTAATACCGTATGGCCTCAAAAAACTTCGTAGCTAGGAGAAGTTGTGCTGAAACCAAAAAACAATATCTTACTTTGACAACACCGAGCGCATTATGACCGACGGCGGTCAGAAATGGTGGCATCCCAGCCTCATCTCTTTCTTCAATACAATCGGGCTAGAAAATTACGATGACGAAAAAATGGAGTATGATATCGTTTATAACGATGATCGCTCACTGCTATAGTGACGAGAAGTTGAGCCACGTCCACCCGATCATACTGTGCCGCCCAGTGTAAGGGAAGCTGCAAGTCGTCGTCACGAAGACGCGGATCATAGCCATTCTGAAATTCAGACTTCTTTCCACTAATCAAAATCGGACCATTTATTTCTCTCTTAGACCATCCTCTTTACATAATCCGCTAAGTATGTTCTGTTGGTGTGTTTGTGTGTGTGGTGTGGGTGTGGGTGTTTGTCTGTCCAAAGAATCACAACTCGTTTCACACTGGACCTAGAGCGCTCAAATGTGGTAGCAGTACAGGCAGCGTGGGGTTCTGCGAAATAAGTGTTCAAGTGGGTACTCATAGATGCTTTTCATTTTCCCTTTTGACCGAGAGAATAAAAAACCGGTTAGAGTACAGGTGGCAGGATGAGAACACTTATGACAGGTGACAGGACTAGGCACTCTAAGACTTACAACATGAACGAAACTTGTCTTTGTGTTTCACGATGTTTTTTTTACATGATCTGTAATAGGTTGATGCATAATTTTGCGCACTTTTTTCGCAACTTCTTTTCTCTCGATACAGTTTTAATATTGATTTGGGGATTTTATAGAGAAAATCTTCTTACTTTCCTCAACAAAAATATATCTAGACATCATCATAAACGCCACATTATGCCCTATTACTTCGAGAAAGGTTAGAAGATGGCGCAGTCATAACGTGATCTCAACAAGCTTTTCGGCGATGGAACAGTCAGCCAAAGGAAATGAAAAAAAAAATAAGGAATGGAATCTACCTCTACGGTCGTCCTATTCACAAACTTATACCCCTATGGATTATCATATCAATTGCCCGTTGAACAAATGGCTAACGAGTAGAATTGCAGATGAATGGCTTGATGGCCGACGTCAAGGCGTGGGTCGCCCCCAAGAATCGAAACTCCTTAGCCTGTGGAATTCGACTGCCTTGCAAATGGGAAGCAGAAGTTGGTGGATAATTTCCAGAGGAATTATTTGAACACGTCTTCGCTGAATATTTAAATCGTTTCTTTAAGCGCAATTTGCTAAAAAAATCCGCTATAATTATACATCACCTAATAGTATAACGGTTATAGGGGTTATTGTGGTACAGCGATTTTACGCAAATTATCTTTAGTCGTTTTCAGGGGCGATCGGTAACACTGGTTGAGTTAGCCTATCACTTATCTCGATCGGTCAACCGCTCAATATGTTTGTCCTACGTTTGTTGTTGTAGTGTTAATGTTAATTGGTTTTGCTTGTTAACCTTTTTCTCCTTTTTCTTTTGTCATTCAACTCTACTGGAATTTAGTGTTGCTTGTTGCACCTTCCCGTCTGTCTAACTGTAGCGCGTCCCTTGGGCGCAGAGTAAATAAATAAATAAATAAATAAACAAATAAATAAATAAATAAATAATAAAGTCGGGTCCGCTTGTGATCAACATGCTCCTATTCACATTTAATTCAAAAGCTCACCTGAATGAGACGTTCGGCCACCTCAACATATCCTTTCGCCGCTGCCTCATGAAGCAGATATTTGTCTTTTCTGTAATGACAAGCTTGAATGGGAAGGTCCGTAGAAGAGGGGCTCTACATTGGAACACGCTAACACTTAGTATTTTCTCATCCAATTGTAAGTTCTGATGCGAGCGGTCCAAGATTAGCATTATAAGTATGTAAACAGCGACTCACACATCAAAAGTAGACCTGTTTTCAGGTTGTAACTTAAGGATCATGGTTACGGTATCCGGATGGTTGCCATCGACGGCCATTCTCAATGGGGTCTTTCCTTCGTTATTGCTCGCCCACAGCATTCTCTGGCATGTTGGCCCTCCTGAAAATTTCCTGGATTAAAATCTGAGTAGCCGCTTATTATGGCAGAATCCTCGAAATATATCATGAATATAATTTAAAAGGGAGAACAGTGCTTTGCGAAGTGCTGTTGCCACTACATTTTGGCTCGGGATTGAGGTCTGACCGGCCAAGGGCAACCGAGCTTTAAAAGCATCGATTCGTTCAAATATGCCCCCTCAAAAATCATTATACAGGTAGATTGAATGAAATGGATGAGTTCCACTATAGGGCAATCACGATTTTGAACGGGAGTCGAATAAGTGAAAGCAATATGATACGGAATCGATGAAGCTGACCGTTGGAGCTGCTTGATTGAATTCGTCCTGCTTCAATAATGTCAGGGCATCAATACTTTACAAAAGCTTTTGGTCAATAATCATGGTTGGGATTGTTCATTATTCCTTTGGCATTTATATGATTAATCACTCAATGTTCGAGGTAAAAGAAGAAAAACAGTAAAATGTTCCGTAGTAGAGGATCCACTTCCACCTCCTCATTATATCATCTTCCTAACTTACTTGTTATCACGATTTTCATAATCACAATGTGTGGAGAAGGGAAACATCTGACGTTGAAAACATCGAGTCTGACTTATCTCCTACCCGGTTGGGAACTTAAAACATCACTTTATGATTTCAGCTTTATATGTATGCATATGTATACATAGAAGGAAATAGAGATGTACACATAGATAGAAATAAACTTATTCGTTAAAAGAATTCTATCAAGGGTAATCTTGATAATATCACCGCATTGATTAGAGGAGTTATGAAAATTTTCCAGTAATCATCAGTCATCATCATAGTATAATTTGGTTTTCATTTGTGTACATTATTTAACTGTATTGAACAATGCATTTCACCCATTCCTTTGTCCACTGACACCAAACTACTGGTGAGCCTCAGGGGAACGTGGAAATGGTGGTTCGTCCGGTGAAGAGGCAAAACGAGCCATCTTCTGCTTCACTTTATTTATTGTCACTTTATTACGTTTTTCCACATTATTTAACAAGCTCCACTTATTCCAATTTATTACACTTTACTTATTAGACCCCATTTTAGAGTGCTTACCATGTTGAAGTAGTAAGTTAAGGGTATCACATCGTCCGTGAAGGGCAGCTATGTGATAAACGGAATTCATCCGTTTATCGGTTTCCGAGGTGTCCGCTCCATTCAATAGAAACATTTGAATAATTTCATCGGATCCGTGAACACAGGCAGTCAGCAGAGGTGTTGTTCCTTTTGAAGCTTTAGCCTGAAAATCGACCATTCCGATATGACTAGCCATAGTACAGGGTGGGCCAAAATTATGATTACACAGACATCTCATCACAGAAAACGAATAGAAAGCCAATAGAGCAAACCAATTTCATTAAATTGTTTATCACTAATTTCTTATCAAAACTGTTCATTGACAGTGGGATCTGCTGCTTTCTGCTTTTGCCCAATCCCAGAGACGACGATGGACGGCATTGACGGTGGCACGCAGCTAGGGTCATCGAGTTGGTCCCGGCTTTTTGCTAGGCATTTTCGAGATCATTTCTTCTCTTGTTTGGACTGAAGGATGCTTTCATCTCAGAAGCTGACCACATGGAAACATTCATGGGATTTAGGTCAGGGCTCCAGAGTGGTCACTGATCGAAGGTTATGAACTCAAAGAACCCCTTTCACGAGATTTCTAGACAATTTCTGTTCTGCGGTCAGGAGCTTCATCTTGACAATATGACCGGTTCGAATCACCAAAGTGTCCTATTGCGCACGAAGAGATCAAGCAGGCCTCCTAACCAACTTTAACTCCATAATTTACAAGAATAGTCGGTGTCTTTGCCTCGGCGGTGACGCTAGCACAGGTCATCACAGAAAGTTAGTGAGCCAGACGCTGTATCACTTTCATTCATTTAAGCTTCATATAAATCTTATCGCTCTACTTATTGAGCGCCTATTTCACTGGGAATATCTTTTCGTCGGTGAGCAGGAATTCCATACGACAATTTTTTCGGATGCGACAGGCAGCTTTTGTTAGCCAACCTTTCTCTTCTCTTTAGCCTGCTCACTGGGGAAATCACTTTCTGATCGTATAAGGGTCTCGTTGTGCAGGATATGCTCCACGGACAGAATCCCTCGATACCGAAAGGTCAGCCAAGCCCGGTACCAGAGCCTGTTAATGATACCAGACTTGCCTAGAAGTATAAACTACTTTGTGCCAGGTAAATAAAAAAGTCTTGAGACGATTTTTGAGAGTTTCAGATTCATGGTTGTTCTCAATCGATACTTATAATCTACCAAGTGGCAGACCAGTTGTCTTAAAGTGTCTCTCCAGTAGGTATACATGACTGGGTTCCCTATCTCTACTTTAGTCACGATGTTAATTCCACACGAGCATCTCTGAGCAATGACTACCATTCATAAGATCAACAGCGCATGGGAGAGCACACCACTTCCATCAACACTGTCAAACGTTGGTCCGCTGGCTTCAAAAGCACTGTTCACGATAAAAAAGGTGACTGAGTTCTCCCGTTAGGAGTACTCAGCGCCCCCCATGGGTGGTAGAAGGGACCCTCTCGCTCCCACGATCTCGGCGCTTAGGGCATAGTGGAGGCCCAGTTGCTGCCGTTGTTCGCTTTCCCGCCCCTCGATCGGTGTCACGTTAGACGAGTGTCAAGACAATACAGATTGCTATTATTCGTTTTAGGACCCACGCACAATCAGCTAATCGCCGAGTGATGAGGCGATGTTTTTCTCCCATTCTTTTTTCCTCTGTTTTTCGTTTTGCTGCCGCGATCCCTTATTTAATTTCCTACTCCTAGAGGCTGAAAAAGGTGAGGTACTTTAGCTGTTACTAGTGTTTTTTTGTTTATTTATGCTTATAAGTGAATGAATTTTTGCTTACCATTGCCTGTTATTCGCACCAGGACCCACGCTCGCGCAGTGAAACACACTGTTAAGCTCGTCCGGATGCCCACTCTTCTTCATTTAACTGGTTTCATTCTCGTCCAGCCCCCTTTTTAACGGTTTATCGAAGCCTCTTTTCACTTTGGAAACACCGATACACGCAGTTTCTTCACCTCGGTCGCACTAGTTTCGATCTTGTCTTCCATTTTTCATCATAATCTGGATTACCCAAAATTATCGTGAACTGTGACTTTAAAGGAGACAGACAGACACGAGCTTAAAGGCATGCTGCGGTCGGGATTCCCTCACTTTGTGGTAGATTCGGTCATTCTTAACGCTCTCAAAGAGGATCCTTGGAGTAACACCCGCGATTTCGCGACGAGGTTCTGGTGTACTAATCGAAACTCCTCGGTCACTTCCATGTTCTTGGCTACAGGACGATGCTCACTAGATGGGTACCTCATGTACTGAGCGAAAGCGCGTGGTTCACCTCAGCATCCATACGCCTTTTCTGCCTGACCGGATAAAGTTACTGGAAGACTCGATCACTGGAGATGGGAGTTAGGTCCTTTACGATTCCAACATGCGTCGTGCCGTGTGGCTCCTCCGCAAAGAGAAAACACGGCACATTCAAATCGGGCATCAACCTCTGGAAGTGTCTTTTCTGCTGCTCCTGGAATTCACGAAGGTTCTGTATTACGAGCTGCTATTGCGAAGACACACGGTCACTGGTAACATTTACGCACCACCTTCAGAATTTCGCAGACACTGTTCGAAAAAAAAGGCCAAGACGAACTTCCGTCCACCTACTGTGCGATAATCCTAGATCTTGAAAAAGGTAGAGGAGCTATGCTGGAATACTGATCCCCACCCTTCCTGTTTCCCCGACATTGCACCCTCTGACTATCACTTATATCGCCCCTTCAAGCTCTTCCTAGATAAGGAGGATCTCACCAAACATGAAGATGTTGAAAGAGGAGTCAGCAATTTCTATGACGCTATTGTGACTACAAATGGTTAATACGCTCTTGAAGGAATGCTATTCTATAAAAGATCAACTAATGAAAAATGATGAACGGCTTAATGCTTTCTTACCAGCTTAATACATCGGCTGGCCACCTCAAGTCATTGTTCGGGTCACATACACTCGGAACGCCACTACGTTTTTGAATAGGAATCTATTGCCGAGGGTTTTTCCAAAACGGCTTTACGTACATCAAGAATCTCCTGCTTCACCATTTTATTGTTAATTTCCCAGTAAATCAGATCAAAAATGAACTCGGCGTCGGCACAACTTTTTTACATGCACACATTTGTCACTTTGTTTAAATTACGTCTCAATATAGGCCGTTTTCGTTACTCCCGTTTTCGCTATTATATCCACCTCAACATTTGGCACTAGCTTACATTAACATCAGCACGATGCTTGATGAGAGCTCGAGCGGCAGACTGGTTCCCTTTCATGGCCGCATGGTGTAGCGGTGTCAGACCGTAGGAGTCTCTAGCATTCACATCCCTGCAGATGAATTTTTGTAGTGGCTAAAAGAATATTGAATCGAAAACACTCACGCTCCTCGGTCCACGAGTAGGTCTACGATGATAGTTGGTACATCGGCTGATGTAATAGGACAAGTAGCGCTGTGTGCTGATAAATCGATATATTGCGAGACGAGTGACCCTTAAGTTCAACAATTGACTTTGCATAGAAGCATGAAACATCTGAGGCTGATCAAAATCAAGAGAAATAAAAGGATCGGAAAGAAGTCTAAACAGTGTTAGAACGGACTTTCTGTTGGAGAGGTACGTTGTTGTGTGAGAGGACGACAGTACTTGGCAGTGAGATGCAATGGAGTGAACTGATCTCTCCCAACTATATCTACTGTGGCTCCTTTGTTCAGCAGCAATTCGACAGCTTTCACGTGACCATACTTAGCCGCATAGTGAAGAGCCGTGAACTGAAAAGGGGTCCTGCTATACTTTGTGGAACACTATTCCATTCATTCATACAGTCTTCTCTTCTATGCACAAGTCTTCGAGCACAAAAATAGGTGGGCGTTGTGAGTTATTTCACTGTGGCATATATTAAGCCGGTGCATTTGCGTATGTCATACACTGCGGTGCACAATGGATCGAATCCCATAGAAAAAAAAAATAATTCAAGAGAGAGGCCGAAGTTTTATTGCTTCTGCTGACATTATATGATTAGAATGGAGGAAAGGTCATTTTTCGCGGTAACTATTGACTTAACAACTCCTTTCAGTTCTTAGCAGCAATTTTACACTTTTCAAGCCGGTTCGTATTAGATCGCACGATATGTATAATCAACCAAAAAACAACTCCTGAAATCCGATCAATCCGTCTTCTACTGCAGGATCATCTACAATACACTTTCCTTCGTTAACTAATTCGATCTGGATGACCATTCTCCGTTTCGTCTTCTTTGGGTGGGCAGCTATATCTCTTCAGAGCCCAAAGACGGACTCACCCCATCACTGTCGGCCACATTCACAAGTTCTGGATAACGGGAGGTGAGCTTTCCTATTGTGTCTACATTTCCGTCTCTCGCACCCTGAAAGACTGAAAGAATCTCTCTGAGGTTTCTGATTTGGGTCGCAGAAAAAGTCAGAGTCTACAGAGCGAAGTCGAAAGAAGTCTTCAGAGTGATGTCGGAAGAAGCATAACTCACCCGATGAAGCAGAGAAACAATATTGCACTCGAGTTCATCAACCTCAATCTTCACCGAGTCCGAAGATGACGTTGACGATAGAGCTAAATCCGGGCTATTAGAGAATAATGCAAAACAGAGTCTTATGAATACCTGTTTCATTAGCATGCTCAAACCCCAAGGAGTGACGGTCGAAAAGTAGTGTCACAAAGGTGGGTCAAATATGACCGCCGCGCGATCACGGCAGCACGGGAAACGCCGGATAAAAAGGCAAGGAAAGCACAACTGCCAGGTCTTCGCTACCTCGAATTGGACCGCCACCGTCAGGACGCCGCCGCCCGTCAGCGCCACAACCCACCTCCACAACCGCTTCACTACTATTTCTAACTGTTTATTGTGTTCGCATTAATTTTCATTGTTCATTGTTCGTATTAATGTGTTAATTGTTCATAAAGTTGCAATTGAAGAAGCATAGTGTGGCCACGTGAGGAACACAAGGGAACATCCTATAATATATTTTTGACTGTAGTCATGTACCATGGGCACCACAGCAGATAAGTCTTCAAAAGAGCTTGACAATAGCTAAGTACTGCTGCTTTGCGTGCTCTCTGTTTCTATCTTTTTTTGATTTTTTTGGACATATCAACTCGGAGCAATGTGAATTCTTGCTATCGACAGCATATGTGGTGCCGACTTGCGGATATTTGCTCGATACTTCCACCGCATGACTGTATAGTCTTTTGGACAGAGAAAAAAGAATGGGTTCGCATAAAATGTCAGACATATCATCAAAATAACACCCCAGGTATGATTCCAGTTCATATCTTCTGACAAATGATTTTTAAAGAGTAGGCTAGAAAGCGGAACTTGCAGTAATCAGCTGAGGCAAGGCCACGGCTATAGTCTCAATGAGGGAATTGCCATTCAGGAGTCTTCAATTTGCCTTGAGTTTCTTAATAAGTGCGGGTAAAGTACCAGTACCATGAAGAAAGGCAAACTCAGCTTTGTCCTCCTCGGAACTTTCAGTCATCGCGTTTGAGCTTTATGCTGTAGAAATAGGTATAAAGGGTACTATTATGGGAAGAATGTTCAATGCAACTCCTCTTTTATGCTTCCGACAAGTTAAAACCGCATTCGAATAGAGTTCGGTTTGCCTTTAGAAATCTAAACGAGGAGCTGAGCCGCTGCTGCTGGGAGGATAAGTCAGGGGACAGTCTCCATCTCATGGCCAGAATCCCTGTTTAATAGCTGGTCAAAGACTTTTCCCGAGGCTTCTTCACTTCTTTCTGATGTAACCGTTCTGTGGTCATGCCTGTCAATTCTGAGCATCTATATGAAGAAAAACAAGCGCAGATCAGGGCTCTTGATGAAGCTGGAAACTCGAATAGATAAATCGCTTTTCTGTTCAGACGCTCTCCTCCATGGATTGGAAATACATTCAAAATACCGATGTCCACCGCTCAACTCAAATAGTGGGGCGTCCTCGAAGATTGACAGCTCACGATCACAGAAGAGTAGCCCAGATAACCTCTAATTCTACCTTACCTCTGAGTCTAACTCATGCTTTAATGTGATTATCGGCCTCGAGGATGACGATATCGCGGTCCATTTGACCGAACGAGCACATAACACAAGAGGTGATGAAGAAGGCGCCTGACTAGGAAAGGCTAGAATTCGCATGGAGAAGCATGGCAACTTCGTGGGACAATGTGCATCTTTCCGAGAAGCTTTGAAGTTCGGTTCAAACATCATTTTCTGCAAGTTTTCCGTTTAGGTCATCCTCAGCGATGAAAAAATTCGATCTGGACTGTCAGATGCTTATCGTTACTGCTGGAGAGACCTTCGCCACGACTCGCTAAACTAATCAAGCGGTATTTCGGAGTAGCCACATTAATTGTTTGGAGTGGCTTCGAACTGAACGGTTGCAAACTGAAGCTGGCTTTTCCTTCATAGCCATGGGTAGCCAAGATTATCGAGAAGTGCTTAAGTGCCACATCTTGCCATTCTTCAGAGCCGCGCGACGCAGGACACATGTTTTCTAGCATGATAATGCAGCTGCCATGTCTCACGCTCCACGAAAGTTTGGCTCTAACGCCACCGTGTTAATGTGATCGATTGGCCAGCCTGTCCTCTGACTGCAACCCCATCTAAAAGCTATGGAGAATAACGGTTTGGCGAGTCTATCCAACAACCGCCAGTACAACAGCATGGAGCAACTGAAGGCGGCGATCCTGGCTGTTTGGGAATCAATCGAAACCAGGCTCAGAGCGTGTCTAATAGAATGTTCGACCTGTTCAGGAACCTAGCAGTGCCTATCGATCAGGATCAGTCCCAATCACATTCCTTTGATTTGTACAGTGCCCACTTTCTTCCATTACAAGGAAGGTTTCGCTCGAATGAAAAAGTGAAAGCCTTTGAACTTCCAGGGTTTTCGCATTCAAATATTTGTATAATAGAGGTGTTTTAGCACAAAATTTACTAGCAAGCCCCGATCAGCCAAAGTAGTGTGGTGTCCACGCCTTTTGTTACGTACTGTATTGTTCATGATTGACTGGGACGGAATTATGGCGGCCTTTCCTGGATATGGTAGTTTTCTTCCACATTGAGGTACAGAATTCAGAGCGTGGGATACGATGGCAGTCAGCAGCGATGTCGGCCATGCTAGGCTTTTAATAAAAGATGATGTGATCTGTTTTATATTATTATGTAACTGCCTTCCAGGTGGCTACCAAGTTCATCGCGAATGATAGGGTTTCTGAAACTACTGCGATTTATCATGGATGGTGTTGATAGACATGACAAACTCGGACAGCCTAACATCCTGCTCATCCAATTCCCTTCGACTCGCTCTGATGTGAAGCTCTTCAGCCGCTCTCTTGGGAGCAATTTTAGCGCTGAACCCCCGTCGACTACCATGAAGAAAATATGATCCTTGCCGTAATTTTCCATGTTCCCATGGAACGATTTCAGCTCTTCTTTTTCGTAGCTTGAGGCAACGAAGTTTATTAGAATAGGGTTGGGTCATATTTTCCTAATCGTAATTGGGTTGCCAAGCTTTCAAATAAATCGGTGTTCGAGACCCCGTAGCCGTAGCATGTTGCAAAGAGTAGTAGTTTATCCCCACACGCGAAAAGGAGGATGCCTCTTGTCCCTTCCAGTCCAACTGACGTCGTACTTGATCTTCTTGGCTCGCATCATCTTATATACTGCTTAGGATTCAAGCGTCCCTGTATTGAAAGTGCGAAGTGCCATATCAATTCCTCGCAATTTAAGCAATCTGTCAGGTTCTTTTTCTAATTTTATAACAGCCTCTTCCAAATGGACCGATCAAACGCTGGGTGTTAGGGGCTTGCTCAGATTCACTAGAATGAGGTCCATCGACATTCTGCTTTGGCAAATGCACCCCTGGTAGCTTATTGGGCTCTGACTTAAGGACTGAGTAGGCTCCAGGCCAGGAGTAGCTAGCCAGGCTCCCAGAATGGACAGGGGATTATTTATTGGAAAAGGCCTTGAACACTCCCCCAGCTTCTACCTAGTCACCGCAAGCTTTTCGTTGTGCAGGATAGCAACTTCACCAGACTCTGAGCACACGCATGCATGGGTACACCTGGAAAAAGGTATGAATTGACCCAAAGAGCAGAATTAGAGAGCTCTTCCCCCAAATCTATATAAACCCTCGACAAGTTCCGGTAACCATTGATCCTCGTTTTACTCCCCCTTCCACCACCTGGGGTCGCGCCGTAGCTCCATAGACGTCGGCATGATTGTTGCTTGTTTTAGTCGTATATCAAATTTTCACGAGGTTTTTATTGATCCCTTCATTAGGCCAAGGCTTTGACAACATTCCACCTTTAGAGACTGAAGTGCAGCGTGAGCCTGTTTTCATCCATCGTAGACTCTATAGAATAAACACCGCTGGAACCTCAGCATAATAAAGTTTTCGATAAAAATCTCGTGACAGCTCAAGATATAAACTACATGGAGAATCAGTAATTTCATCCTCTCAACAGTTTCGTATCAACTAAGGGTCCCTCGGAGGTGTTACAGTTAGGTTGATTTAGGGAGGCACTCTTTTGAGATTCTGCTCGTGGACCATAGGTGATAATACGTAGTTGGCATTAGCGGCATTAACCGCTAGACCGAAAGTTGACAAAATGGCAAAACCTCAAAAGATCTAGATAGACGGCGGCAACCGTGCTGGCGCGCCATGGTCCAAAATCCATCTTCCCAATGATGTCTGAGAACATTCCTGGAACTATTTCCGTTCACTAAATGCAGAATCTTGCCTCTGTGTGCATTTTCGACACAAACTCTTGTGATGAGCACAGTGCTCACAGTTGTCATCAATTTAGCCCACAAAGTAATCACGCCTTAACAGTGTGGGACCGCAAGTGGAATAACCCAGGAAATAGTCTTCAAAAACATGGGGAATATAGTACCTTTAGGGCATCGGCCGCAGTTCACAAGAAAAAAAATTTGAAATCTCGTCAAATAGTAGTTATGGTCCTAACTTTTTGAAAGATCCTCTTTCGTTTTGAAATCCAGTAGTGGAACGGACGCTCCTGCATCCGTCATATTTCATCAACAGCTCGGGTATGATCTATAATATCTAATTTGAGATGAGAATGTAAGTTTGCATCTGATCACTGCGGAGAAGCCAAAAAAAGGATAAAGAGGCAAGGAGCAGGCAAATCTGATATTTTGAAAAACCTCTACGATTTCAGGAGAGCAACCTTGAAAAGAAGGAAGGAACGATCTGGAGGTTCTTGCATTCCACGCTTTTTGTCAGCTGTTACACCACCAACCAGCAACAATCCCTTCATATTCCACATCTCTCACATCGACTATAAAAGTGTCAAGGTCTCATTGTCAAGTTCATGAAGGGACGCAACGATTCTTGTCTTCTGTGGCCTCTTATTAGGCTCAGCTCGTTACCAACGGGTGCGCTTCGTTCCGCGCGTCCGTCAAAATTCAGTCACGCCGCAGCCGTCGGAAGAGGCGCGTCAGCCCGTGATTCTTGACAGACGTCGCAGATGCTAATGATTGCCGTATGTATCACTTTCAAATGTGAAGGTAATGGGTAGTGGGTCGGACGCATACACAACACAAACACACTCAAACGAACCCATACACACATAAAGGATAAAGTTTAAAGGTTAACGTTTTGGCGTCAATCAATCCTGTCTGAGGGATGCGCCCCCGCACTCGACTTTCATTCAGGATCGTAGTGGCGTAATGATTGCGTATGTGGCCTATACAATGACTTGCAGTGGCCAACCGATGTACAAGACAGTGCATTTATTCTCCCAGACGTGTCTGGTTCCAATTCACCGACCCTGGAGGGATGGAAGGCTCGGTTGGCCTAGGCGGGCATCGATACGGGATTCGAACCCCTGACCGTGCATCTGAGTGCGTGAGCGTGCGCGACTTGCCACTACACCACCTCCGCCCTCCACACACATATGTACACACATAAAAAACACACACAAACACACCCACACCACAGGCACATTTGGGTGGCGGAACGTCTTCCGGAATTTCCACGGCCAGAGTCCGTGGTTCCGAAGAGACTGAAGTATCCTTCCACTGGGAACTCAAATCTTATCATTTATAGCGCGCGATCGAGTGCGGCGAGCGCGACACGCCGTTCTGGGAGGTGATACCAGATCCGCCACACTTAGGGCGTTATACATAGTTTTTTCTACAATTTTTTTGAAGTTTTATATACTTGAGAATCCATCGGAATATTCCGTACCATACCTTTCGTTATTTCACTTAAAGCAGGTACCACAAAACTACCGTTAACTGTGCTTTTGAGCGAAGCTAGTCTTCAATAAGCAGAACTTGGCATAAGTGGAGTAGTCGTCCGATGAGCCCAGTTGAAGTTTGAGATAGTCAACAGATGGCCGAGAGGATTACTTAACACATGCAAGCTAAGCGAACTCTAAGGTGGAGCTTCTCAACTTGCTTTCATAAGGCACAGAGACTTCCGGAAAATACATAAACAGAGGGGAAAAGTTTGGAACGAGTTTGGAACTAAAAACCACAAAAAAATTAGTCAATTTGGACAGAGCTTGGAATATGCTAGCCCGTACAGACTAAGTGACGATGAACGGAAGATGGTCATAGTCACCACAAAAATTCGCAGTTCGGTTTGAAGGCATTTTAGAACATAAAAAAGTGGGTGGACAACTGCGAAGAAAAGATAAGGATAAAGGATAAAGTTTTTGGCGTTAATCAATCCCTTTCGTGGGATGCGCCACTTGCCAATACACCACCTCCGCCTCTGGTGGACGGGAAGTGCACCCAAACGGATTGGAGGTTGAATCAAAAGTTTCCACTACCACTATGAAATAACCCAAAGTTCATGAAAGGGACATACAAATTACAAAAGAAGCAGAAGACAAATTGTTTTTGGGAACGGAACGGTTAGCAGCGTAATTTAGCTTGTCCAAATTGTTATGTTACTAAGCTACAAGACAGCGATTGGAGACCGCTCGACAAGTAAAAAGGTAGATGGTAAATGTTCTCGGCGCCGCGCGTACTTGTTAGACAGAGGTAGGAGCAAAAGTCAACGTTTCGACACAGAGTTAAGGTGAGGACAAGTAGGGAAGGGGGATAGGAAAGGACCTGAGAAAGTACAGCCAACAGAATAGCTGACTAGAGCTTTTGTGAGTATTTGACCCCTCCCAACGACAAAGATGAGCTCCCGAGGGCCACTGGTGAAGCTGTGAATAACTTCCTACCCAAAAATTGAAGGCATCAAAAGCTCCGGTCACTGAAAATTTGTAATGCGAGCATGCTACCAGCTAAGGTAGATGGTGTCTAAAAAGGGATGTAGATTAATCGAAGATCAATCGGAAGATCTAGAAACGACCTGATTTCAATTTTTATCGAATATGATTAGCTGTTGTACGAAATGGCGTAAACAATGAATGAATTCATGAGATCAGTGGAAATAGCAATGGAAATTTCGATTCTACCGACCCACTCCATCTCATTATTGAGCGAAATCCTCAATTTTTTGTAAAATCGTGCTTAACCCAACTAACAACTCAGGAGAGTTGGTAAGATGCGCTGCAGGTGAAAAACCTTTATACCAACAATGACAACAAATTGGGGGTTTGGTTGCAGCAGTGAAGGCATCTGCTAATGTAAGGTCTCTTCTCTTATGTTTCCTATTTGTTAGTACTACTATCTGACCAAAATTTTTTCATTTTTGAAAGCTAAAGATTAAGATTCACTTAGTAATATCTATGACATTCATACAACGAGCAGCTAGTTCGACTAATCTTTTATTGAAGAAAGAGAAGGACTGTGAGTATAGAATCGGCTACAGCCTTTTTTAGGTAAAGTCCGTAGAATGTCGGCATTACTTCTTCTTGGCCAGAAACTACTTAAGGTGCGTGAAAAGGTGGCAGTCTGGATTAACAAGGTCAAAGAAAGGGCGAGGAACGATATCCCAAATTGCTGTTACCTGGATCCTGCGACGGTCTCTGCGACGTGAGGCATAGGGCTGTCATGCAGAAGATAAACAAACATCTTCTTGGTCAAGTTTCTTGATTGCGTAAGCGACCTCCCACAGCTGATCGCTGTAGATACCATCCGAGACTACCTGGCCTTGGGGGAGTAACTCGTGGCATGATTTTCATTTTGAGCCCTAAGAGCGGCATAGAACAATTTCCCTTAGGTGCTATCCTAATTCAGGCTGCACTAGCGGATCTTCTACTTGTCACAGACGGCCCACTCGTTATTAGCTCTGAGCATCCAACTCTCATTTACTTTCACGAGACAGTGAAAAAACTTTTGACTGAAGATGAGGAGGAGCGAACGGCAGATTGAGACACGCGTGTTGCAGAGATTGCCGGTCAGTTGGTGCAGAATAATTGAGGAAGAACGTTTCTGCAAGTGTATCTGTGAACGCGATGCACTGATCGCACTCGAAAAGCCCTGCCCA
Source organism: Haemonchus contortus (assembly GCA_000469685.2). Taxonomy (NCBI): domain Eukaryota; kingdom Metazoa; phylum Nematoda; class Chromadorea; order Rhabditida; family Trichostrongylidae; genus Haemonchus; species Haemonchus contortus. Next base: position 19,693,269 of record LS997565.1, on the reverse strand, counting down.
TTCGCGGCCTTCGGCTTTTTTTTTACATCGCTGAGAAGTGGGTCTTCATCGATGGGAGTTGATCGTCCAGACGAGAATCGTCGAGCGTCGTACATATTTCCGCAATAAAAGTGAACGAATAAAGACTCAGTCGCGTGGCTGGCGAAGTCTCTATGAAAGCAGCATTGATGTTGGAGCCAGCGGAATGATCACTCGATTTGTGATACCCTACAAAGAAGACGACGGTTTGGATCGATTTCTCACAGTTGCCACCCGTTTTACTCGAGGAGCGCTCGACGATCTGTTTGACTGGTACTGGTGGTAACTCTAGGATTATTCAGAAATGTGGTTATGGCCCGAGGGCAGCAGAGATTCACATAGAGAGACGACGTTAATCGGATATCAGGACTTTCGCGTCAGCAGGATATGTCCCTGGTCTCAAAATAAGAAAAATTAGAGATTGTTTCTGGATTGACAATGCATCGCGGTAGTAATCGTAGAAATACGGCACCGAACAGAAATGTGTATGTCCGACGATTTTTCCAGAGAAACGACTCGACTAACATTCCTAAAGAGATCATCAAATCAAAACTAGTAGTTAAGTGAACAGAGCAGAATACCGGTATAATGATCGTGTTGTGCGTAGAAGTAGGGGACAGCTTAGGAAATTTTCTAGTCGCGCAGACTTCCAGATGATATTTCTAGTGGCAAACTATGTAACAGGAAACACCTTTTCATGAACCGCTTTTGCATAGAAAACATATTCATGAGAAAGAATTGTTTGAAATTCAGAAATCGATATTCACATTCCGAAACACTATAGCAGTCACACAGAACGATATTCTTTTTTCTCACTCTTATTCGCCTGAATGAATGAAATCGAAAGATTCAGCCGACTCCATTTTACAAAAGTTTGAAGCTGCGAGAAAAACTCTTCGAACATGTAAGACAATCTCCAAAAACGGGAGTTCACTGTCCACGAAGTACTGCTCTCATGAAGAACCGTGAGCTCTCAACGTTGCTGCAACTTTTTATGCCACATATTTCACAGTCGCTTAACGAAAGCAAGATGAAGCTGACGCAGGGAAGTTTTTAGCCTGACGGGCTCATGAATTTGAAAGCAAAGCTCTATCCCTCTACGGCGACTTTTCCTATCCCTCGTCGTTCTCACAATCTGAGACGATGTTCTAAGTAAGTTGGGGACGCCCATGAGTGATGCTGATGTAAACAAATCAGGCACCGTCAAAAAGAGTGGTAATTTGTCTACTTTGAAGATCTACAAGGGCCAAAGGCGACACGTTGGTGACGTTTGGCTGCATTTCATTCCTATTGCCCTATATTACTTTTTCTTTTCTTTAAATTTCATTACTACTTTGTGATATTATACATACAAAATAACACGACTGAACCACACCTCTCCCCCATATCTAGGGCAAATTAGCCATTGCCGTTCTATGGGAAATTGCCTTCTAGATTGCACTGATGTTGAGAAAAGAAGAACTCGTTCGAAGAGCCATAAAAGCGAAATGGGAACGAGAAATGATATAGCTGTGATATTCAATAAAATCGATCAGAGAAAAGGAACAAACACAGCTTTTTTTCTGCCATGATTTTGTTTGAGCTCAGTTTTTGCAGCGAGGTAATTAGAGTGAGGTTTACCATTACCGTACCTTTAAAACGATTTTTTCAAAACTGAAAATGTCATTAATTCGATACGAGAAACCAACTTCTTTTCGAAAAATAATCACATCATCAAAAAAATCTTGACTCTTCATACAGAAGAAACGTCTGAAGAGCCTTATCAAGGAGTCGAGCTAGTCAAACTTGACTTCTTCGCCTTCCCAAGTAGGATTCGGATATATCCCTGCTCTGAATCTCTGGCAAACCTACCCTGAGTGATTACATTTTTTTCAATTATAGAAATCGGTATAGGGTGGAAATGACTTGGCGATTTACGGACTAAACTTCAGGCTCGGATGGGACTCAAACCCGTACTTGTGCTTCCCGGGTACCGTGCTCTATCCCTTACATTACCGAAACCCAGGATTGACCTCGTCTTCTTCCTTCTTTTTGCTATTTTTCAAAAAAGCTAAATCCGCTACGATGTATGATGCTATCATTTCGTATTTTCTCAGGTGAAATCTGCAAACAAAAAAACTAGCGGTTCTCGGAAAAACACTGATTCCCTTCTTTAAGCAGTTATGGTAGTATTGTAGTATCGTTGGAGTGCGTATGAAAAACGTTGTCCAAATAAAAGAAAAAAGTCTCCTTGCAATCCGATTTGTGTTCCCCGATTTTAAGGGCTCGCCTGCCCTTTACGAGTAGGGGACCTCCCAAGTTGTCATCTACATACGTAGCTGATTTGTTTGCACGGGTAGCTTACACGACTACTTGATGTAATCTGACATTACTTTGATGAACTAACCCAATTAATGTTCTCAAATCATCAGAATTTCCAGTCTTAGCTGATTTTTTTTAGCGTGTTTCAATTTGTACTTTGCTCTCTGAATCTGGAGCTATCGATTCTTCGCATCATATTTTTTAGATGACCAGTCAATATGCTAATGAATCAATCTGTGTGTGGGAGATGACGTCGAAAGGACACATTGTTTTGTGTTCCCACTTTTTCTTTGCTGTACAATAGCGATGTTTCCAAAATTCAAGATCGCAAGTGAGAGATTCTGCTCAATGAGAAAGTGTTCCAAAACAACTCTTGAAGGCTGAGTCCATGATGAGAAGCAGTGTTCGAGTTGTACAAAATAGTTTTCAGATAAGCAAATGATATTAACATGAATAGTCTTCTGGCTGGCCCTAGGCCTGCTGCGTGAATAGTCAGATTTTGACGAGGTTAAGCTCTCAAAAAAGTAATAACGAGGGGGATAGTACGAGACTATGCGTCTGTAATCGTCTGAGTGTCTCCCAAGTAAGCGTACTACTTGTTGGCGTCCAAATCATTTATTCTGAAAGGTGCAGTCCAAACAAGGCCATCATAACACAGCCCTTTTTGGGTGTTTACGTCGCGCGAGCATGTTCCCGAACCCTCATGTTCACATGTCGAGGTCATTTTCGACCCGACAATGTCCACGCGCTATCCTTGGGAACCACAGATTCATCCTGGGCAGAAATCTCAGAAACCATTTCTATCGTATACTGTTCCGTAAAAATTTAAACGGTTGCGTTTATTGGGTTGCTGGGGGTGTGATGCAGTTGAGTTGAAATTGTCGCTTCGCGGCGAAAGCGACGTCGCGCGCAAACTAACGTAACAGAATTAAATGGAGGCCTCGTAGCTAATAAGAAGTACAGAAACGAATGAAGTGGCAGTAATAACCGCATATCGATCGAAGCGTATGACGAACGTTAGAACTGCATCGACGATGCAACTGGTCCGCGAGTGCCGCGTGAGACGAATCGATTAAAAACCGATTCAATAGCCCGTCTCCCGAGTTGGCGCACTATTCTTGAGCGAGAAGTTTAAATTCAATTCGCTTCGAATTTAGTGGGAATAAAGAATTATCGGGATCACTCGCAGAAAAAAATTCGGGATGATTCAACTAAAGTCGTTACTTGAATTTTTTAAGTGATGATATTTCGAGCAACCATTCTCCTAAGCAAGAAAGACCTTTTGGAAGAGTGAGTCAAGCCTCCATTTGACATGAACAAAACATAGAAAAGCAAAAATGTAAGTTATCGGTCGATTGTAAATAGAGTGAGAGAGAAATTAGCATTCTAATTCAATCAGAAGACGGTGGCACGAAAATGCGGCCGGTAGAAGAAAACCGAAAAAAAACGACTGTTTGAAAGACAACGTTACCAAATGGGGACTACAGAGAAGCAGGAAAATTACTGTAAAATTCTAGTTACTCGAAGTCAGTTGTATACTATAAATAGATGAAGTGTCCTGAGTTTGGTCACAGCAGCAATCATTTCGTTTAGTTTTGTGAGCATTCTCTTTCCGAGATATGACCTTGTGATCTCGACGGTGAAATCCTAGAGGTGTTCTGTTCCATAAGGGATAAAAGAGCAATAACTGCCTCGTGAATAAAAGTTGAATAAATGAATTTCCTTTGACTTTCATACGGTAGAAGCGGTTACTGTACTACTAATGTTACGCAAAGTTTCCATGTGATCATGTGACTTTGAAAAGGTTCACATCGACCCTCGCTCTACATCGTGTGCGACGTCGCACCTGAGCTGCTCATAACGCCCGACAATTCCTGGTTAGTAGTCTCACCGCGAATCGCATCTTTGCCGGTTGTACAATGAGTTAAATCTCAATCTCAACCTCATCGCATAGTCATCAATCTCATCACGTTCATGACATTCCTGAACTTCCGAAACTGCTCTCTACAGTAGTTGGTCACATTGTTGCATTGAAGTTTTCGATAATCTGTGAACACGCTTGCAAGACCGGTTTTCGATGTATTTGCACTCAGGGTGCAGAAAAGTCCGGAGGGACTTCGCTCTCAGCGAATGGCAACTAAATGACAGCCATTGCTTCGTGATATGCTTCCTTAGGATTAGAAATACTGGAAATAGTACCTCTCACTAGAAATCTCCTTATCAGTGACCGGAGTTGTGGTCATCTAATTGACTCCGTAAGAACCCTACCCTTTGCTGAGCATGAGTAGTCTTCCTTTTCTGTCATGAAGAGAGTAAAGGCATATAGAAGTGCAGGTAAGACTGCGATGTCATAGTGATGTAATTCAGATACAAACAGAAAAAGACACCCAGCAACATTTCAAGAAAGACCTCTTGAAACAAGTAAATCAGATAAAACTCTGCACTGAAACATCAGCGATAAGGGAGGACTGTGAAAAGGAACATTGAACAACAAGCGAACTGCCACCATCGGCCGGCTACCCAAGAACAATAAGCACTGTGTTTCATCTGAAACAATACAGGAAACATGAGCAGCGCATGCCGCTCCTTATGTTCGTCATTCGACGGATCATTCATAGGCCGACATGGTTGCTCTCCTAACCGTCAAAGGCTACTAATAAGTAAGGAAAGACCTCAGTAATGTTGAAAAGATATTAAACTACAAAAACTGTCTGATAATATAATGTACTTCATGTTGTCATTGAGTGGCTGGGTGAAACAATGGCTTATATGGTAAGATACAAGATAACCTGTGTTTGCTACTTAAGTGTTCGGAAAAAGTTTTGAGCAATTTTCTGAAAATTGTGAGCTCTGCGACTAGAGCATACAACTATGACCGATTTGGCTTTCCTGTCAAAATATCTCTTTTTTCAATAAGGATTTGGAAACTTCTGCGAAAAAGGGAAGCAAACATCATATTTGGTCGCTTACCCTAACAGAAGCTCTCACCTCGGTGCCCTTTGACCGGCTCCTTCCTTGATAGTTTCTATGATTTTTTTATGTATACTATGTATAACTAAATTTACATTCATATCATTTTTAATAACTAGTCAGCTCCGTACACCTGGCAAACCGGTTGCATCCTCTTGCACGAACGTCAAGCTGAACCAATTATCTATTGAATTACGAAGACATCGAACGACCATAGTACACTATTCAAACCAGTGAACTGTCCTTTCCACGAATGGGAAAATTGTGTGGACCTTGGGGTTGACAGAGGGCCGATCTCTGTGACCTTCTCTGTACCTAGCCAAGCTAGGTTGATTAAAAATATCTGAGCTCGGCTGGGTCATACTGCGCCAACCGGGTGTGTAAGTTAAAAGGGGTGCTCTATTGCTCTGCGAAGCATCTCTGAAAGGGTTACCCGTGGTTTCAGAAAACGACAGCGAGCTCTGATTAAAGGACCCTTGCTCATGACCATTCCGAGTGCGAAGAAAAAAATCATTTCTGATCGGGAAAGGGAACTTTATGTAAAAGCAGTTATTGAGTGATCTTTTGGCACCTCCACTCACTTGTCTGTAAGGTAAGGTGTCGTTTGATTGAATACGTCGACCACTGGCTTCGCACTGGCGATCTCATCATAGAAATCAAATCACAAGCTTCCGAATTTTAACCACGCGGTGAGATGAATGGAGGGTTAGAGCAGTAGCATGGATTCTTCCGGCAGAATGACGAGTAAGCGAAGGTATGTTCCGATGGTTGAAGGAGGAAAAAATTGTGAAGCTCTAACGATTGACAGAACGGATTTACATGGTCGTTGTCGGTTGTTCAAGACCTTCGTTCGCGTTTTTCCATGACTCTTTTATGACTCGACTGTCTAAAGTCATCAAACATAATTATATTACCATTGCTTAACTCCAGTCCGGTTCTTAACGATCTTAGGAGCGTACCGAGTTTCTCACTTGTAAGTTGTGATCATCGCTTGGACGTTTGACCGCCAGATTCTCATCTGGGAAAGCTGACGTCGACGAAAATCAGTCCAATATTTTCGATTGAAACCTTTACGTGAAATGCCGCATCTGATAACTGGAACGGAACCGAAGCCATGAAACTCAACATGCAACTTGGAGACTTAAGTTCCTGACTTCAAGCTTCCTAATTACTGTAACTGATTTGCTGTGATAAGTGATATGCGCGTATATCTTTCGATACGATAACGTTATCTGACTGGATCCCTCAGGACGGCAAACAAACACCAGAAATGCCACCAGCGCGATTGTCGACTCGGTTGCAAAAGCTCTGGACGACGAGATTGTGCCTTGTGTCTCTCGGGCCACTCTCGAGCCGGGACAATCCACTGGACTGCTTCGGCTCGAAACAAGGACGATGTAGAAGTTAACGCGGCTCGTTCGAGACGGGGAAGACGATCCACTGGACTACTCTGGTTCGCGACGGGGAGGAATCGAGACGTTACTGCCGACCGTTCGAAGAAATCGACGATCAACAGGACGGCAGGTTATGTAGGTGATGAGCGTATATAATTTCATACATATGCACGACCATAAAAACACTGGGAACACCTATAGAAAACATCAGAGCATCACAGCAAAAAAGGAAACCAAATGAAGAGATTTTTCACTAAAGTAAACGATCAAAGATGACGTTCACCTGGCATTTTCGCAGAAAATCATTTTGCAATGAGCTCTAGGTATTGATACGCAATTAAACAAGACTCGCTGGTATTTTGGGTAAATGATCAGCAAATAGAGGTATGATAACTTCCAGATTGGACACTGACAAGGCGCTCTAGTTTTAGAGCATATTTTCTGTTCACATACTTTTGCATTTTCATGCTCTTTCACTCATTTTCACTGTTCACAATGTGTAAATTCAATTCAAAAAGTCGATATGAGCTTTTTGGGGAGATCGGCAATTGGATCTGTCCAGGTCAACATTCTCCCTACTCCACAACCCTTCTCACTGGCTCTCTACAGCTATTTTGATGCAAATTGAAGAGAAAATGTGGCTGACCGGCTGTAGTCGATGTACACCTCCGTATTATCACCCAAAGATTACCGGCAAGGGCGTCAACATCTCTCAGAGCACAATTTCAACAAATAGAATGAATATGAAAAAAAATCAAGTTGGAATTGCAAATGGGAACAATTTGAACTAGAAAAAGGAAGTGGTAATCGCTATTGAATCTGGCAGAGAGAGGTTATTAACAGGTAATGAAGCGAGGTCATTCCGAAGGCAGGTGATGCACGATGGGACAGCCATAATTGCACTGGTCAGCGCTAAAAAGTGGTATGCAGATTGAAAAAGGAGAAGGTCGTGGTTTAAAGCCTTCGGAACGGATACGCACAAGGCTATGAAAAAATACATAAAATCAAAACATACAAAAGGGGTATGTTTGCTGGTTACAAAGCAGAACAAACAATAATTGGATGCCCCCATGATGCCCTTTACTGCTGGGCAAATGATTCGCAACAAGATCGACATCGAGAACGTTTTTATGGCTGCTGTTTTTGATGAGTCGGGAAAAGAGCGAGTTTCGTCACATTTTCTCTTTCCCCTCCGTTGATTTCGTATAACCACGGGAGTACTCTCGAGTTTGCAATGCACGATGTTAGAACAATGAACGGGTAGCGATTTGTTGACATGACGCTACCTACGTTTGCTCGATGAAGTCAACGTTTTCAAGGGAAAGAAACGAATCAAGGCTACGAAAGCAGAAGAACGAGAGAATTGCCATGAAACAGCTTGTTTCAGTGGCTAGAAGAAGCACCTCATAGAAGTTCTGAGCTTTCAAACAGCATTGTATCCGATCAATTCAGTTTAGAACTTTAGGATAAACGGCACATAGACATCACATAGATGACGGCATCATACCCTTCATATGGAGTAAATATGGGGCAGTAAAAGTAGCTTGGGAGGAAGAGTAAATATCAAAAGTAGCTTGAGAGGAAATGTAAATATCAATAAAGGCGCATAGGAAAGTAATGGATCAGTCAAGTTCCGGACCATAGTACCAAGTGGGCAATGGAACAAGGATGAGGAGTAACGGTGTCGCCACTTATGGAACGAAAAATCGTTGGTGTGCAACGTGCGTGGTGCCCTCTGTGCACCATTCGTGTGGGGGGCAAATATTGAATGAGTCAGCCATGGTAACCGCTGTTTCGGCGACAATATCAAAACTGCTGCAGGAATCATTCACGTTTCCTCCACAACACTATGCCCATGTAAAATATTGCCACCGCCTGAGAAGTTAGAAGTCTCCTTCGTTACTAAAAGCTAATCGATCAAGCCCCTACTTGGCATTCACTCCCCACCGAATATAGGGAAGAATTTCTTAACACTATGTTCGTTGTAATTGTAAAAACCTCTTCTCGACAATCGCTTTTTCTTCCTAGCCTTGACGTTCTCAACCTTTTCTATCCAAGAAAGCGCTCCAGAGAAATCTCTCTACAATTTAATCCAGCCATGTTTACGCTTCATTGAATGCATGAGATTTTGCCGTTGAGAGAAATATGAGCAAAAAATCGTCGCACACATATCCGAGAGCTTCTCTCCGAATGAGTGCTCTACAGGGTGGGCCAAAATTATGATTACAGCGCGCGCTGACGCTCATAAAGAATTTTTTCTGAGGTCATAGCAATTCGTTCGCTTTCTTCTATTTCACAAGGTAGATTACATTATTACCTTCCTGATGATACTAAACTTTTGGTAGATTTTGAAAATAATGTAAGCGTAATTACCCCGTGAATAAATCGTTACTTTGCATTTACAAGCACTTTTGGCACGGTGCATCTACAGACGACTCAGCGTAACAAGGCAGGGGGTACATTCAATCATAAGACGCTTTCTGGAGTTGGGAACAAGTACAGATAGGAATGGTAATCCTAAGAGTCCTGCGATTACATTTATTGGAAGTTTTAATGAAGCGGGGCGAAGGTCTGCGTAGCAGCGAAATTCATTCTGAGCCCAAAAAGACTAAATGAATTGATATCTCATGAAGTTTTCTGCACGAAATCGTGAAGTATCATCTACACGACAAGGCCTTTATACGATCAGAAAGTGATTTTCCCAGTGAGCAGACAAAAAAGAAGAGAAATGTTGGCTCACAAAAGCTGCCCCGCCGCATACAAAAAATTGTCGTGCGGGATTCCTGTTCACCGGCGGAAAGATATCCGCAGTGAAAAAGGTGCCCAATAAGCAGGGCTGCAAACTTGTATAAAGCTGAAAAAAATGGAAGTGATGCAGCGCTAGGCCTGCTCACTTTCTGCGATATCCTTTGCGAGCGTCACAGCCGAGGCAAAAGCACTGATTATTTTTGTAAAATAAGGAGTGAAAGTTGATTTGGAGACCTGTTCGATCTCTTCGTACGCGATAGGACACTTCGGCGATTCAAACCGGACATATTGTCAAGATGATGCTCCTGACTGAAGATCAGAAATCGTCTAAAAATTCCGCAAAAGAGGTTCCCTGACTGCATAACCTTCGATCAGTGACCACTCTGGAGCCGTGAACTAAATCCCATGGATGTCTCAATGTGATCGGCTTTCGAGATGGAAGCATCCGTTAGCCCAAGCAAGAAGTGAAATAATGTCGAAAATGCCTTGCAAAAGCCGGGATCAACTCGATAACCTTAGCTGCGTGCCACCGTCAACGCCTTCTATCGTCGTCCCTGGGGTTGGACGAAAGCAGAAAGCAACAGATCCCAGTCTCAATGGGCTATTTTGATAAGAGATTAGTCATAGACACTTTTATGAAATTGGTCTGCTTTTTAGCTTTCTGTTCGTTTTCGGGGACGCGATGTCTGTGTAATCATAATTTTGGCCCACCCTGTAATTTTCTGCTTAGGTGCTCTGAAAAGTGGTTGGTAGGCCTCAAAGTAGAGCTCAAACTTTCCTTGTTTACTTTCCAACTCTTTATTTACTGTCTCTGTTTCCTGTTTGTGTTGAACTCGTGAATATGGTTTTTGTTCCTCTGATCGATGTTTTTGAAACGATTATCGTACCGGTCCAAATAGCAATGTTGTTGTCAAGCAGATTACACGGAAGTGGTTCATTGCGCCTGCGCTAAGCGGAAAAATCCTGCCAAATCCATCATTCCTTCACAGTTCCAAATATCAATTACATGTAAATAAACACTATGATCTCTATGAATTTGTCGGGGACCGTTTATTTCCTTAAACTTTGTTGAAGTCTTAAAAGCCTGGGCGACAATCAATACCGTTTCTGGGATGCGCCCACGCACTCGGCTTCCATTCAGAATCGTCATGGCGTATTGAATGTCTATGTGGCCGATACAATGACTTGCGGAAGGCCGACAAGTCAGTGCTTTCATCTTTCGAGAAGTCTCTAATAATAATGAACCGACCCGATGGAAAGTCAGGTTGACCTAGACGGATCCGAAATCCGTGACTATGCGTGTGTTTATGAGAGTGCACCAATTACCACCATACCTCCACCGCTGCTCTAATGAGAGAAGAATGAAATCCCATTCATAAGCAAGTATTTCTCTCTCCCGTTTTTTATTTATATTATGCAATATCTTTGAGACAATCCTCTCCTTTTAGTTTTTCTCTTGTTGAAAATCTCATCGGAGTTCGCCTGCGTCATAGAGCCGACCTGATTGAGTGGGATAACGCTCGCGTCTTAAGTTGCACACGTTTCAGCCGAGGTAAATCAGTACTCCAGCCGACATCCCTACTCTGGATCCCTTCGTTCAGTGTTTGTCTGAATAAACATTTCCGTGTTCAGTATTCAAAGAACAGTACAACAGATTTCTAGCAAGTAAGAGTATTTGTTCAAAATCAAAAAGAACTGAACTAGTTTTTCCTTCACTTTTTTGCTGGAACTTTTTGTACACTAGCAACCAGTTGATCGGACTGACAATTAGGAAGAAAACTTTATAAATGGGAAAAGGTGAATGTGAGTTCAGATTCTGATTCTTAGTTGCTACACTGGTTGCTATACTTAGTTGCTAGCGGCACTTGCTCTAACTGCAATCGGGAAGAAATTGCTTCCAAAAGGAAGCTAAGCACTGACCAGCTATTTGGTCTGAAAATGATCGCGCGCACTTTTGAGTAATCCAGCGAATGACTTTTCGTGAACCATGTCTTTCTTTACATAGGCAGAAAAGAAGGGTGACCTGAACTTTTTCAACTTTTAGGTCGGAATGATGGTGGAAACGATACTTATAGTTTTTTCTTCTTCCTATCTTTTTGTTGGGTGGAGGTGGTGTAGTGGCGGTGGCACAATATCTCACATGCATGGTAAGGGGTTCGAATTTGGGATCGATGCCCGCCTAGGCCAACCAAGTCTTCCATCCCTCCGGGGTCGGTAAATTGGTACCAGACCCGTCTGGGAGGATAAAAGCACTGACTTGTACATCGGCTGGCCACCGCAAGTCATTGTATAGGCCACATACGCACTCATTACGCCACTGCGATTCTGGATGGAAGTCGAGTGCGAGGGCACATCCCTTAGACGGGATTAATTAACGCCAAAAAAAAAGTTTATCCATTATTTTTTTGTTGTTTTTTCTCCATCACATAAGGTATTCGGGAGATTCCAGACCTACGGAACAGCAGGCTATTGAGTAAAATAATGAATGGGAATATGAGATCCGTGCCCAGCCCCTAAAAAGTACTCAGTAACGCATTTTCACACATAACCCTCCTAAATTCCACACAGTTCATATCAGTTCCGCAAAAAGAACAAAAACAATTTTCTACTGCAGTGGTTCGTTTGTAGAAAGACTTCGTGAGGCAGTTGGGTTTTGGGAGTTGTCGGCCTTACGATTTGGTAGATGTCAGCCTTATTTTATTATTATCTGAAGTGAGAAAAGGTGTGATGACAAGCGACGCATTCTCACACGGAAGGTCTGGTAATTGGCACCAGTTACTTTTGCAAAAAAATACAAGCACTAACTGTTCAACAAAGCAGATCGACAATTTCTTGGCGTGGCATCCCCGATCTTCGTTTGTTGACGGAACTGGGAACTCTAGAAAAACCTGACGCTCACTGCATCCTCATCTTGCTTTCATATAGTCCAAGTCTCCGAGGAGCTGTCAAAGCAAGAAAGACGGCAGTGTCGAAAAGGTGAGCGCGGAGCCGTTATTCTTTGTCTTTGTTCCCGTAACCCTAACTCGATGTTCCCGTAACCTACCCACGCCGGGAGTTCCCTTCCGCTTAGCTTCTGGACTATTCGTTCGTCATGTTGACTTATCGACTTACCACTAAATACCTGGGTATATCCGGCAATAGAGGATCAAATGCGAGTTCGTTTCTCATGAACGTAATGTTGATTTATTGTATTTTTTATAGACATCTTTCAGCACACCCTTTGTTTACTTCAGAATCGGAATATGTTCGTTTCGCTGCACCGTATAGCTGGGAACTACAGTGCGTCGCAAAATGATACAGCCACCTCTAATTTTCCCAAAAAACTCACAGCATACGATGTTTCTGTTTCCAAAGTAAAAAATGTGTCAAGTTTGAATTGCAATTCGCACATTATCACCAAATTCCAACTCGAAAACACAAACATTTTTTTAGTCAATTTTTCAATAAAGGGTGCCTTTTCAACGTCGCAAAATGATACACCACCCACTAACAAAATTAATTTATTCAACAACAAACATACAAAAGGAGGGAAAGTTGCAAAGTCAATAATCAGCTGACCCACCATTCTTTCGAATTACATTGATAATATGGTGGTCTAGGCCGGAATGAAAAATTACTGGTCATCTCCTGGGCAACTTGGTGCCATGCTTCGATTAACGCTTTTTTCAACACCTCTACGCCTCGGAATTTCTTGCTTTGAGCGTAGATCTTCCGCACCATGAAGCCCCATACATTTTCCATTGAATTCAAACCAGAGCTGTTCGCTGGTCAGGGCAGAAGTGCCGAGAGTACCAAGCTTCGGTGCTCCTGCTGACGTAAATTGGAGCGTTATCTTGCATAAAAACAATGTTTCGATACAGATTCTGACGCCAAGAAGGGAGAACACGGCGAAGAACACGTGCACGGCGCATAACAGCTCGACAAAAGGATGAGCTCATCTCCTTTGATACAAATCATAAACGGGTAAGCCTACTCGATGAAATTGCGGCCCAAACCATTACTCTCTTTTTTCTCAGATCGTGCCAGTGGAATCGGTTCAAGTCTGGACCGTCACAATTGAACTTCTTTTCTTCGGAAAAACCGACTTGATGAATAAAAATTATCAAGAGAAGGAAGGTCAAATGTCAGCACATGAAGCCTTATTCCACTCGGTTCGGATGGACCGTCTGGCGAAACGACCCGATTTCCTCGATGTCTTTTTGTCATGAGGGACGCCTTACGCAGTTTCTGCTAGAAAATGAACTTGGACTATCTGATCACCTTCCAAACAGTGCTTTTTGAGACAGAAACGACCGGATTTCCATACAGGACTTAGTGGGGTTCGATGCTTCCCTCAAAGTACGGCACTTGTCTCGGAAAGCAGCAAAGGACGTCCAGCACTTCTTCTTGTTTATCATAGGCTTCAGGACTTTGACGAAATTAACTAAAACTGCGTGACATCGACCCAAATCTCGCGCGATTCTGCGACTTGACAGTCCCTGCTCCGAGGATTTGACCTTATTCGAATTCCGAAAGCAAGTTTGTCTTCCCATTGCCTGAAAATGAAGAACATTACATAATCGAAGCAATTTCGTTGCGTTGAACTAAAAAACGACACGAAGACATCAAGTGGCTGTATCATTTTGCGACGTTGAAAAACACCCTTTATTGAAAAATTGACCAAAAAAAAAGTTTGTGTTTTTGAGCTGGAATTTGGTGATAATGTGCGAATTGCAATCCAAATTTGACACATTTTTTACTTTGGCAGTTTTTCAGAAACATCATATACCTTGAGTTTTTGGGAAAATTAGATGTGGCTGTATCATTTTGCGACGCACTGTAGTACAGCTTCTACTCTGATGCTGCCAGACTGTTTATGTAGAGCCTACAAACCACCTCACAGCAATAATCTACTCCAACTCTTTTGCGAAGAAGGACACCCGTTGATTGGTTAACATCGAACATTTCCTTCCGAACCCGTGTTGAGTTGCCCTCGTCCTCTTTCACGGCTTCCAGAAATGAAAGATCGTCAGAGTTATATGGTCTTCCCTCTCCCAGAATTGTTTGACTGTCCCTTCGCATCCTGAAAATGATAAGTGTGACGTTGTTTTGGAAGAAAGTTTCAATCTTATAGTGAATAACGTTTATCTGCACTTCTGCATACCATCACTGTCAACCACATGTTGCCATTTATTTCGTGACCATTTAAGCTGCGCAGGGTACCGTGCGCGTCTCGTGGCTTCCGATTAACGGACTCTCTTTAAGATAACCGGGAGACGGGCAGTTGGATCGGTTTTGTGTAGTCGATTCGCCGCACGCGGCAGTCGCGGACCATTTGCCTCATCTTCATGATCCAACTGCACCACACCCAAGATAACTTGAAGGGGATGCATTGTAGTAGCTCAAAAACGGAGTCCATCTGTAATGTATAACTCCCAACTTTTTTATATGAGTGCATTCGATGGAGGCGATTACCTAGCATTTTGACACTTCCCCAGAGGACCCAGAGGAATTAGTCATGTTATGAGCTATCCATCATAGCACCCGTAAGCGAGCAAACCTGAAATTTTTTTTTCTGCCTATACCTGTTAAATATTAGTTAAATTAGCCGCAATTCCTCTTATCCGTTTTCTGGCTATTTTCAAACCTACGCTTCATTGAACTTGTAAGAAAGGTTCATTTGCGTTTCCACTGTTCATACGCACTAGTCACAGCCACCATTTGAGGAATACCACTTGAAACTTAAGGTGAAAAATAACCTACGCATCTGTGCATATATAAGTGAAAGCTCAGTGAAAAAACACTTCATAAGTAAAGCAAAGAAAATATTGGAAATCATTTGGTTTAGCTGAATTTAAGGCAAAAATCATGTTAACAATATAAACGTCAGGATTTATACAGAACTTAAATTTGTCATTGTTCTTCACCAAAATGGCATGCGAACATGTATTGGTGGAGAAAACGATGAGGGCGACAAAAGGAACCTACAATAAGATATCATAATAGGTATAATCGGTAAATTTATCAAATAGTGACCGAAGATTATGATTATGATTATGACTATGATTATGATTTATTATCGGAAATCAAAAAAATAACAGAAAGGCAAAAAGAAACACAAACAATTCTCCGATAAGCAGTAATTTTAAGCTAATGGGGAACAACAGAGGGATCTGCGTGAAGGTGGATTGGAATTCTGCTCAGAAGGGCAGTGGCCGCCAACACTGCAAGCTCGTACAGGACGACATATGTAGAACTCCGGATACTTCTTGGCGGAACTCATTGCGTCTTCTTCAATAGCGCAGTCGTACTTCTGTAATGAACGATGATTTTGAGCGTAGCTAACTAACCCGAAAATTTTCATGCAAAGTACACGAGCCATGTCTCGTTGCGGTCAGCATCTTAGTCATACATTCTGAGCCCTTCTCCGGTCGCGTATGGGTCATCGGCTTAGAGCAAGTACTTGAAAATCATAATATTATGTGATGGAATTTGGCAAGTATCCAGCAGCTTTCCCTTGCGCACCGCCCTAGTGAACGCTTATCTGCGTGACATTTCCTGCGTTTCTCTGCAGTTATTTCACGCCAATCAGTGATAGGAGACGTACAGTGCCGATGTAGATGTAAGGTTTTTTCGCACATTATGCCATTTTTATTTTCCTTTCCTTTTCATCCTCCCTCCTTTTGCTGGAGAGCTCATATTTCACGGAGAGCTGTGCGGAATTTTTCGGCGGGCTTGGTACCATAATTCCTTTCAAGAGCTTGAATCACCTCATCACAATTTCGAGGAAGAAGCTTAATACCTTCTATTGTCTTATCTTATATTTTACGTAAACTGTCTTTGCAGCCCGAGAATTTCTTAAAATCGTCTATCAAGGATTGCTCTGGATCGATGATCTGTACGCGATCGGAGAAGTCATCGTTGCCGCAGGTTTTGGGAGTTTCTTCATGGGTGGCGGTGGTCTTCCAATATGCTGCTTTCGAGTGTCGATTTCGGGAAGACTATTGAGCACTCTCTCCTCCCGTGCACTTTGCTGGTATGCTTAGAAGTCGGGTTTGGGACCTCGTTGTGTTGGTTTTGCTTCACCGACAAGCCCCACACAAGGTTTACCACATCCTTTTCTCTTCCACTTTCTTTTCATTATCTTTCTCCTCAGATATTATGCTTGCAAAACATTCGGCTTCACTGTACCCCGACATGAAGCATAACAAAAATACGCTCTCCTTACGGTGCACTCTTTATTCTCTTCAACACCAGAATGGTTATGTGAAACAAACAGCAGTGGAAACAGTTGTGCTTGCTGTAGTTGTGAGATTGGGCTTGTTACACATTTACATTTGGAGGGCAAAGAGGAGTGTTTGGGTTTTTAACGCACAGCCCATTTTTCGTGTTGCACGTTGAACCAGAGAACGTGGTGCAGTCGCTGTCGACCATACATGGGCCAGATCCGACTTCATAGATCATGCCGAAGTAAGACATGGCTGTGCTAGAAAAATGAAAACTCTCACTGAACTGAAAATGACCTTGGGTTGATTACAACAGTGATGTTCAGAAAGTGTATTTCATGTATTTCAGTTTCAAGTGTACGTAGATAACACAATATGCTCCAGCACAAATCAACCTTGCAACGTTCCTGGAAGTGCGAATTCGCTCGATAGCTTTGAGGCCTGGGGAAGAAAATGCAGGCATTAAGTGAACCGTTAGTGGTAAGAAATCAAAACAAATCCTTAAAAACAGATTGGCGACGTAGGTGAGCGACGAATATGAAGGGATAGAAGCTGGTATATTTTTTCGATTGCTTATGTCATGCCACATCCCAAGATCCCACTTTGGGATAGTAGGAAAGAGGAGGAGCATCGATGCAAGCCAAATTTTTCATTATAATATGTCATTTTTCGCCAATAAGTTGCTCGAAATCTATGTATGCCAGTTTAGGCGGAAGAGGAGCACGATCGAGAAACGGATTCCTACACCCAGAGCTACGAAAGCGCACAACTTCCGGAGATGCATTTTTACCTCTTCTTCTTCGTTTAATTTTTGAGTCTCAAGAAAAGAGAAGAAGGGAAGAGCAAAAGAAAGATACATACCTAGTACTACCTAGTACTGTTTATAATACTCTGAAATAAGGTCAAAACTCAAATCAAAACTAACCAGACATCGAATGCGCAATACACCTGCTTTTGGCCATAGCACGTATCGGTGCACCCTATGCTGACAGCGTACCCCGAAACCAACTAAAAAACACTCACGTTGCCTATAAAAATTATTCAAGATGGGCTCACTGGCTGAACTCACTTGAGAAAATACGGTGTAGTCGAAATTAGGACTATACACGGCAGTGCTGTTGATAAAGGCACCAAAGTCGTGATTGCCCCACCACAATTCGAATTCTGCTGCTATTGGGTCAGAGGACAGCTTCCTGGATTACGAGAAATTTTCTTGATCTTCTGTGTGATATTCGCTCCGATATTTAGTACATTGGAGATAGAATTTTCGTAGTTGAACCTAATTCATCGTGAAAGATCTTGTTTTCCAACGAACTCTACCATTTAGCAAAGCTATAAAAATAGACTACCCAACAGGATTGAGTGGTGCTTGTTGATTGCAGACCATCATTGCGTATTTCTCGGCCGTGCAGGAATAGTTCTGAAAAGTTGACGCCCTGCATAGCGTAGCGATTTGGAGACAACAAGGGGCCTTGATATCCGAAGCACTGTGCAACATGCGCAAGACTCAAAAAAACTGGATTTATTGTAGTGAAGTTCGCATACTCACCAGCACAAAATGAAGTGTTTCCTTGATGACAGTTTCACCTCTACGTATAGCTACTGATTCGTTTCTTAATGCATTGCATATCAATGCACTCACGTCGTAGAACACCCACTCACCAGCTGATACATGTTCTGACTAGGTGGATAACCAAATACGCCGATTGTTGCGATTGTACGATAAGCGTTAGCCAGATACATAGAAAGTTTCCGTTTTTCGGGCGTCATGGTAGTGCCACTGATCGCGCAATTGAATTCTGCAATGTTTCTCACATTGACAAGCTCTTCCGGAGATTTTTTTCTCGAATACCACACCTACGGAAAGTCTGATAGAACATCGTTGGCTGCTTTGCGCCGGCCGGCTCGCCGGCCGGCGTGCGAGCGGAGGCAGTGCTAGGGGAGAGGAGGGAGGCTGACAGTCGGCCAGCCCCTTCGAAGGGCTGTAAACACCGAAGTCAAGATCAAAGACCAAGCAACCTAGGGCTTGAACAAATAGTCTTTGATCTTGTCGCTCGGTGTTACAGCCCTTCGAAGGGGCTGGCTGACTGACTAGCTCCCTCCTCCCCCCTAGCACTGCCTCGGCTCGCACGCCGGCCGGCCGGCCAGCGGACTACGAAAGCAGCCATTGACGAGCAGTAAAGAATATTGGGCATAAAAAACATGAAATGCTTGAAGGGTTTTTGATGTGTCAGTTGAAAAAGCAAGACATCACTAAGGCGCCGGGGCAGATATTGCAGAGATGTACTACTTCAATCGAATGCTAATTAGCCATAGTTGCCGTCTATTGAAGAGCAAACTTTAACTTGAATGAATTTTTTCTCACAATGATTATACCGGACGCCGTTATTTATTTATTCTTTCTTACCCCCAACATTTCCATGCTTCATTTCTCCTCTTTGAAATTTGGAGGCCTATTTAATGCAATTTTCACTGATGCGCTTACTTCTCACCTGGACCCTTTTGGGTTAGTTGCAAAGTGGTTGTCATTGAATCAAATGACACCTTTCACCTCAGTGGAATTGTATGAGGTACTCAGTGATGCTTCCTAATTACTTCGACTGGGCTCTACTCCCTACTTGTTATAATCCTATATTGAAAGAGCGCTAGTGGATTTAATCAATACCGTGGTGTAATGCACAGATGACGACAAAGACCGTGTAGCCCAAACAGCTCAAAATTATCGTAACGATAGCACTTATAGGAAATACATTACTTGTGCATTACTTAGTGTCATAACTGCCATGCTCCTCGCATACCTGTGGTGGACTACTTTATCTGTGAGTTCCTTTGAAGGTATTTTTAAGAGTAATCAGAAGTTTCTGGCAGTTGAGAACTTTCAATGGAGCATGATGTCGAATAAACAAACAGATCTTTTTCTTCCGGAGCTTTTTAGAACGTATATCTTGCCCGTAGAACTACTCACCATCTTGAACAGCTTTCATTGCGACATGGACTGGAGCCACCGAAGACGCCAAAACCTGTTTATTTATACTACATTTATACAATTCCCTTAAAAAAGTAAAGGAAAGCGAACTTACCGTTAATGCAAAGAACGTACTGCACAGAAACATCTTGATACTTTCCCATGATCACCACAGTGAACTGTGTCTCTTAAATACGCTTGCGTTTGTAATTAGTGGGAAAACGTAATCGAGCATGTTATCGACGACGTTATTGTCTCCAGTAATACACTGCGAGGTTGACGTGGCAAAATACCTCGATAGCTCGGGAAATTTCGATACTTTCTGTAAGGCATTATGATCCCCTGGTTTTTCTCCTGAAATAAAAGTGACTTTTATTAAAAGGACATGCAACGTGATTAATATCACGATCTTCCACTGCCGCATGCTCAAAATTAACGTGGCAAAGCCCGGCGAGTGAACAAAAACATTCAGATTTTTTCGAGTGACTACAATAGCTTCACGATTCCGCAAGTACATTCAAAATGATCATGAACACCTGAATGTGAGCCTTTGGTCCGGTCGCTCACCAATCTCGCTTGCAAATTGTCACTGTAATGCGCCACAACGGCTTGAGAACAGTTTTGCTATCGATGCTATCTAAACTTCAGAAAGTCACCGTAACCACACATGGCGGCTAAATCCAAAATCTTGCTGTTCAATCCGAGGGAAGTAATCGGTAAACTCTCCTCAATTCTAGCGAAATGTTAAAGAGAGCTATGATGCATATACTGCAAACTGTATCTGCATTGGTTGAAGAATACGAAATATGTATCAACTAAAGATGATGAATCACACGACTCATGTTATTCCGGGCAAAACGTGGATTTCTTGTGTGGTTTGTGCGGAATCGGCTAATGGCCGCATGAAAATGCAAAAAGATATCTGCGGTGAAATCGTTGTTGTGGGAGGAGCGGGGGGGGGGTAGAGGTCAGAGTGGGACTCATCATTGTATGTGAAGAAATGAACTCGGTGTTACATGTTCACCCATGTTAAATTAGCGCTGTATCAGAAACGAAGTGAAGGATTGGTTCCAATCATCTGTGTGCCTTTATGTAGCTTCAGCCGGGGGAACGTAGTTAGCTACTTAACTGAGCTTAAGTAGGGTAGGAGCACCTGTGTAGCTGAGATGATTACTTCGCTCGAAAAGAAAGAAAAAGTAGAAAGAATACTTGCCCTCGTGATGCTCCTTACTCCTAATGCTTGGTGCTGTGACAGAGCCGGAATTCAAAACTCACATTTTGGAGGACTGTGGCCGAGTGCGGAGTTTACATCTCTTTCGGAGAGTCTTTTCTTCTACATTTATTATTTCAAACAGCGTTGAGCTCCAAATTCTCTTAAGAGGGGTATGAAATTTCAAGCTATTATTGTTGTAGTTTTGTATACTTCCAGCATGCTGAGTCTTCACAATCTGCATGTGCACGTTCTTACCTTTTAAGTGTGGAGGTGGCTGAAGGTGCAGTAAAAAATAATGAGAGTCTACCGGTTATTGTTGGTCAGCCAATGCGTAAATTTCTGAGAGAAATTTCCCAACTTCACACTGGTGGAGCCAGAGAACAATGGTCCGCCAGAGCTCATTGGAAAGAATGTCGTCTTCGTTGAAGGCAGTGTGAAATGATGACGTGAGACTGGGTAGAAGCAAGTCAATACATGGTGTTCGCATGGCTTCAAGGTTTCCATGTAATCCGAAAGTTATGTTCTGAAAAACTATTCTCAAGCCGTTGCGGCGCTTTACCGTGACAACTTGCAAGCGAGATTGTATAACGACCGGGCAAAAGGCTCATACATAGCTAGGTAATGGGTCCCACTCTGACCTCTCCTTCCTTCACAAATACGATTTCACCGCAGATATCCTTTTGCATTTTCATGCGGCCATTAGCCGATCCCGCACAAACCACGCAAGAAATCCACGTTTTGCCCGGAATAACATGAGTCGTGTGATTCATCATCTTTAGTTGATACATATTTCGTATTCTTCAACCAATGCAGATACAGTTTGCAGTATATGCATCATAGCTCTCTTTAACATTTCGCTAGAATTGAGGAGAGTTTACCGATTACTTCCCTCGGATTGAACAGCAAGATTTTGGATTTAGCCGCCATGTGTGGTTACGGTGACTTTCTGAAGTTTAGATAGCATCGATAGCAAAACTGTTCTCAAGCCGTTGTGGCGCATTACAGTGACAATTTGCAAGCGAGATTGGTGAGCGACCGGACCAAAGGCTCACATTCAGGTGTTCATGATCATTTTGAATGTACTTGCGGAATCGTGAAGCTATTGTAGTCACTCGAAAAAATCTGAATGTTTTTGTTCACTCGCCGGGCTTTGCCACGTTAATTTTGAGCATGCGGCAGTGGAAGATCGTGATATTAATCACGTTGCATGTCCTTTTAATAAAAGTCACTTTTATTTCAGGAGAAAAACCAGGGGATCATAATGCCTTACAGAAAGTATCGAAATTTCCCGAGCTATCGAGGTATTTTGCCACGTCAACCTCGCAGTGTATTACTGGAGACAATAACGTCGTCGATAACATGCTCGATTACGTTTTCCCACTAATTACAAACGCAAGCGTATTTAAGAGACACAGTTCACTGTGGTGATCATGGGAAAGTATCAAGATGTTTCTGTGCAGTACGTTCTTTGCATTAACGGTAAGTTCGCTTTCCTTTACTTTTTTAAGGGAATTGTATAAATGTAGTATAAATAAACAGGTTTTGGCGTCTTCGGTGGCTCCAGTCCATGTCGCAATGAAAGCTGTTCAAGATGGTGAGTAGTTCTACGGGCAAGATATACGTTCTAAAAAGCTCCGGAAGAAAAAGATCTGTTTGTTTATTCGACATCATGCTCCATTGAAAGTTCTCAACTGCCAGAAACTTCTGATTACTCTTAAAAATACCTTCAAAGGAACTCACAGATAAAGTAGTCCACCACAGGTATGCGAGGAGCATGGCAGTTATGACACTAAGTAATGCACAAGTAATGTATTTCCTATAAGTGCTATCGTTACGATAATTTTGAGCTGTTTGGGCTACACGGTCTTTGTCGTCATCTGTGCATTACACCACGGTATTGATTAAATCCACTAGCGCTCTTTCAATATAGGATTATAACAAGTAGGGAGTAGAGCCCAGTCGAAGTAATTAGGAAGCATCACTGAGTACCTCATACAATTCCACTGAGGTGAAAGGTGTCATTTGATTCAATGACAACCACTTTGCAACTAACCCAAAAGGGTCCAGGTGAGAAGTAAGCGCATCAGTGAAAATTGCATTAAATAGGCCTCCAAATTTCAAAGAGGAGAAATGAAGCATGGAAATGTTGGGGGTAAGAAAGAATAAATAAATAACGGCGTCCGGTATAATCATTGTGAGAAAAAATTCATTCAAGTTAAAGTTTGCTCTTCAATAGACGGCAACTATGGCTAATTAGCATTCAATTGAAGTAGTACATCTCTGCAATATCTGCCCCGGCGCCTTAGTGATGTCTTGCTTTTTCAACTGACACATCAAAAACCCTTCAAGCATTTCATGTTTTTTATGCCCAATATTCTTTACTGCTCGTCAATGGCTGCTTTCGTAGTCCGCTGGCCGGCCGGCCGGCGTGCGAGCCGAGGCAGTGCTAGGGGGGAGGAGGGAGCTAGTCAGTCAGCCAGCCCCTTCGAAGGGCTGTAACACCGAGCGACAAGATCAAAGACTATTTGTTCAAGCCCTAGGTTGCTTGGTCTTTGATCTTGACTTCGGTGTTTACAGCCCTTCGAAGGGGCTGGCCGACTGTCAGCCTCCCTCCTCTCCCCTAGCACTGCCTCCGCTCGCACGCCGGCCGGCGAGCCGGCCGGCGCAAAGCAGCCAACGATGTTCTATCAGACTTTCCGTAGGTGTGGTATTCGAGAAAAAAATCTCCGGAAGAGCTTGTCAATGTGAGAAACATTGCAGAATTCAATTGCGCGATCAGTGGCACTACCATGACGCCCGAAAAACGGAAACTTTCTATGTATCTGGCTAACGCTTATCGTACAATCGCAACAATCGGCGTATTTGGTTATCCACCTAGTCAGAACATGTATCAGCTGGTGAGTGGGTGTTCTACGACGTGAGTGCATTGATATGCAATGCATTAAGAAACGAATCAGTAGCTATACGTAGAGGTGAAACTGTCATCAAGGAAACACTTCATTTTGTGCTGGTGAGTATGCGAACTTCACTACAATAAATCCAGTTTTTTTGAGTCTTGCGCATGTTGCACAGTGCTTCGGATATCAAGGCCCCTTGTTGTCTCCAAATCGCTACGCTATGCAGGGCGTCAACTTTTCAGAACTATTCCTGCACGGCCGAGAAATACGCAATGATGGTCTGCAATCAACAAGCACCACTCAATCCTGTTGGGTAGTCTATTTTTATAGCTTTGCTAAATGGTAGAGTTCGTTGGAAAACAAGATCTTTCACGATGAATTAGGTTCAACTACGAAAATTCTATCTCCAATGTACTAAATATCGGAGCGAATATCACACAGAAGATCAAGAAAATTTCTCGTAATCCAGGAAGCTGTCCTCTGACCCAATAGCAGCAGAATTCGAATTGTGGTGGGGCAATCACGACTTTGGTGCCTTTATCAACAGCACTGCCGTGTATAGTCCTAATTTCGACTACACCGTATTTTCTCAAGTGAGTTCAGCCAGTGAGCCCATCTTGAATAATTTTTATAGGCAACGTGAGTGTTTTTTAGTTGGTTTCGGGGTACGCTGTCAGCATAGGGTGCACCGATACGTGCTATGGCCAAAAGCAGGTGTATTGCGCATTCGATGTCTGGTTAGTTTTGATTTGAGTTTTGACCTTATTTCAGAGTATTATAAACAGTACTAGGTAGTACTAGGTATGTATCTTTCTTTTGCTCTTCCCTTCTTCTCTTTTCTTGAGACTCAAAAATTAAACGAAGAAGAAGAGGTAAAAATGCATCTCCGGAAGTTGTGCGCTTTCGTAGCTCTGGGTGTAGGAATCCGTTTCTCGATCGTGCTCCTCTTCCGCCTAAACTGGCATACATAGATTTCGAGCAACTTATTGGCGAAAAATGACATATTATAATGAAAAATTTGGCTTGCATCGATGCTCCTCCTCTTTCCTACTATCCCAAAGTGGGATCTTGGGATGTGGCATGACATAAGCAATCGAAAAAATATACCAGCTTCTATCCCTTCATATTCGTCGCTCACCTACGTCGCCAATCTGTTTTTAAGGATTTGTTTTGATTTCTTACCACTAACGGTTCACTTAATGCCTGCATTTTCTTCCCCAGGCCTCAAAGCTATCGAGCGAATTCGCACTTCCAGTAACGTTGCAAGGTTGATTTGTGCTGGAGCATATTGTGTTATCTACGTACACTTGAAACTGAAATACATGAAATACACTTTCTGAACATCACTGTTGTAATCAACCCAAGGTCATTTTCAGTTCAGTGAGAGTTTTCATTTTTCTAGCACAGCCATGACTTACTTCGGCATGATCTATGAAGTCGGATCTGGCCCATGTATGGTCGACAGCGACTGCACCACGTTCTCTGGTTCAACGTGCAACACGAAAAATGGGCTGTGCGTTAAAAACCCAAACACTCCTCTTTGCCCTCCAAATGTAAATGTGTAACAAGCCCAATCTCACAACTACAGCAAGCACAACTGTTTCCACTGCTGTTTGTTTCACATAACCATTCTGGTGTTGAAGAGAATAAAGAGTGCACCGTAAGGAGAGCGTATTTTTGTTATGCTTCATGTCGGGGTACAGTGAAGACGAATGTTTTGCAAGCATAATATCTGAGGAGAAAGATAATGAAAAGAAAGTGGAAGAGAAAAGGATGTGGTAAACCTTGTGTGGGGCTTGTCGGTGAAGCAAAACCAACACAACGAGGTCCCAAACCCGACTTCTAAGCATACCAGCAAAGTGCACGGGAGGAGAGAGTGCTCAATAGTCTTCCCGAAATCGACACTCGAAAGCAGCATATTGGAAGACCACCGCCACCCATGAAGAAACTCCCAAAACCTGCGGCAACGATGACTTCTCCGATCGCGTACAGATCATCGATCCAGAGCAATCCTTGATAGACGATTTTAAGAAATTCTCGGGCTGCAAAGACAGTTTACGTGAAATATAAGATAAGACAATAGAAGGTATTAAGCTTCTTCCTCGAAATTGTGATGAGGTGATTCAAACTCTTGAAAGGAATTATGGTATCAAGCCCGCCGAAAAATTCCGCACAGCTCTCCGTGAAATATGAGCTCTCCAGCAAAAGGAGGGAGGATGAAAAGGAAAGGAAAATAAAAATGGCATAATGTGCGAAAAAACCGTACATCTACATCGGCACTGTACGTCTCCTATCACTGATTGGCGTGAAATAACTGCAGAGAAACGCAGGAAATGTCACGCAGATAAGCATTCACAAGTATATAAGACCCATGTGCGACTCCAGATTGAAACTGGAACAGTGATATACTGCTCGACTAAAAGGAAAGACTGCTTTTATTGAGAAGGTTAAAAATAACTATACCAGGAAAGTGCTCGTCCGCCGTGGCGGTTTTCCGTATTCCAAATTTTCCAAGGCTGTCATAAGGAACAAATATCTTGGATTGCCCACCCTTCAGTCTAGGCGCAATTTTTTCGACATAGGTGTATTACACGAGCTATTAAACCGTAAATGTGGCGTTGCTTTTTCCTCTTTCTATACGCTTATACCGTCGAGAACTAAATGTGATCGACTCAAAGTCTCCTTTTCAAGACCGAAGACGACGATTAGGCGGAATTTCTTCACAGTGAGAGCTGGTCTTGTATTTTTGAAGGCCAGCCGAGCTTCCTCACTCTACTGCCCTTTGGGTTCATTCAAACGTTCTATAGCAGCACACATCCTTCAAGCATAGCTGCCACCTTCACTTATTCTCTAGCTGAGTGTTGTCCCAGTTTTGCTTTTGTTTTGTTGATTGTTACATTTTCAACGTTGCCTTAAATAACGTAACAAATAAAGAATAAAGAATAAAGAAAAGAAACGGAAAATAAAAATGTCATGTTGAGCGAAAAAACCTCACATCTACATTGGCACTGTACGTCTCCTATCACTGTTGCAGATTGGCGTGAAATAACTGCAGAGAAACGAAGGAAATGTCATGCAGATAAGCGTTCACTAGGGCGGTGCGCAAGGGAAAGCTGCCGGATACTTGCCAAATTTCATCACATAATGTTACGATTTTCAAGTACTTGTTCTAAACGGATAACCTGTACGCGACTGGAGAAGGGCTCAGAATGTATGACTAAGATGCTGACCGCAACGAGACATGGCTCGTGTACTTTGCATAAAATTTTTTGAATTAGTTGGCTACGCTCAAAATCATCGTTCATTACAGAAGTACGATTGCGCTATTGAAAAAAAACGCAATGAGCTCCGCCAAGAAATGCGTATTTGCACATAATTTCTACGCTGGCAGCAACAGTTGGGGCAGAACCCTTACATGTCATCAGTGCTAAAACAAAATAAGACAGTTGCAGCAGCCGAGGCGAGAAAATCTAACCTTCGTGATAATTTGCAGAAAAGTCTTCTGTTTAAGAGTGTCGATCGTTGGTTCGACGAACTGAAGCAAATGGTGTTCGTGACGATAACGTAATGACTATAGCGGTTCTCAATCGCGGCGTTGCTCATTGCACTCAAGTGGTATGGAAACCTATAGAAGGTGGTGGTAGCTGATAAAAGAGGTACAAGGTCACGGGTAACGAAACTTCTCCCCTATCGCGGCATTCTCCCTTGCGGCATGCGGCAAATGTCACTGCAATTACCGTACTCACCCCGCCTCCCGCCAATCGATAGGACGCGATATTCTTCCTTGACTGGCTTGTGTTTTCATTGGATTTTACCGTTTTTTCTTCTGTTCCTTTTTAGTTTTCATGTTTATTAGACTTGTTTAATTAAAATGACTCCTCCTATATAAACGGCGATCAAGACCGCATTGGAACTGAAGAGAGCGGCCGGCCAATTCAAATGTTTAAAGGACTCCCCACCTCACAAATTGCGCGCTCCAATCTTCCATCGCAATCCTGCGATAGGCGGCGGGTGCGGTGTGTGCGACGCCGTGTTAGGGGAGAAGTTCCCGGACCCACAAGGTCACTTAACGTGTTCTGGCAGTGGAGCTACAAGATTGAATGCGCAGTAGAGTGGCGTAATGATATGACCCTCGCAGTATACGAGTATGATTCAGCGTAGGTGTAGTTTTTTCAAGACGGGGGTTCTTCCCTACCACAGTCGACAGAATAATTTCAAAGGAAACTATCTTGGTCATCCTAGCAAAGAGACTGTAACCCGTACACAAAAAATAGGACTGCAAATATGACAAATGTCTTTGTATCAGTTAAGAAGCTCCCTGTATTCCCCTTAACAACCAAGATTGAGGGGCCTGGCTCTATGGGAAGATGTTAGGAAATTTGGAAGTGCCGACGATGGATACATCGATGGATCCAACCCAACCCCTTGATGGAACTTTCGCTGACCCCGCAAATGAGGTAGGACTCCTATGCGGCAGCTGTCTTGCATTCTTCAACTGGTGTATTTAGAGGTCTCTGACCACATACTGAAGCTTTCCAACCTTCGCGTTGGCCAAACCTGCCTGTTCGCATAAGTTTCGGTCCAATTCCAATTCCTCCACTGTGTAATCTCTACGGGCGTACGAATGAACGAAACGCCTTGTTAGGCTCTGTCGTCCCGATTTCATGTAACGCAGTAGCTTGTCCTTCATAGCAGGCGAGGGGAGCTCAATTTTTCTGATACGGTGGCGCCCACCTTGATTCCTCGGTTTCACGGGTGGGTGACGATGAGCCGTTATTCTTCCTTTTGAGAATTTCTCGATAAGCTCATCATCGCCAGAGGAGAGAATCACCTCTCGCAGAGCTTCCTGATCGAATTTTTTTTCCATCGAAACTTCGCCAGCCTGTCCTCCTTTTCCAACCCAGGTTATGCGCCTAAGATTACCTTCGATTTTCTCGCTATCGGCCTTCACTTCGACGAGGATGGAGTGAAGGAGGTTTTGATCCACTGGGCTCGAACACTGCAGGATGGTCACACGCTCCTCCAATGCACCAAGGCGAGATATGATTTCGCGTTGACGTCGAGTAACCTCTTCAGTGCCATCAGTCAATTTGGCCAGGGATAATGTTGGAGCCTTTTCGATTCGTTCGGCAGAAGAGGCGAATAAAGAGGATGAGGGGTTTTAATTTGACCCATTAGATAGGCTTGGAATGGAAAACAGTAGGTCCAATCAGAAAATATGATAAATTATTCAACTCACCATAGAATATTCCTGGAGGTGTTGCAGTAATTTGAAGATGATGGTTGCGACAAAAGGAACTTTTGAAGGCTTTTGCAGGAGTTCACATGAGTACACATCACAAGTGGGAGTTTTCAATTGGTTGAATGGTTAATTGAAAGGAATGCAGAACTGTGATTCAGAAATACTACAGTAGGCAGAATTTTAAGACGGTGGCTTCTCTTGATGACTTTTGATGGCTTCCGCAGAGCACCTGAGGCACTGAAAGTTAGGAATAGTTCGATCAAAGAATGCAGAGTTTTGGTTCAAACCCACCACAATGGGCGGAGTTTCGAGATGGAAAATTTTCCGAAATTTTCAAAGGCTTCCGAAGGTTCACATATGGCGAACTGAGAGTTATGCTCAGTTCAATTTAAAAAAAGCAGAGTGGTCATTCGTGCCTACCATAGTGGGCACAGTTCTAGACGGAGGCTTCTTGAGGAAGACTTTCTACCAGTTACCGACCGGGGCATTAATTGTGGGCTTAAAGTTATGATTAATTTAATTGAAATAAATGCGAAATTGTGATTTAAACTACCACAGTGGGCAGAATTTCAGAACGGCGGCTTCTTTCGAGGGTTTCAAAGAAAATCGCCGTAGTACATATGGCGGACCAAAAGCTATGGTTGGTTCAAATGACAAATTGCAGTGAGGTGAATCGCACCTACACAGTAGGCGGAGTTTCGAGACGGTGGCTTCGTTTGAGGACTTTTAAGTGAACAACCTGAAAAATTAGGGTTAACGAATTAATTATTTATAAACCTATACGTGTTTCGCTTCGCTTCAGCTCAAACGAGTCACTTAGTTACTCGCCAACCCCGAGACTCGTCAACGAATGAACTCATCAGTTCATTCACCTATAAGCATAACCAAACAAAAAACCTTAGTAACAGCAAAAATAGCTCACATTTTTCAAGCTTCTTGGGATAAGAAATTGAATAAGACAGCAAAAAGAATAGCAGGGGAGAAAACTGGAGGAGAGCATCGTTTCATCACTCGGCGATCAGCTGATTGTGTGTGGGTCCTTAAACGAATAGTTGCATCTGTATCGTCTCGACACTCGCCTGACGTGACATCGATAGAGGGGCGGGAAAGCCTCGCGAGCCAGCATCAGGGAACCATAGTGAACTGTGCCTTTGAATGTAAGTAACTATTAGTAAAAGTAATGATTCTATATTGTCGAGCTTCTTATACATTTTAAAATCAGATTTTTTGGCATTAAATAGGTAATAAGAAATACTGATTCGCTATTAAGGATGGTTTTGACTAACTCAGTAACATTATTGTAATTGTTAATAAGGATTGTCTTTGTTATTGATTGTAACTTTTATTCAATGAATCTGTTATTATTAGATACATCTAACTATGCTAGAGATAATAATGATCTTATCACACCCAGATAATGTATCACTACAAGCTCCTCGAGTCTTGAAAGAGTCAGAACTGGTTATGTATTAGAAATTTTAAGCGTTTCAGTGTTATTTCCGTCGATTTACTTCAAGTTGATATATTAGTATCGAATGAGGGAATCGAATATTTTTGAAGTTAAATCCATCAGTCTTGATATAGAGTTTGGCGTTAACTTTACTATCTACTACTCTGATTGTAAGGTCCAAGTAATCATAATGTTCTTCTGCAATATACGTTTTTTATATTCAAGATTACCTTTATACATACAATACAGTTGTCTACATCTATTTCTTATTGATTATTTACTATTAAAAGGTACATACATCTAAAAGGTAAATGGGTAATACTTTACTTGTATCCTATTCATGCAATTAATTTTTATTGCGTATTCATATTCCATATGTGATGAAGAAAGGCCCGCTGATATAGGACCGAATTTTCCTCCTCGGGATTTCCTCTGCTTTGTTTGAACAAGGTAGGTGTTCGCAGGAGTACATGTAAAGAACTGGTTGTTATGAATAGTTCAACCGAAAAACATAGAACGGCGCAGGGTTCTGATGGTGAGACGGAGGCTTTTTGAGGATTTTTAAAAACTTTCGCCAGGGTACAAATGGCGGACTGGAAGTTAAGATTCTTGGGGAGAGTACTGTGGTAGCTAAATATTCCCAAGTTCACAGTTTTCGTCATCCGACCGGAAGAAATGTTGACCATTGCAAAATGTTAGTTAGATACTTTCTGTACAGCCTAAAAATGACGCAAATTTTTTTGAGTGGCCTAGCCTTGGGAGACGATGCCAGTTCAGGAACATAACTGTAGCCACTTCATTAGGCTTGGATGGTGCCTTTTTGTAATTACTACGTCCAAGAAAACATTGTACATTTGCCATAAACATTATTCACTAGAAACAATCCTTCCAACTTGAACTTGGTGATTACCATTCGATTTCATTCAACATGTGGTGAGCATACAGACAAAAGAAAGGCGATTTGTAAAGTAAAATGGGCGGATCACATTTAAACAATCTCAGCCGGTACCATATCGATCCTATCAGAAACCTTCAACAAACAAAAATTCGCAAAAGCAAACCTTGGTGTCGCCAGTTCGGCGTAGGTTTACCCCCTTTACTGCGCATTCTTCGCGGTGGCTGATCCAAATTTTCTGTTAGCATGCCATGCATGCCGGTAGTCATGTCTCGCAGATTCATCATCGACTTACTTGGCGTGTATGACGTTGGATCACGACGTCTCGAGGTGAGATCAGACTTCGACTCGTCGTGATCTGGTGTGAGAAAATTCGCAGAATTCGCGAATTACATATAAAGCAGTTTGTACGGGAGTAGGACGACGAAAGGGATGCTCGAACGAGATTTCATGATTGCGGCATAATGCCGAATCAAGATACTTGCGATCTTCCAGGAGAACGGACAACAGATCGCAGGTGCTCCGGTGGACTTTGATCTTGAAGAAGCATAGCCACATCCTAGTCATTTTTTTTCAGGCGATGCAGTTGGTGATGAATCAATATCGATACACGCTTCGATGGACGTTCCTGAACGCAGAATGACGACAACGGAGTGCCCATTGGGATGTAAAAGCTAAACAGAGCAAGCGAAAACACAATTACAATTACTACACACTCCTCTGTAGATGGCCAGAACTCCCTCCAGGGATCACACCTCGACACAATGATGCTGGATTACACGCAGTAGAAAAACGCCGGAACACCAGCGGAATAGAAGTAGCTGAACGCGCTGCACGAGTAGAAAACAGTACCAGTGAATACAAACTTCGAACGATTCGAATAAAAATAGTGTGCCAAGAACTGGGAATCGGTGACAGGCAGGGGAGAGATCAATAAGAAAGCAGCCAACCGCCGGTGAGTGCAACTAAGAACCAATTTAGATGACCTTTGTTTCATTAGATGTAATATAAGTAAGTAGACTTAACCAGAAGTGCAGCGTTATATCTTAGCGCGTTACATAGTAAATCTTTATAATACTGATAAACCCAATGTATGATATTGTACAGCACTGTATCTTAAATATAACAGTACTGTACTACAATGAATGTATGGAACTAATATACATCACAGTATGTATAATTTGAATCCTTCCAGAAGTATGTATCGTCAGATGGAAATAAGAAAACAAAGTACTATTCTTTTGTGTCCGATGTTAGAAAAGATCAAAAAGGGAGTGCAGTATCGATCACACAGTATGTCGATGTCGATGCGGTTTCCCGCTAGAAATTCAGGTATATAAGAGTCAACTCCAATAGAGGGATCGATTTTGATTTTGAGAATGGAGTGGCGCCCAGGACGAGGTGGCAGCGTCACCTTATTTTTTTTAGGTTTTTTACTCCACGTGCGGCTCTCGATGAACCTCGGCATATTTTCGAAATAACTTTATTTGGTCAACTCCACACGAGGTTTACAATGCTTTAATGGCTAACGTTTCGTTGAAACCACCTTCATCGGAGCCTGAAAGGATGGAATCAATTTATGAGGTTACCCGATCAAACATCTCCACCCCCCCCCCCCCCAATATCTTCGAGACCAACTTGATCATCTGAGGTGAAAATTCACGGTGAAAGGCTAATCTTATACAGGGGGTGAGTTCGCGCGTAATTGACACGCATTCACCCTTCCGATTCATTTTTAAATCCATGACCCGGATCCAAAATGCCTTTAGTTTCTTCCTCGCGGCTGTTTGTGCCTCGTGCGCCCAGACTTCGACCGTGACCCCAAGTCGTTTCCATTAAAAAGTTTGTGTTCTGTGACAGCCTAAGGCAGTTAAGGGGAGCGATTTAGGCTTGCCGTATAAGTGTTCATTAGTTCGCACATGGAGTGGTCTAGCAGTTTCACCGATATACGTATCTCCACAGTTTTGGCAAGTGATTTTGTAGACCACACCAGTAAGGCTACAGTCACCTTCTCTGCCATTAATGCAGACCACACAATTAGGTGTTGCACATGTGCGATCGTACATGCGATTACGGACTAAACGGCGCTTTAGACTGTCAGGAGGAACCTCAACGATATCAACAACCAACAATGTTTTCAAGACCCTCTCGTCAGCCGCTTCCATATGAAAGTGCTCACTTCATCGGAGATGAAGGGCATAGCAAGTGGGTTCTCGTACTAAATAAATCACCAATTGTTCTGCTTGACTCTTTACCTGCTCTGGCTTTTCGAAATGGAGGAAGTTTGTAGCCATTAAGCTCAGCAATATTTCGAGCTCTTTTCGTTTCTTCTCTCCAGAGCAAACTTCTGCAGAAGTTCGAAACATACTCCTTACCACTGCTCGTTCCGTTTGGAGAGGGTGTGCAGAATTTCAATGAACAATGATGTCTTTATTGCTTGGCTTTCTATACCACTTCGTGGAATAGTCACCCTTAACAATCCTCACTTGGACATCCAGGGAAAGCAGCCACTCTTCGCAAGCCTTTTCTCCAATAACTTTTATCCGCTCAGATTGTGCATTCAATAGATCAAAACAAAGTTGTATCTCGTCCTGCGTAGAGTAAACTATAAACAATCGTCGATGTACCGCTAAAACAGCATAGGGAGACGTTCGAGCACGGGCACTTCTATTTTGGCCATGAAGGCGATGGCCAAAGTAGGAGCAAGTCGCCGCATGACAAGGCCTCTAGTTTGCGCATAGTATTATACTTCCCCAATCACCTGAAGATGTTACAGTTCAGGCGCTCTTTTAGAAGAACCATTATGTAACCTATTTAAAGACTATGCATGTTGACTGTGCTTTGGTGCTGAGAAACAGCAGTCTTAGTCAAAGCAGTCTTAGTCAAAGCAGTCTTAGCACAGCTTCCATAGCGGTATCTTTACTCGCATTGGTATACAGGCATTCCACATCGAAGGACTCCATGGTGCATGCTTCGCATAACCGCTTTCTACGAGATTGACTCAAAAAAATGTGGGTGTTGGTAGGTGCGATGGAATAAAACGAAGTAGTTGTGTAGGTATAACATTGAGAAACTTTGAGAAACCATGCAATCCTGTCAGTGGGACCACCCACACAACTGATAATTGGCTTAACCTCAACAGATAAGGGGGCTATTGATGCCAAGTTGTCCATAGGAGAGAATTTGTGGGTTTTGATCAGCAGGTAAAGTACCGGACTGCTAGGCGGCTCAACCTTGAATCACGCTATCAAATTAGAGTCAAGACTTGCCGACGTCACTGTGGCTATCCATCATCGATTCAGCTTCCGAAATTGTGCATGGAATTCTTTGATTGAGCATTATTTTCAAGCTTATGGTGCGGTCGATTTGATTGGAATTGATCACGAACTCCCCGCCCTTATCACTGACCGGTAACCTGATAGTATGCGAATTGACTGAGCCTTGGAGTTCCTTGATTCTCTCGGCCTACGCCTTAGAGATGTATGCGTTAAGCATTGGAACCTGCTGGAAACCTTGAAGATTTCGTCGGCAAATATTCGGAAGCTGATGTCTGAAGCGATATCAAGTTCTTGCTGTTCAAAGTACACCTGCGGAAAAAGTACCTTAAGAGCAGCCCTTGTGTTTATGTTTTTTACAGTATTATTGTCGTCGTGTTTTTTTAAAATAGAGTCTATTGGCTTTTTCGCTTGCTTGAAGAAACACGTTTTTGACAGTATGCTTGTTAAATAGAAGTTTTCTCATTGCCTTTGTGCACGAGTATCAAACGGTTTTTGTATGTGTACGAATATTACATGAATATTACATATTATTATTACTAGTGTTATTGTTAGAAGATATATTAGTTTGCACACTATGCATTATTTATTTTAATGAGTACAAAAATGCATGAGCTCATTTTTAGGTAGAATCAAGCACAACCAAAAGAGTCATACTTCCTAACCTGCTTGTCGAGACCGTACTGAATGGAGTAAACTTTACTGCAGTGGAAGACGTAAGTGTCCAATTGATTATTATTTCAAAACTAGGTAAACTCTTGATCAGTACTTTCTTTCTTTTTGCTGTTTTTTGTTAATGCTATGTTTCGAAGTGGAAGAAATTAATTTTCTAAAATATTATATAAGTGTTGAGTTATATCAATTGTAACATAAGCGTGCAATTACACTTTTTCCGGATATTCGATAGAGAATATTCTCCCGAGGATGGATGCCGAAAAGCAACAATAAGCAATAAATAGGACAGTTCCATTCAAACAAATTACAATTTTTATGTCACCCATAATGGAAGAAGTATCGAAACAGAAGCAGTGAAGATCATCCTTGGAGAGTTAATAAGGTAAGAAAAGACTGGGGTAGAGAACCTTAGAAGGTTCACGGAACATTAGTAAATCAATGAAAAAATTGGTGTTAAGATACAAGAATGCAAATCAGGAACTACTAGGACAACAAGTGAAGATAGTTGGAAAAGGGGAAAAGAGGAAAAATCTACAGATAGCTTAGAATGTAGAACTTTGATAGTGATAATTCCAACCTATCAGCCGTAAATTCAGAGCTGAGATGTGAATTTTGGGATTTTTTCATTGGGGAAGGAAGATGAAACTTGAATGATTTTGACAGAAAGAAAAGAAGCAGCGTGAGAGTATATTGCAGTCAAACAGCAAAAACAATGATCTGGAAAACGTGAGGTACTGTTCGATGGAAAAATTACAGTGAGAGACTGCCTATACTACAAATCGTAGACAACCAGCGACTAGGGTGGTCACTTTCTTAAGGACTATGTTGACATCTCTACTGCGACAGAACACGGCTGTTTTCAGAAACTTTATCTAAAAGGGTAACAAATAAAAATCCAACAAACGATCAAGTACCGGTGATGTGCTGAGCTGTGTGGTGGCGACTGCGCGAACTGTGCTTGGTGGCGGCTGCTGGACTGCGACGGCGGCAGCTGAACTGAGCGGTGGAGGATGGACGGTGTCTGCTCGGTGGAGGAGTCTGGGGAGGCTACTTTCCCCCACCTTGAATAGCGGGTAGGTCATACCTCAGGCGGGTATTCTCCCACCCGTGAGTAGATCAGCATGACTCACCGCGCTTGGGGTGTGGCCCGCCTCTGAATGGTGCCTTTCGCTTGCCCTCCCTATCCCACAGTAGTTTATTTTATTTTTATTTTTTATTTTTTTTATTACTTATTTCTTTTTTAATCTCTAGTTTACGCGAAAGAAACTAAGTACCTGTTGCGGAGAACATGAATCTGATGTGCCGGAGATGTGCATAAATAGTTTCTATATTTCAATTTCAATAAATACTAGTATCAATAGGTACTAAAAAATATTCCATTAAAGTAACACATTAGCTTGGGGTTCCATGGAGAAATAATAGGAGTGAGAAGAACTAAAGAAACTGTCGATAAAAATAGCAATAATTTATGTTTAAATGTCAATTAAATCATTTCAGATACGAAGTCAACTGCTACGTATGATTAGTTTAAGGGAGGAAGCGAGCTGCCATGTTCAAGCAGCCGTCACGCAGCGAAGAATCACGATGAAAATGAAGAGATCGAAAAGGATGGTGATAGAAGCGGATGAAGCCGAATGAGAAAAACAAAAGGCGTAAAAAAACTCGAGAGAAGGAGGGGACCTTTACTTGAGCAGTTTTAATTTATGTTACCAATTTTAATACTTGTTGTTTTTGTGGAAACAATGTTTTGGAGGAGAAATAAAGTGCAGATTATTCAAATGAGATATAGTTCGATTAGGAACTTTCCGATCCAGTGGAAATTGAGACGAGGCGCTCATCAGTGAGTTGGACTAGCGTAGTGAACCTTGAAATAATTAATTACAAATGTTAACAACTTACAATGTGATAAAGGGATACAAAATTAAAAGTAACGCTGAACCTCCAAAAGTATTTACAATCTGACTGAGGAGTTCCTAAAACTTCGATTGTTTCTGTATCCCGTATAATCCCGACGAGCCAGTCTTTGCTTTCGATGCGACTAGATTGCACTTTCATCGTATAGATGTCTGGCCCACTCTATTGGGTCCGCCGATTTTCCTTGCATAGTTCATGCTGCAATAGACGAGCGCTTCATGCGAATACAGCGTCCTTCGATGATGTTCCTTTAACTAGTTCCAATTTCGTACCATATCGTTGACAACTCCTAGATCGTACGCAGAGAGATAACCATCTGAAACAATGTTTTTGTGATAACCACGCAAGCTCTTGAAGAGGGTGTCTTTGAGATGACCGATCTTATGAAGAATGCGTGGTGGATGGCATCGCCGTCCATTACACACATACCTCATTCGTCTACCCTTGCTCCGCGAGGCACAGCCCAGCAGAAGTCGTTCGTTGCACAATAGTCCACGATCCGCCAGCCTCTTGTCGAGTTCTTCCTTCGATTTGAACTTCTCCAGCAAGGTGGAAATTATTGTAAAATCTCTAATAGGCAGCAGCTGATCTGACAGTAGTCTGGAAATGATTTCAAATATGAGGCCCGGAGTACCATAAAGGCACTACAGATTAAAGTCCACCCTTCGAGATCGACTCATTGTGGTCAAATTTTTACTCGATTCAATTCTGCTCACTTTATTTCATTGCATCTTCCTGCACGTTGATAGCACCTCACTCAAACCGGTGATACTCTTTTCCCAATTAGTAAAATGTATCCTCCGTCGGCTGGCAAGCGTTCCTAACGACTATTATAGGCTGGTGCCCCATACTCCTCTGCACCCTGGCGCTTACAATTAAAGGCACTGTTCACGAAAAAAATGGTTTCGGAGATCTGCACATGGTTTGAATTCGACGCCCCCTCTGATACCATTTGTGCAGGAATGAGATCGGAAAACGGTCTGGATAGGGCACAATAAGGGCAGGAACATTGGGGGACGGGATGCCTCCGCCCCTCGCCAGGCTGACTACGAAATCTAATTGCCGTTCATCACTTTCGCATTGGACGGAGTTGTCCGCTTGGGTGTGTTGTCTGCTATTGCAGACATTGCGTCGCCTAACTGCACTCGCCCGAACCCTCCCTTAACCGCCGTTCTTCCAATGTGAAACTCGTCCAACCCCCCTTACCAGCTCTTTTTTGACCCTTTCTATTTCTTTTTGTTTATCGTTTCTTGCGCTTTTTTCGTTGTTATCGCTTTATTCTAGAGTAGTTCTATGAATTCCCGTCAAAAAGGGTACCCTAAATTTATCGTAAACGGTGCCTTTAACCAGAGGCGTAGAGGGAGTCCTCCCCCTAAATACTTCGACCCTTTATCTTAAAATTGCTATTCACCAATCGTTAACTATTTGTTTACCACGTTTATTCCTTACGTATTCGTTCCGATTTGTTGACGGGCCTCGAAAGATTGTTGGAACGAAGGATTCATCCAAATATGAGGCAAGACGAACCATCCATAAAAGTTCTAGAAAGCAGCATCAGTAATTGCTTGTGAAAATCTAGTGATTTGTGATGCTTCCTCGCGTGCGTACCCCATTTCTTGTGCCCAGTGACCAAGTTGGCGAGGTAAGCTGAGATCCGCCCGAATGCCACTAATTGTAAGTACTAAACGGCATCCCTCCTCATTTCAAGCTGGTGCTCAGTCCAATCATGAGGTTCACGCGCTTCATGTTTCCATGACTTTCAAAACCAATGAAGAGGACTCATTATTGTATCAGAATGTTTCTGGATCCCCAGTGCCAAACCAGACCAACATCTCTCTGTGTTCTGTCGGGAATCGTCCCCAAGGGAAACTAGGAGGCGCTTCTATTCACTTTGACCGGTCAACCAGCTCATGGTTTGAGTTCGCTCAATTCACAGTCACCGTTTATAACTTACCAGTTGGGCTACGCACGCTATTACGTGCACCACATGCCCACTACCGCTTACCTACGACTTGTTAGAGGACCAATATGAACAGTATCTGTTGACTTCCCATTTCATAACTGTTTCCTCACCACGCTCACGTGACATTCACACCTTTCATCGGCCTACGTAACTTGCAGGACGCACAAACGGGCATACAAACAGACGCACAAAATTACCGCTTGAGACAGTCGTACCGCCCGGCTCACGCTGGGCTTCCCTCCTTCTTATAATAAAGTTGTGATAAATGGCAAACAGCAACTCCTTTAGAACGAATGATACATTTCGGAACACAAAGTTCGATAGAGGAACAATAGGGCATGCAAACGATATCCAAAATGTGCCGATGCCTATGCCTTTGATCAGGATCTGCCTGTCTCGATCTGTCGCTGTTGATGTAAAATGTATTGACATTGAACATTTAACTGATAGGCATTCAAAGCCTCGAATGGTACTCACAAATGTTGTCGGTCACAATAATACCATTATCAAATGTCTATGAATGTGGCTCCTTTTCTCTACGGATGCATCATTAAATGAGAATCCAAGATATTAGCGGTCGGATAAGTTCTGCCATGGATGATATCAAAGCAGAGAGGAACCGTGATCCTTTATTGAATCACAAACTTCACTGGGTAGCGGTCGTAAGCAAGAAGTGAACCAAATTTCATCATAGGTGCCTATTAGTGCACTTACCCTTCTTGTTGAATGAAACATATCAAAGAATTACAGGTAAATCGTAAATAACAAAGGCGCTAGGATTCAATTGGTGATTGAAACTTGTTCTCTAAACTGTTCCTTTATCGTCAATGTTCCCGTCCTGCCCCTCTACTATTGGTTTCACTCTCCAAGTCAGTCCAAAGATCAAGTGTTATGAATTTTCCGCTCAAGCATCTATTTCGCACAAACCCCGTCCCCTGTGGGCGGAGTCTAGCCCTGCCACCCATCGTACGTGTTCCCATCCTACCGCCTGTGCTCCTACCAAATTTGAACGTCTTAGGTTCACGAGGACAGGAGTTATGAACTTCCGGACAAACAGTTAAACAGACGTACAGACAGACAGACGCGACCACATCTCTACGGAATTTGAAAGACCCAGGTCCAAGTTGGCAGTTTTTGAGGGAGCCCCGCCCCCGGTAGGCGGAGTCCACACCTGTCACCCACCATTAGTTTTCCCGTCTTGCCACCTACATCTCTGCCAACTTTGAATACTCTAGGCTCAGGAGCAAAGGAGTTACAGATTTCCGGTGAACTACACTATTCGCGCAAGCCCCGACCCTAGTAGGCGGAGCCTAGCTTAGATCACGTGTACCCAAGGAGTTCGGCTCATTCCCCACTTGTTTATTCCAATCCCTACTTGTTCATCCCCAATCCCCACTTGTTCCAACGTGTCTGAGCTGTTCCATTGGATTTCCAAACGTTGCTGTATATCTTATCTTACAGTGAAACAGACATACAAACATACAGACATTTGTGGTTTATATATAGTAAGGATTGTTAGACCAAACTCTTTCTGTGGGATAGGAGATGGATAAAGGTTCAGTGTTATTGCCTAAGCTTCTTTTGGCAGCTCTGACATGTTTTTTGAAGTCGCTAGACAGAAACAGTCGGATCTTTTCAAAGCCAAGAACGATTTCTGAAGCCGAAATAGAAGCAGCAGCTGAACTCTTTTCAGAGGCATGTTAATGTGGCTGTAAAATGCAGTGAACAGAACAGTCGCCAGTAAATTCATTACTGCTACAATGAAGTAGGTAATGCCCTCTACGACTATCAAGTTTCAGCCGCGTAGCTGGGATACGTGTTCGAGCTCCATAACAGCTTCAAGCTTCAATCTGCTCAGACACATCTGGTAGCGGCTTACTCATAGGGAAGAAAATGATAGAGCGTAGATTGTCGGAAACGAATTACAGGAGGAACTGCTCAATGAATACAGCTACTGCTACTTGTGTTGCCTTTAACCAGTCTTCTGTTTTTGCCTACCCCCACCCCCTCACGTGAGTGGAGCGAAATGTAAAAAGGTTTACGAGGGGGATACTTCTCTACCGTCTCCCCAAAGGGCAGTGCTTAAATGATGTAAATTGAGTTTGACATCAAGCAGGAATATGATGACAGTCCCTCGATGTTCTCTTGAGATTCAACCTGTGAAATTACGCCTTGTGCTGATTCTGTCTGAGCTATCACAAGTACACGTAAAGTGGAAAAAATCTTTATTCGGAATGTAATTGGTGAAGCCTATGAACTTAGTAGTGAGTTGTGATGGATGCTCTTCTTTTTCACTCTGGCTTTGAAAGATCTGAAACATCTTACTTGTTGCCCCAATTCCAAATAGGCAACATTCCTGATCAGAAAAAGTGAAATTCAGGAATTCACATGATACTTTGCATAGTAGCTTCAAACAATTTTTCTTTTGCTCACAAAATTGTCGCCTTCATAAGTGTCAAAAGAGCTCAAAGGTTCACTGTTGCGAAATAAGCAGCTGCCCTTTGAAGGGAAGCAAACATCACACCGTCACTAGTATTTGTTTTCCTCTTCATACCAGAACATAGACCCAACCTTACCTACTAACCTACTGCTCTTGGACAAGCTGCCCGAGGGTGCTGTTTTTGTAGAGCTCAACCAACTCTAGGCCGTACTTATGGGAATACGTTCAAAAGATTCTTGGTCAACGTGTAGCATGGGACGTTCTATGTAGAGAAAACCAACTTATTTTTACTAACGACAAATCTCCCATATTGACAACGCACTTCTTTGGGACAGTCTGCGATTCCCAGAGGGCGGCTCCAATTCTGTGCCTTAAGAAGAGCACATGTATCTATAGCAGAAGAAACAAACCTATGTGGAAGGCTGAGTTGCTTTAGTTTCTGGAGCATCCTTTTTGTCAACTTCCTTTTTTTCCTCCTGCTTCGAATCCTTTTCTTTTTCCTTTTCCTTTTCCTCCTTTTCTTTTTCCTTTTCCTTCTCCTCCTTTTCTTTTTCCTTTTCCTTCTCCTCCTTTTCTTTTTCCTTTTCCTTCTCCTCTTTTTCTTTTTCCTTTTCCTTCTCCTCTTTGTCTTTTTCCTTTTCCTTCTCTTCTTTTTCTTTATCCTTTTCCTTCTCCTCTTTTTCTTTATCTTTTTCCTTTTCTTCTTTTTCTTTATTTTTCTGAAAAAAACTTTGAGTTTTGATAGCAAACAATTTGATGAGGATACTCCGAAAGACCTTTTCTTTATCGGAATCCCAGTCGCTCTCAACATCGTTGAATGTCGGATAGTCTCCCTTATTACGCACTTCTTTTCCTTGAGCGATGCGTTCCTTGAAAAAGAGCCAAATGTGAACAGGCAGATTTTCTTCAAGGAAATTAGGAAATCACCTCTTTCTCGTTGCGCTTGATTTGTTTCGGTTTAAGTTCAACTTTCTTCTTGTCTTCCTTCTTATCATCCTCTTCCTTCTTTTCACCTTCTCCTTTAGCATCGCCCTTTCCTTCCTTTTTATCTTCTTCCTTTTTATCAGAAGGCACGACATCTGACTTCTTTTCTTCTGCCTTTTTCTCTTTGCTCTAAATGGTCACTTGTTCCTCTTTGTATACTGTTTGAGAAGGGAAAACGTTGAGCTTCAAAAAAATTTCAGACGCGCAGCGTAAGCGTTTCCCTTGAATTACATTTAGTCTATATAGTCGAAAACGTCTGCTTGAGATATTCTACCCACTAAACCAGATTTATTTGAAGGTTCGGATCCTCTCGGCCCTAACTGCATTCACCTTTACGATGCTCCTACGCGTTGAGGTACACATCAGCTTACAGGAACGAAAATTCAGTCCGGCACTCGGCTCTTACAGTAATCCGGCACGTGTTGACACACAAATTTTTACCTGTCACATATACGACGCGTCGAAAAGGGGCTTTGGGCAAGGACACGGGGGTGGGTGATGGGTAAGCTAGGGAGTTACTATAAGAGCCGAATGCCGGACTGAATCTTCGTTTTAGTCATTAGCCTAATCCACGATTAAACCTTGTGTGTCATGTCCTCCTACATGCGAATAACCCTCTGTGTTGGTTAGTGTGTTTGTGTGAATGATTGTGTGGGGGTAGAGTGGAACTTCATCGAACTGTCTTCTTCAAATATTCCAATGAACACGAGTTAACATTGCGCTCTCAGGATTTCTAAAATTAGCAGCAATAGAGAAACGCTGTTGTAGTATATATCGAGTAGGACACGGGGGGCCAACTGGTAGGTGACAAGCAAGCAATTTAACATGACAAAAAGCCGTTCAACCTCCCATTATGATATCGTATAGTGGTTCTTGCAGGCAAAAGTGCTCGGTGCTCGGTGCATGGCGTAGACTAACTGAGACTTACCAGGGAGGGGTAGTCTACTTATCTTGGAGCTTTGAATTCAGACCCAGATAAATCGATAGAGTTTTGAATGCTGTTTACGAAAATGGAACTTAAAACTGCAAAATGATTCTCCTTAAAAAGTTATGGGGGCCCGAATTTTGCTCGACAGTAGTATCAATTGTCTAAAGAAATATCAGAAAACGTTTAGAGAGCCTTTGATAAAATGAAAAAACACTTCGCAAAAGTCCGAACAATGGCGGGGAGGGATCCCTCATTTTACCCCCACGAAGCGAGACCACTACCACTAGATCACGTGGGCGGTAGATATGGAAGCGACGAGTTCGCTTTCCAATTGATACTACTGTCGAGCGAAATTCGGGCCCCCATAACTTTT
This sequence comes from Haemonchus contortus, assembly GCA_000469685.2. Taxonomy (NCBI): domain Eukaryota; kingdom Metazoa; phylum Nematoda; class Chromadorea; order Rhabditida; family Trichostrongylidae; genus Haemonchus; species Haemonchus contortus. The sequence goes on along the minus strand of LS997565.1, from coordinate 19,649,419 downwards.
TAAGGAGGATCATTTTGCAGTTTTAATTTCCATTTTCGTAAACAGCATTCAAAACTCTATCGATTTATCTGGGTCTCCATTCAAAGTCCCACGGTAAGTAGACTACCCCTCCCTTGTTAGTGTTCATTGAAAATAGGGGAAATTGACGAAAGAAAAAGGGGAAAGGAAACAACTTATTTCCTCCAGACCTCACGTTCAGCGAATTATCCGTTATGCCATATCCGATCTAGGCTGAATTCAGTATGTTGTCAGCCAGTCATACTAGTACATATACAGTAGCGCTCAAAAGTGTTCGGTGAAATGCTTTGACGCTTTTTCGTTCATAACTTCTTTCTTAGTAGACCAAATTGCGAAAAATTTGGATAGGTTTAACTAGAGCATATTTCACCCTACACAACACTATTTGACTGGAAAGCTGCAATATCCACACATAGAGCAAGGGGTTTGTTCTGGTAGCAGATTTTGCTAAAACTAAAGTTTTTGGCGTCTGCACTTGTTCGCACCTTATGTGCGTTTTTCTCATCTACTGAGATCGGCGTTACCGCTCATACACTTTTGACATGATAAAAAGGAAAGAGATCCTAGAAGGACCATCATCTGTATTTTCAGTCGATTTTGAGTTCATGCTCTTTGGAATATCTGGAACATGGTCAGATCGCAGGTCAATAGTGGTAAATATTCACAATACACTCGCGCTCCAAATATAGAAATTTCGCATGATTAGATCAAGTAGGAAAGGAGTTACGACTGAAAAGTAAGGCTGAGGAGCCATTTCACCGAAGACTTTTGAGCGCTACTGTATATGTAATAAGAGCGCAGTAAAATGGTCGCATAAGAAGAAGAGCAAGAAAAAGCAACGCTTCAAATGTATTGCTTTCGAACAGACCTCATCTTTCCCGGAGTCTTTCACGCCACTCCTCGCAGCACCAGAGCCGCTCTTGTGGGCTGATTCTCCACCGGAAGACTGGCTCGATTTCTAGAATGACCTGATTTAGCAGTTTTCTGCGAAGCAAAGACGTTATGTTCTCCTCACGAAGGGTACCGAAATGAACAGTGAGAGAACTTAATTGAGCTTTGGCGGCTTTGACTGGTGGTCCTATTTTTTCGGCCTTCTTTGTCTTCCTTCGACATGTCACGAGTAGGTAATCTTCAAAAACATCCATTGCAACGTAAGGAAATAGAAGTTACATCAATGTGTTTTGAACTCGAAGACTAGCGTGCACGTGTTGGTATCAATGATACCATTTCATTCAGAGCAAATTGTTACGCAAGCACAGATAAGCGTACGTAATGCAGTCTGCTAGATCCAAGGACCGACCTCAGTAGGTTTTATGCGTCTAACCCAGAAGGGCGTTCATTAGATTATATTCCAACCCCTTATATGTACACCCAAAGTGGGCATTCAATAGTTCGGTGAATAAAACTCTAAAAGTCTTTGGTGTTAACTCCGTCTGTGGGATACGCTCGACTTCCATTCAGAATCTAGGACGTACTGCATGTGTATGTGGCCTGTACAATGACTTGCGGTGACCGCCGGTGTACAAGCCACAGCAATATCCTCCCGGAAGAGTTTGGTACCAGTGAACGGACCCAGAAGAGATGGAAGGCTTAGTTGGTCTAGGAGGATATCGATCTGAGATTCGAGCCCGTGATCATGCGTGTTGAGATAGTGCGCCACGGTTCAACGTTCAGCGGTGTATAGCCGCAATATTGATGGACAGACAGTTATTCTCTGCAACTCTTTCTATCGCCGTAATGATACCCGCTCCTGAAGGAGTAACGTTCTATGGGAGCTTGGTCCCAACAAAATTTGCCAAAGTTTGCTGACGGCGCTATATAACTCCATCTCGAACATTGTAGACTCCCTCGTCTTTGTCACATATGTCGACCTCTTTCAGCTCCTATCACTCACTCTCCTCTTTCCATACTAATTAAATGAATTGCTCACTCCGGCCAGGACGAAGTCAGGTGATACTTGCCTTCTCGCTTTTGTATTGGGTTGTAACATAAGTTCATAGAGTTTTGCGTAAGAGTTATTTTATAACGACTTATTTTGTTTTTTAGCAAATTGTATATATTCATTCGAAAAAGCTCTTTCTCCTCTACAAGACATTTTATTTGTTTTTGAGATAATTCAATTGTTCGTCTTTTTTCGGGCTCAGAAATGGAATATCCAGGAAGAAAAAATTAGTATTTCGACATCTGCTTTTATTTGCTTTTCGTCGAGGCCAAAAAGCAGCCGAAACCGCTCGGGACATATACAGTGTGTACGGGGAAGGTGTCTTAGGTGTGTCTACAGAAAGGTGTGGGTGGCCTAAGGAAAGGCGCCGAAGCCGAGAGTCAAGCAAGATCTTCACCCAAAAAAAGACGTGATCTGCGTTTGGTGGGACTGGGTAGGCATGGTGCACTGGGAAACTGCTCGAACGAAACGCCACTGTCAACAAGGAGGTCTACATTGCCCAGCTGAAATGTGTAAATGAGGCTATTCGGCTGAAAAGACCTTATAGACGAGGTCACGTCATCTTGCTCCATGACAACTCTAGGCCCCACATTGCTCAAGTCGTCGAATAGCACTCCAAGAGCTTGAATGGGAGGTTCTCCAGCATCCACCGCACTCTCCGGATCTTGCAACTGCCGACTATCACCTTTTCCGCTCTATGTAAAATCAAATGAGGAGTGTTACCCTCGATGGCGAAGGGGATCTTAAAAACTGGCTCAACAAAATCTTCGACACCACAACGGCCGGTTTTTGGCGAATCGGCATCAGCAAATTGGTCGAGAGATGGGAGGAGGTCGTGAACAGTAACGGAGGATACATCATTGGTTAATTTCTTATTATAATCATTGTTTTTTGGTCCAAATAAATCTTTGTGAAAAAACTCTACGAACTTATGTTACAACCCAATATTAGTCTACCAGTCCGGTCGCCAGGATTAGGCCGGGCCTCATTCCTTACTTTTACAGAGTAGTTAGAAAATGTAATTATGTGGAAGGCATCTCTTTTATCCAACCCTAGAAGACCTGAGGGCTAGAGTGCAGAGAAGAATGGGTAGCCGACATTACCTGTGCTTCGAGTCAGTTCTAGGCGGAAGTACATAGTTTTCACTTAAGCCTCAGAGGGGAGGAGTGGTGGGGTTAAGATGAGATGACTATCTCGTTCAAAAAGCTAGGTTGGGGTATGATTTGAATATTCTATTGAGTCACCCGCCGAGTGCTATTTTCCTCCTGAAGCATGGGTCAAAAAAAGTATATTCCCGGCTAAGAAACGTTCCTTTGCGCAGTTATGGGCTGACCTCCTTATTTGCGCTCTAGCGCTCGATGTTGAAAAAAAGTAGAGTTCACCCAACCATCATCTCCGATTCTTGTATAGGCATACATAGCAGGATGCCAGTGCAGGTTGAAATCACAGTTTTGAAGTGCCCACTTCACTCCACATCACCCACTTCACTCTGTAGCACCCACTCTACTCCATCAACCTACCCACCATGTTACTGCCTTATATATAAGAAGTAAATGTCGAATAGAGTTGGGTCGTCCATATCACTACCTTTATCGTAATCATGAGTCTCACGGACGGACAGGCAGACAAACCGACAAACCTCCAGACCGACACACCAAGTTTCCGCTCTATAATAAAAGAGATATCGGTTCTTATCTATTCTTATCTTTTCCCGTTCCCGCTCAACCTTCTAAACGCTATAAATATAGGTTTTTCAGAATTAGCGGTGCTTTTAACACCATATGGAAGGAGATTCACTATGAGCTTTTCTCAGCTATTTGTTTACATCCATCGGTGCCCTCAGTCTAATCATCCTTTCCGTCCTTTTTTAATTCGAAAACCTCGCATCTGTAGGCAAAAGAACATGAAGTTCCAATATGTAACTGCCACCGAACAGCACGATGAAAGGTCTGAATAGGTTGAGGAATACGACCTTCAAGATCGAGACATAGTTTGTTACACAGCTGCTTAGCGTGATGGTTACATTTGGTAAGCGCTGATGAGGGATCGTAGAAGTTTTGATTTTAACAAACAAGATTTCTTCCGAACAGCTTACTTAGTAATCCCAATGATAGTAGTTGCAATGTGTGAACAGACAGTGATTGTAATATGAAAAGAAAAACCTAAAACACTCTTCATAGAGGGATGCCATTCAGTGTACCGATGCGCTCACCTCAGATATACACATAGTTCGAGGAAGGCAAAATAGCTGGGAAATGAACCACTCTCCCCAATCATCGGCCTTTTCTGTATCCGTGTTGTTGATGGATTTCGAGGTGATACGGGCGAGGTGAATACGCATGAGTGTAGCGGTGGGTCATGCATGCACTTGCTTGGTTGGGAATCCATTTCGTGCAGGGATCACCTTGTTAGACCCACATGTCCCATTTTCTACATTAGCCATGAAAACGCACATTTTTGTCCAACATCATGGTTCTAGTGACCGTCTAAAAAAATCTGAGGGGGTGAATGTTGAAAATGGTTGGCGCCTTCTTCCAGTGAAATCAAAAGATTCTTGTTACTGTGGATCTACCACTTTTCTTTCTATCTGGTGTTTGCAGGGTTCGAGCGTCCGCAGTAAGTGATCGCAAGGAACCCAAAGTGACATGATCTCATAGTTCACAGAATCAAAGGCGAGGCGAGTTTCTGGGGACCACTACATAGTGAGTTGTCTACTTGATGTTTTGTACTATTGAGAGATGAAGTATGCACAGCCTTTTGAGTCGCATACTGTAACGAAAGGAATTGTTAGTTGTGCTCGCCCTTCTCAGTTTAATCACTTCTCCTAACTCTTTCTCTCCCTCTCATCATTTGGGTTTCCATTCAAAGTTCCAAGATAAGTAGACTACCCATTTCCTGGTCAGATCCGAAGACTGATATGACGACCGCGAGAAGCTGCGGGAGAATGGCAACAATAACGAGAGGGGAAGCGGATGGCATTCCAGGAATCGACATCGGCTGAGAAGGACTTCGCTATGATCTGTACAACCGTTCCGTTTACCTTGTACATGTCGGCCCAGTACTCTGGGGCAATAAAACCATAAAAGTTATTTTTCTTTCTCGCGCACGTTGTACTTTCTATACCATCCTACATAAAAGTCTAAGTGGGGCGTTAGGCAACCCGTCTAAGAGATGAGCCCATGCATTCGACTTTCCATCAGGAATTGTAGTGGCGTATTGGATGCGTATGTGGTCTATACAATGACTTGCGGTGGCCAGGTGATGTAAACGGCATTGCTTTTATCGTCCCAGACGAGTCTGGTATCGAATCCGGAGGGATAGAAGGCTTGGTTGGTCTAAGCTGATATCAAACCGGAGTCCAAGCCCGCGACCACTTGTGTGTGAAGGCGCCACTTCCACTACACAACCTCCGCCCACTACCCTACATATCCTACTTGAAGTGACAAAATCGGAATGTTCGAATGGCCTTTTACTCGTCCATCCAGAATGAATGATTCCTTTCCAGTCACAAGCAATGAATGGAGAGTGCAGGACACAACATGTATCGTAGGAACAACTTACACTTATGATTACCACTGATTACTTTTTAATCTGTTGCACGTCCTGTCAACAGTCAGTCGTACAGCTTAGCTTTAACTGAGCCTTTTCTTTCTCTGACGGAATCGGAGCAGTCGGCTGGTCCGCCCATTCCATCCCTCCCCCTTTCCTTTCTCAAGAATGAGATATATTGGGTTGTCCGAAAAGTTCCCGCCGATTTTTGATTCATTTTTGAATGAAAATTCCTAGAAGAAGAAGTCCATTGATTGAACAATATATCCTCCATTCTGTTCAGTAAGGCTTCGTCATCTTCCTGTAGGTTCCAGTTCCCCTCTTCATAGAAGGTTCCAGACTTAAAATCGAAAAACCTCAGGTGCTTTTTGCAGTCCTCCAGCGAATTGAACGATTTTCCATTCAAGGAATTTCGCAGAAACCCAAACGAGTTGTATTCTGATGGTACTATGTCTGCACTATATCGGGGTGTGGTAAGACATCCCACCCGGGCTTTAGCAACTTTTGACGAGTGTCCAAAAATAAGTGTGGTCTGGAGGCTGCCTGTTGGAAGATTACGCCCTACCCATTGGCCAATTCGGGTCGCTTTTAGTGCATCGCTGCCTTCATAGTTTCTAGCTAACTATATAGTACCTTTCTTAAGTCATCTTTGGATTGTGCGACAACAGCTCATGGTGAGTGATTTCCCTGAAATCCCATCAGCAACTCGGCATAGTCATCCGCACCTGGATTTTGACTTTTGCAGCGGTTTGTGACGGCTCACTAAGGGGCTACACGATTGTGTTTTCGCTCCTCATTGCTGTACACAATCCGAATTTCGTCCCTCATGCTCATGCATTTCAGAAACGGCTCATTTTTATTCATTAATTCATTCATTCATTCATTTTCTCATTTAACGAGTCGCGCATGGAGGCGCGGTCCATCGCATTGCGCTCGCTCCTATCGCGAGATATTTATTTATTTATTTATTTATTCATGCACTCGGAAGTGCGCTTGTAACAGAAACTTCACCAGTTAGATAACACAAACATACTAATTGCAGAAGCAAACACAGATGAAGATAGAACAACGTAGCATAATGGAAGGCATGATAGTATTCTTAGAATAAAGCAACAACAATTGACAACTAGACTACCTAGCTGGAAGCACTCTTTAGAATTATTTGATCACATATTTACTTGCTTTGCTCTCAAGCAATGATCTCGAACTGTAGTGAAAAGGCGGGAGTTGAATATCGTCTTGGTAGGGAAACTATACAGAAATACACAAAACAGACAATCCAGAAATTACATCATCGCCCTTACACACACTGGACGTCATATTTGCACAGAAAAAAAAAATTGAAGTGAAAGGAAATAAGAGATGCTATCGTTGATGCCATTGGTGTAATTAGATATCTAAACATCAAGGCGCTTCACAAAACCAAGCGTCTGCAGATGACCACGGTTGGTTAATTTCGAAACATTAAGCCCTTTTCCTACTCCACGAGCAGTGATGTGCCGATTTGCTTCGGTTAGTTGATCATTTAAACTGATGATAGTCTCCCTAAGGGTTGCCGGTCTTCGAAGGCAAATTCACTCCGTTTGGATCCTGCAAACCAGTCATGCACTGTACGTTCCTTTAGTGCATGGCCTACTCAAACGTCATATATCTTTCGTACGGCTTGCGCCGCATTCTAGGCCTTGCGGTAGAAGAATTACTTCAGATGCGGAAAATGCGCGCAGTGGTTCTCCATTTTCATAAGAGTACTGTACAGGCAAACTTCGACAAATGTTGACAGAATCGTGACAGGAATATAGTGGAGAATCTACTCTTTCAGAAAACATATAACTTTATTAGGTTGGGTCCTTGATTTTCTGTACAACGGTTGATAAATCCGGGGTATCAAAAATCGGCGGAAACTTTTCGGACAACCCAATATATTAAACCGGTGCACTTGCGTATATAAATACATACACTGCGGTGCACAATAGATCGAATCCCATAGAGGAAAACTAGTTTTAGAGAGAGGCCGAAATTTTTATTGCTTCTGCTGACAATATATGATTAGAAGGGTTAAAAGATTATTTTTTGCGGTAACTATTTGACTAAACAACTACTTTATGTTCTTAGTAGCAAATTTACATTTTTCAAGCCGGTGCATATTAGACTGGACGATATGCATATGATGTGCAAATGATCCTCCTACCCCTCTTAACTATAAAGCGTAGCCTGCTCTGTTCGTCGGTTTTCTCTCGTTCGTCTGCAAAACTTTATAGTTACGATAAAGGTAGTGATGTTTAGAATCAAGCTCTATTCAGCAATTCCTTGTTGTAGACAAAACTTATACTTTATAGTTACGATAAAGGTAGTGATGTTTAGAATCAAGCTCTATTCAGCAATTCCTTGTTGTAGACAAAACAATATTCTGGTGGGTCGGTTAATGGAGTGGAGTGGAGTGCAGGGAATAATCGGGAGTGAAATGTGTATTCATTATTTTCATTTCTATCCACACTGGCATCGTGTTATATACATAAGCCTACCAGTCCTGTCGCCCAGCTTACGCTGGGCCACTTTTTATCAGAAATGTAGTTAGGGAGAGGCATCACTTTTATCCAACACTGTGGGCTAGAGAGCAGAGGAGTGATAGTCGGCAACACCTGTGCTTAGAGACGGTTCTAGGCGAAAAGATACAGTTTTTACCATAGCCCTAAGAGGGGAGATAGCCGAGGTAGGGGTGAGATTATTATACATCGTGCAGAAAGCCAGGAAGTTGTATGAGTTGAATACTCATTCGACTCACCTACTCCTGTGCTACTTCCTTCCTGATGCTCAGGTCAAAAAACTGGATGTACTCGGCTAAGAAAGGTTCATGAGCGCAATTATGGGCTGACCTTCTGAAATGCGTTCTAACGCTTATTGTTGAAAATGAGCGAAGGTCTCCCAATTACACTATCACATTAAATTTTTGTAGAGACGTTCATAGCAGGATGCCAGTACAGATCGAAATCACAGCTTTGAAGTACCTACTTCACTCCAAATCACACATCCACTCCGCAGTACTCACTGTACTCCATTAACCTACAGACCAAGTTACTGCTTTATATATAGGAAAGAATTGTAGAATGGAGCTAGTTTTCCATGTCACTACCTTCATCGTAATCACAAAGTTTTGCGGACGGACAGGCGGACAAACAGACATACCGACATACCGACACTCAAAGTTACGGCTTTATAAAATAAATAACAGGGATTGAATTTAACGTTCTGCACAGACCACAAGAACTTATGGAGGGAATAACCTTTCTAGTAACCTTCAATAAGTTTTCATGTAACTCTTCCGAACGCTCGAAAACTAACGGCTTGCCGAATATAAAACGAATGGCCCAACCAGGAAATTAGAACCAAAAGATTTCTCCTCGTTCATTAACAAGTGCCCTTGTTGTGCTCCAACTGAGTGCAGCTCCACGAGATCCGCTAAAATCGTTCCAACAGCTTGTGAAGTGTGAACTTTCCTGCAATATCGCGCAAGTGGAAAGTGCATCAGGAGAGAACATGGGCTTTTCTGATGAAGACCTATGGATTTCAAGGGCGCATGCTCTGAACGCTTGACTAACAGGATGTTCTCAAAAAAATGCTAAACTATCTGAGCGGATCCGAAGGTCTCTGTGTCCAGATAAACTTTTCAAATATCCAGCTTTGTAGATGGTCTACAATCTGAAAAATGACGAGCCCAACAAACATGATGCTTCAGGTAAAATGTTGATAGCTGAGAAGTTGTATCTCATAAAATCTTCACAAAAACTGCATAATCAAAATATAACCACGTACAAGATGAACGGAATCACTGCCGTTTTTGGCTAGTTATTTTAGCAGTGGTTCAGTTATGAAGAAAAATATCACAAAGAAATGAATCCACGAAGAGACGTACTGTGAGGTAAGCTGCTTCTTCAGTGACTATAGGATTCACAGCTGGTCTGAGAAGGTGGCACTCAGTTTCGAATCATCATTCAATGATTAGGCTCTTATCTCGAAGAGAGCACGAAGCGGCAGGACCTCACTACGGTGGGCAGTAGAATCAGGCGCACGTTCTCCTCTCAGCTCCCAGATCCCACATATCAGCAGCTCTTCAAGAAGAAAACGCTTATAAGAGACCAGTCAAAGGAGTGGAGACGGTTACCTGCTTTTATTACCTTTTGTGCTAGGAAAGATCATAGCGGGGTAATTCTTTATCAAAAACAGAACATAGGAAAGATCACTGGGAAGGGAGAATCTTTCTCAAACTTACTATAGCTGCAGTGCAAAGACCCCCTCCAAAACTGGCTTCCGAGGCAAATTTTACTAGCTGGTCGTGGTAGACTACTTCAAAAAAAAAAAAAAAAAACTAAAAAAGTAATCTGAGATCTCATGACTTGTTCTTGAGACCTTTTCCTTCAGGTTGGCCTTGACCTCCTTTTTTGCTACTGCCGAACGTGGGTAAGCACCTATTGAAAACTTTTTCCTCTCCTCCGTAGTATTCAGTTGGTTTAGGTCTTGTGATTATGAGCTTCACGGAGACTGAAACATCCCCGAGGTTTTCATACATTCGCTCCTAGGACGTATAGCGAACGTGACAATGTCTACAGCGAAACTTAAACATATCCGTCAATTATCACCTCAGATAATCAATAAAAAGTATTATAATATTGCGTAAGATTACATTACAGTATCCCTACCATGAACTACATCAAGACAGCCACCGTACTATCGAAGCCGCAGCAAACATGTTTCAACTTTAACTTTTTTGATGAAGGACCTACTATAGTTTAAACTTGTACTTTCGGATTAATTAATAACTATAGATAAATTCCGAAACTTGAAAATTCGGGCCTAATTCTGTTCGAACGCATTGTGTACTGTGGGTGGAGCAGATCAATATGATAGCTGACAGCTGCCTAGTTACTCCAAAAGAAGAACGGTGAAATGCACACTGTCGTTCAGTTTTTGGAGCTTCCAACATAATGGTGTCTTTCAAAAGACATGGGTTTTTCAACTAATAAGGCAAATGTTTGTTAATATCGAGTCAGTAATATCGAGTGCTGCCCATTCATCATTGAAACGAGTGGAGTTTAATCAAAGGATCGCTCAAAAGCACTACCAAGGTTTTCAAACTCCGCGATCAGTTAACCCTTTGACGACCATGGCACCCACCGGTGGGTGCCACTATGAATGGCTCATGGAACCATGGCATCCAATGTTGGGTGCCACCATCTTTTTATTTGCACATTTGAAACTTATTTGATATTTTCATATTCATTAACAAACTCCATGGTATTTATATTCAACATAGTCCACGTGACTGTTTTATTAGAGCTATTTATTACAAACATATATAGTCAATGGAGTAGTACTGGAAAGGTTGGGATGCTTTGGTCAGATTTGAGTGTTCCTGGAAGCAATTGAGGCAGTACAAAAATTACCTGATTTGCGATTATGTGATCGCGCGGTCGATCTCTTCATCCTCATGTTCCTTTGATGTTATACGAATTCCTACTGCTTACACTATACCGATATTCTAACCTACATTGCTTCCAAACCCGAAGTGAAATTTTAAGCCTCAGTTTAAAATAAGATAAAATATTATCTGATGCTACTATTTTGCCGAAATATTGCTATGTTTATTAAGCCCGAGAGTGGATTTCCTCCTGGAACCATGGCACCCCATCGGTGGGTGCCAGGCGCGCACGAAAGGAAGGGGGCGTGGTCCCATGGGTGTATCTCGTCGAAATCGGTATTGTCGTTAAAGGGTTACTTGTATCAGACTTGCCTAGTAAGACAAAAGTACTGACTTGTGCTTTGGCTGAACCTCGTAAATATGTAACTGCAGAAGCCACAAAAGCCTATTCAAAGACTTAAACAATTTCAAATGCAAGTCGAAAGAGTGGAGTCATCTATAAACGAGTTAGATAAACGGTAGAATTGAAGTTGAGGAGACGCTACATGAACATTCGCCGTGACTAACCGCCATGCCAATCTGGCTAAATTAAGCCTCAAAGTCCGACTATCCCCAATACTTTTTTAGATGTGGGTAAGAAATCAATGGGCGAACTCACAAAATTTCCGGGCCGCAAGGAGTAAATTCAGCTCATCACTAGGGAGTCCAGGTAATGGGTTAGCTGTAATGCCTCTCTACTCTTTCCCAAGCGTCTGAAAGGCTTCACAATCATAAAACATCTGTTACTCTTTAGCCCTACCTATGCAATCAGAAAAAGTTATTTTGTTTGAACAACTGAAAGTTGTGTCAAATCTACGAGATCGCAATTGAAACGACGTGCCTCAAAAGGATGACATTCTGAAAAGTTTAGATAGGTGATTGGATATTTGCACATCTTTAGCTGCAAGACCCCTTAATGTTATAGCTGAGCACCAGAATACGGGATATATGTAAGGCCGACTGGTGAGATGGCACAGCAACTCCTGTGATTTTCTCATCAGGGCTTCTCTTTTGAAAACGCAAAAGTCGAGATTTCCCGATCAACCTGTTTTCACTATTCTGTGGCTCAAAGGATCTCACTTACGTAGAATGGTTTTCAAGATGAAACTTCTCAATTCATTCTTCTTCTTCGCTATCACAGCAGCCCATCTCTCCTTCTACTTTATGGGAATGTTTGATCCACCATTCCTGAGGGATGTGAGCTTGGAGGCTCGACTTGACTACCATAAAATCTTTGTCAACAAATCACTGACGATGGCTGAGCAAAAGGAGGAAATCAAAGCCTAGGCGAAGGAAAACAATCTTACGGTATGTGAGGATGCAAGTGCCACTGAAACTTTCCTCTCACATGAAATTTGTTATATTTCAGAGCGAAGTGAAAGGTTTCTTCAGTCAAATCGGCAGAGGCATGGTAGAAATGAATAAGAAAGTATCCAAATTGGTTGACGATTCACCAGTAGGCTTCGGAAGTCTCACCAAAATAATGAAGAGCAAGAACCAGACCATGTTACCATGTTTCAGATGATGAAGGCCATTAAAAAGATGAAGGCAGAGCACCCATCGGTAAGAATAACCTACCCTGATTGATCGCCTGACACCTATCTATGAGCACAGCAGAGTTTTGTCAAAGATTCTAGGAATGATGATGTTTTCCAGGCTTTCCTCGTGCTGGGTTCTGCTATGGAACACGTTATGGGTGACAATGGACAAAACGGACCCTCTCCAAAGCACGAAGCAAGAACAATGAATGGTGGTTCCATCGGTGGCTGCTTGAACACTAGAACCGTTAATCGACCAATACCGTTCGATCACGAAGATCACTGAAGTATGGGAGGATGGCAGGTTGTACCATTCCGTGTTGCAATCCCTTCACGAAAATGAGAGCAATGCTGTGACGCGGCTTCCTCCGTGCATCCAAGTCAATGTAAGGCATAAGAATTTTTAGGTTTTAGAGAGCCTCCCTTTTTTTTCTTTGAAAGGTCTTTTTTTGCAGAGCATCGATTAATAGGCAGCAGGCAAGCTTCGACATACTCTTACCATTCTTGTTGTACATTTCACCTATACATACTGTCTCTCGATGCAAATATAATAAATCCTTTTATCCAATCAGTTGTTACTAAAAAATGTGCAGATGATAAGGCTGCAATGGTAGGTTGTTTGCAGTAGAGAAGCGATTTAGGCGACTGCTGCTTCGAGGGCATACGCTCCCCACAAAGGCATTCCATCAAGTTGTAAGAACATTTGAATAGTAGTTATTCAGAGGACGGGCCAAGGACACTACCTTACTCCTTACTCTTCAGGCGCGCGGGTATTCAATATGAAGATAAATCCGGTCACAGAAAGTACTGAAAATGTGGATTCATTGAAAGGAACATTCTGCTGACATGAATAGCGCTCTCCAGATGACGTGCTGCCAATCTTGTTTCACATCAGATAGAAAAACTCATTTTCATGCACTTTGAAGTGATAATTGTGAGATGAGTTTTTTGATTGATAACACCACTTTCACACTAATTGGTGGCGAGAAAATGAATGGAACAGTTTTGCATCTGGGAATCCAAGCCCATATATAAACCGAGCACTCAAGACTGGAATCGTAATCTATTCAACCGTTCTTCTTCATTATTTATTTGTTAACTCCTCCTTAGCGATAACTAAAACTCAGTTCCTTAGAAGGACCGCAGCCGTAAAAATACCACCGATTTTTAATGAACGTAGCGTTAAAAGAAATTCAATCAGAGTAAACTGTGATTCGTGTAGAATTTATGAGATGGCAGTTTTAACGGAACCTTCCGAAGGGAATTTCCTAGGACGCTTTTCAACAAGTTATAAGTATTTGCGCATATGTAGTTGGACTACGCGTTAATGCCAGAGATGAGCAGCTGAACATCGATTCTCCCTAACCTAGTCAGTCACATACCACCTCGACGACAATCTATTGAATATTTGATGATTTTTTTTATCAACATTGCAGTCATCCAGATGACATCGCCCCTACTTGTGCTTTTGTCATTATGCCTAGTCATAGACGCAATTTGGCGGTAAGTACTAATTCTACCCAAGCCGGGTAGAAATTAATGAACATGTTTCAGTGTGCCCATATCCAAAACAGTTCTTCATCGGAGTTCCTATAAAAAAGGCGCCGTAGCTGAATTTCTGAGACAGAAATACATCAAAAACTATACGTTCGGCTCGAACTATGACTATCAGGAAGGACTCTCCAATAACTTGGATCTCGCGTACTATGGCACTATCCAGATTGGAACTCCTCCTCAAACATTTAAAGTGCAATTCGACACCGGCTCGTCAAATTTATGGGTTCCCTGTGCAAATTGTCCGTCCTCCAACCAAGCTTGCTTATCTCATCAGAAGGTAGATAGCCAAGTAAATGTGGTGATATCATTGTTAATAATCGACATATCGTTTTTAGTTCAATTGTTCACAATCGTCAACTTGCACCCAAACGTACCAGTCTATTCCTCTTCAGTACGGGTCGGGCTCGGCGCAGGGTTACGTTGATACCGATGTCGTCTGCGTAAGTTGAAATCTCCCAGAGGAAGTTGTGTATCCAGAAATTTCTGTCTTTTCCAGTTTGGAACGAATCATCAGTACTGTACCAACAACCAACAAGGATTTCTTTGTGCAATGCAAGAACCCGGAGACGCATTCGCTGTGAGTTGAAGTGATACCTCTTGTGACGAGATAAGCAAGGAGAGGCACAAGCTCCCTGATTTCAGAACAAACCATTCGACGGCATTCTCGGAATGGCATGGGATTCGATTGCAGTAGGAGGCATTGCTCAACCTATGACACAGATCTTTGCTAATCAGGTAATTTCTGTAGAGCGTAGAGTATTAATACGACAAGTTGGTTATGATGACGTGAATAATTGCGACGGCACCTTTAGAAAATACATACAGCGAGAGCACAGAATATGCACAACGTGAGAGGGTAGCCATACATGTTTTCTTAGTCATTACAATCGCGACATGTAATAAACCAAAGCCGATCGCCTGCTTAATAGAAAATTAGTCTCATTGCTAATGCCGGTAGATAGGCATGAAGAAAGTATACATCAGCATGGAATAGGGCCAATCTGAAAATTACCACGTGTGTGGTGGGCGGGGTGTCGCCGAAACCAACACCGGAATCCACCAAGAACAACCAAAACCACTATTATTCCGAGGTCAGGTAATTGCTACCAGCCTTTTCGGGAGGGTAAAGATACGGGCGTACCGGCAGGACCCATAGCGATTTCCGTCAAATCTTCACCCAGACGATTCCTATGCACAGTTCGTTGCTCTACCACCTTCTTTTCCTGTTTGTCAACCGTATGATACCGTCAAATCATTTAGATCTTGAACTTAAATTATTATTATTATGTAGCAGTATGAAGTAGTGGTAAGCGGCGTGGCAGCTAAACATGACGTCCGCGGTCCCGAATCGGTTCTGAAAATGCCGACACGCATTCCTTTCCTCGACATTGATCAGTCAATGCCAAATTGTCTGAGAAGATAAAAGTACTAACTGTAACATGGACTGACCTTCGCAAACTATTGCTTGAGTGCCATGCGCTAGATACCACCACGATTCTGAAAAAGAGTTCAATGCGTGGATACCCTGATAATGCTTGGTCAACACCAAAAGATACCGGATTTCATTGCAGGCAATTTGCCCTGAAGCCGTCTTTGCTTTCTGGCTGAACCGTGACCTCTTCAATAATGTCATCGGTGGAGAGCTGACTCTGTGTGGAATTGACCCGACCCATTATCAGGTACTGTCGTAAGGCTTCTGGCAGTTGAAATTGACGATATTTTTCAAGGGCACAATTACGTGGGAGCCACTGATCGCGGAGACCTACTGGCAAATCCAACTCGGAGGGCTAACCGTCAACGGGCAGCAAATCATCGATGGTCCCGTCGGAGCAGTCGTTGACAGTGGCACGTCACTCATAGCAGGACCACCTGCATTGGTCCAAGAGGTGAACTTCAACACCGAGATTTACTTCATTTCTTCCTTGCTTAAATTCTTCTTTTAGATCCTACAAGCCATTGGAGCAGACGAATACGGATTGATCGACTGCAGCACTATTTCTAGTCTTCCACCAATCACCTTTACCATCGGTGGCACAGAGCTAACCCTGACGGGAAAGGACTACATGATCCAGGTATCAAGTTGGGAACGTTTATACTTGACAAGTTCGTAGTCGGGAACAGCTGCTTGTTCCTTTTGAGCTGATGAACAGAGAATTTTATGCGAAACAAACTTGAAGCTAGGAGAGGTAGTGGCTACGATTAAAAAAAGTAGAACTAACCCTCAGAAATCGTAGATGTCTCATGTAACGAAATAAGCAAATGACGAGTTCTTCCATAAATCGTTTACACTTGCTTACAACGCTTATTTTAGTTCACCGACGGAACGTGCGCACCCGGCTTCGAGGAATTCCAAGTTCCAGTTCCCGGTAAGCGTTGACGGTTCAGCTTGTTTCACGGTGAGCATGTATTGCGTAATTTTAGGTGTCTCATGGATCCTCGGTGACGTCTTCATGGGGACCTTCTACTCGATATTCGACCATGCAAACAAGCGAGTTGGATTTGCTGTATCAAAGCATGTCTAGCGAATGTTGTACACTTCACCGAATTCAATAAAAAGATCCTACCAAATTTAAGCGTATAGACAAATAGTCGAGCAAATACTAATCAGAAAAGACCGAAAGAGCAAGAGGATCCTTGGATCAGCTCGTTAAATGGACCTCGACCGCTGACGGTTCGACGTCATCAATCTCAGCTTATTTGAGCGATCTGCTTGGGCACCGCCGGCTGCCATCGGCAAGCCGCTCCATCCACTTTTGGTTATAATATGACCGGCTTCCTATTTTCTACATTAGTCAATATCGTCAACGCCGCGAACATGATGCTATAGCGGAATAAAGATATAGCTGATCAGGTATTGTCGAAGAAGTGGATAGGATCAGTAGGGCAGGTGCCATTTCTCCGAGCTAGGTATCAGCTGATAGAGCTCGACGATTTGAATTGAAAGGCATTCATTGCTCCTAGATTACTCTATCCTGAACCGATTCATCTAGAAAAGACGGAAAAGACGCGGTGTCCACGTGGATTTTCGAGTTTTCAAGGCGAGTATTGTGAACTCATTTCTTTAGACTCATCGTAAGGATTGCTTTCTGTCGAAGAATATAGGAAGAGAAGTCCGCTTGTGAAAAGGATTAGATGGGTGACGAAACAGTGACGTCCATTAGGACCACGAACAAATCTGGATTGAATGGTCAAGAATAAAAGTGAGGAAAGGAGGAGAAAGTACTGTAATTTCAAGCAACTACTGAGTTCAACCGCGGGTAGTGCGCCAGGTCTAGAGCTACAGTACCGTTCAAATAAATCACCTTGAACCGTCGTTGACATCGATGAAGGCTTAGCATCTGCGGGGCATTGGTTCGACTAACTTGTCGACCAGGCACTCACCAATTTTCCTCCATTCTCCTTCAAATTGGCCAAATCTCTGGGCAGCATTTGTGATTGCTTTACCAGCTATCCTGTTCCTCGAGATCCTGCCACGAGGGTTCAATGATGTTTAGTTAAGGGGACTGGCTAGGTCAGTCAAGGCATCGAATTTTCTGTTGAGTCAGCCACTCGCGTCTTTTTGTAGATCTGTGTTTGGGATCGTTATCTTGCTGGAAAGTAAGTTTTATGCCGTGCACAAGACGGCCGAGAGGTAGCATGCATTCATGCAAATTGTCTACGTACATCTGCTGGTCCATAGTGGTCTGAATACGGTGCAGGGACCCATGACTATACTCCGAGAACATCCCCAAATCAATACTGAGCCAACACCACGTCTGAGAGTTGACCATTGGGACTTGGGGTAGAAACTTGTATTTCAAAAGGTCGTCTACGAACGGAATCCCATCTCTATCAAGCAAAACGATTACTGACTAGTCGCTCTACACGTCTTCGAGTCACTGCTCGAAGATCCAATGAAGGTGCTCACGCGCCCACTGAAGTCGAACTCGTCTATTTTTCTGAGATTCAGATACTTTCTCACAAGTCCTCTGTCATATAATCCAGCGTCCTACAGGCGCCTGTTGATGGTACCTCCAGATGGTAGCAACGTCGCCGTCGCGATATTTCGGCCATTATATCGGAAGATGCTCGTCTGGAATCTTTGGTCGGCGAAAAAATGGTCTTCCTATCGCTTTGAGGAGCGGCAATCCGTGGCCTTTCCGAGCAGGCTTGTTTGATGAGACCTGTGAGAGACTCAGTACTTAAGACAGCCTTCGCAATCGTAGGCATTATCACAATAAACAGCCTCGGATGTTGAGTATAGGTCAATTCCTGCTTACTGCCCATGGCAATGGCGGAGTGCTGCTCCACGATCAGGGTGCGAGAGCCAAAGTTTTGTTTCTTCACCGAGACCGATCAGCTAACGGAACAAAGAATCACCAACACTTCTAGACTCAGAAAACACAATGAAACCTACCTGAAGAACATGCCCTTGTTGCAAATTTTTGAAAAAAAAATTGCTCACTTAGTGGGAAGGGAGCTACTGCCGATTCTGCATCGCTGAAGAGTCGGTATTGTTTGAAAAGGGTGTTGTAAAAAAAATCACCCAGAAACGTTGAGTTCGAGCTGAGTTATGGCAAGAAAGGTTCAAGGTGATTTCTTTTTGAACGGTACTGTAGGTTCGTGTTCGGGAAAAACCACGAATTCAAAGCCATTGTCTAATAAGCGTCATAAATTTTCTTCGTTATTATTTTTCCATTTTCTGCTATCATCACCAGAAAGACACCTAGGCCAAGCGACCCATCGAAAGTGATGAGCACTCAAAATGATTTTTTCCAAGATGACTGGATAAGGAAAATTAGTTTGATGCAAAGAACATCAGACGCGAGTTCGCTAATGAATTCTTCATTGATCGATTTGAAACGATGTAATTCACCTGAAAGAGATGGCTTACCTAGCTCGGAGAAATGGCACCTGCCCTACTGATCCTATCCACTTCTTCGACAATACCTGATCAGCTATATCTTTATTCCGCTATAGCATCATGTTCGCGGCGTTGACGATATTGACTAATGTAGAAAATAGGAAGCCGGTCATATTATAACCAAAAGTGGATGGAGCGGCTTGCCGATGGCAGCCGGCGGTGCCCAAGCAGATCGCTCAAATAAGCTGAGATTGATGACGTCGAACCGTCAGCGGTCGAGGTCCATTTAACGAGCTGATCCAAGGATCCTCTTGCTCTTTCGGTCTTTTCTGATTAGTATTTGCTCGACTATTTGTCTATACGCTTAAATTTGGTAGGATCTTTTTATTGAATTCGGTGAAGTGTACAACATTCGCTAGACATGCTTTGATACAGCAAATCCAACTCGCTTGTTTGCATGGTCGAATATCGAGTAGAAGGTCCCCATGAAGACGTCACCGAGGATCCATGAGACACCTAAAATTACGCAATACATGCTCACCGTGAAACAAGCTGAACCGTCAACGCTTACCGGGAACTGGAACTTGGAATTCCTCGAAGCCGGGTGCGCACGTTCCGTCGGTGAACTAAAATAAGCGTTGTAAGCAAGTGTAAACGATTTATGGAAGAACTCGTCATTTGCTTATTTCGTTACATGAGACATCTACGATTTCTGAGGGTTAGTTCTACTTTTTTTAATCGTAGCCACTACCTCTCCTAGCTTCAAGTTTGTTTCGCATAAAATTCTCTGTTCATCAGCTCAAAAGGAACAAGCAGCTGTTCCCGACTACGAACTTGTCAAGTATAAACGTTCCCAACTTGATACCTGGATCATGTAGTCCTTTCCCGTCAGGGTTAGCTCTGTGCCACCGATGGTAAAGGTGATTGGTGGAAGACTAGAAATAGTGCTGCAGTCGATCAATCCGTATTCGTCTGCTCCAATGGCTTGTAGGATCTAAAAGAAGAATTTAAGCAAGGAAGAAATGAAGTAAATCTCGGTGTTGAAGTTCACCTCTTGGACCAATGCAGGTGGTCCTGCTATGAGTGACGTGCCACTGTCAACGACTGCTCCGACGGGACCATCGATGATTTGCTGCCCGTTGACGGTTAGCCCTCCGAGTTGGATTTGCCAGTAGGTCTCCGCGATCAGTGGCTCCCACGTAATTGTGCCCTTGAAAAATATCGTCAATTTCAACTGCCAGAAGCCTTGCGACAGTACCTGATAATGGGTCGGGTCAATTCCACACAGAGTCAGCTCTCCACCGATGACATTATTGAAGAGGTCACGGTTCAGCCAGAAAGCAAAGACGGCTTCAGGGCAAATTGCCTGCAATGAAATCCGGTATCTTTTGGTGTTGACCAAGCATTATCAGGGTATCCACGCATTGAACTCTTTTTCAGAATCGTGGTGGTATCTAGCGCATGGCACTCAAGCAATAGTTTGCGAAGGTCAGTCCATGTTACAGTTAGTACTTTTATCTTCTCAGACAATTTGGCATTGACTGATCAATGTCGAGGAAAGGAATGCGTGTCGGCATTTTCAGAACCGATTCGGGACCGCGGACGTCATGTTTAGCTGCCACGCCGCTTACCACTACTTCATACTGCTACATAATAATAATAATTTAAGTTCAAGATCTAAATGATTTGACGGTATCATACGGTTGACAAACAGGAAAAGAAGGTGGTAGAGCAACGAACTGTGCATAGGAATCGTCTGGGTGAAGATTTGACGGAAATCGCTATGGGTCCTGCCGGTACGCCCGTATCTTTACCCTCCCGAAAAGGCTGGTAGCAATTACCTGACCTCGGAATAATAGTGGTTTTGGTTGTTCTTGGTGGATTCCGGTGTTGGTTTCGGCGACACCCCGCCCACCACACACGTGGTAATTTTCAGATTGGCCCTATTCCATGCTGATGTATACTTTCTTCATGCCTATCTACCGGCATTAGCAATGAGACTAATTTTCTATTAAGCAGGCGATCGGCTTTGGTTTATTACATGTCGCGATTGTAATGACTAAGAAAACATGTATGGCTACCCTCTCACGTTGTGCATATTCTGTGCTCTCGCTGTATGTATTTTCTAAAGGTGCCGTCGCAATTATTCACGTCATCATAACCAACTTGTCGTATTAATACTCTACGCTCTACAGAAATTACCTGATTAGCAAAGATCTGTGTCATAGGTTGAGCAATGCCTCCTACTGCAATCGAATCCCATGCCATTCCGAGAATGCCGTCGAATGGTTTGTTCTGAAATCAGGGAGCTTGTGCCTCTCCTTGCTTATCTCGTCACAAGAGGTATCACTTCAACTCACAGCGAATGCGTCTCCGGGTTCTTGCATTGCACAAAGAAATCCTTGTTGGTTGTTGGTACAGTACTGATGATTCGTTCCAAACTGGAAAAGACAGAAATTTCTGGATACACAACTTCCTCTGGGAGATTTCAACTTACGCAGACGACATCGGTATCAACGTAACCCTGCGCCGAGCCCGACCCGTACTGAAGAGGAATAGACTGGTACGTTTGGGTGCAAGTTGACGATTGTGAACAATTGAACTAAAAACGATATGTCGATTATTAACAATGATATCACCACATTTACTTGGCTATCTACCTTCTGATGAGATAAGCAAGCTTGGTTGGAGGACGGACAATTTGCACAGGGAACCCATAAATTTGACGAGCCGGTGTCGAATTGCACTTTAAATGTTTGAGGAGGAGTTCCAATCTGGATAGTGCCATAGTACGCGAGATCCAAGTTATTGGAGAGTCCTTCCTGATAGTCATAGTTCGAGCCGAACGTATAGTTTTTGATGTATTTCTGTCTCAGAAATTCAGCTACGGCGCCTTTTTTATAGGAACTCCGATGAAGAACTGTTTTGGATATGGGCACACTGAAACATGTTCATTAATTTCTACCCGGCTTGGGTAGAATTAGTACTTACCGCCAAATTGCGTCTATGACTAGGCATAATGACAAAAGCACAAGTAGGGGCGATGTCATCTGGATGACTGCAATGTTGATAAAAAAAATCATCAAATATTCAATAGATTGTCGTCGAGGTGGTATGTGACTGACTAGGTTAGGGAGAATCGATGTTCAGCTGCTCATCTCTGGCATTAACGCGTAGTCCAACTACATATGCGCAAATACTTATAACTTGTTGAAAAGCGTCCTAGGAAATTCCCTTCGGAAGGTTCCGTTAAAACTGCCATCTCATAAATTCTACACGAATCACAGTTTACTCTGATTGAATTTCTTTTAACGCTACGTTCATTAAAAATCGGTGGTATTTTTACGGCTGCGGTCCTTCTAAGGAACTGAGTTTTAGTTATCGCTAAGGAGGAGTTAACAAATAAATAATGAAGAAGAACGGTTGAATAGATTACGATTCCAGTCTTGAGTGCTCGGTTTATATATGGGCTTGGATTCCCAGATGCAAAACTGTTCCATTCATTTTCTCGCCACCAATTAGTGTGAAAGTGGTGTTATCAATCAAAAAACTCATCTCACAATTATCACTTCAAAGTGCATGAAAATGAGTTTTTCTATCTGATGTGAAACAAGATTGGCAGCACGTCATCTGGAGAGCGCTATTCATGTCAGCAGAATGTTCCTTTCAATGAATCCACATTTTCAGTACTTTCTGTGACCGGATTTATCTTCATATTGAATACCCGCGCGCCTGAAGAGTAAGGAGTAAGGTAGTGTCCTTGGCCCGTCCTCTGAATAACTACTATTCAAATGTTCTTACAACTTGATGGAATGCCTTTGTGGGGAGCGTATGCCCTCGAAGCAGCAGTCGCCTAAATCGCTTCTCTACTGCAAACAACCTACCATTGCAGCCTTATCATCTGCACATTTTTTAGTAACAACTGATTGGATAAAAGGATTTATTATATTTGCATCGAGAGACAGTATGTATAGGTGAAATGTACAACAAGAATGGTAAGAGTATGTCGAAGCTTGCCTGCTGCCTATTAATCGATGCTCTGCAAAAAAAGACCTTTCAAAGAAAAAAAAGGGAGGCTCTCTAAAACCTAAAAATTCTTATGCCTTACATTGACTTGGATGCACGGAGGAAGCCGCGTCACAGCATTGCTCTCATTTTCGTGAAGGGATTGCAACACGGAATGGTACAACCTGCCATCCTCCCATACTTCAGTGATCTTCGTGATCGAACGGTATTGGTCGATTATCGGTTCTAGTGTTCAAGCAGCCACCGATGGAACCACCATTCATTGTTCTTGCTTCGTGCGCTTCTAGAGAGGGCCCGTTCTGCTCATTATAGTCGGAGTTTGGACTTAATTTATTTGATGTGCGTGGCGTTCAGTCACGATGAAAGTTCATGGGATAGGCCCCATATAGATATGATTTTGTTATGAGACCGCAACTGAGCTTTGCACCATACATTGAGTAAGCTTCATCACGACAGATCCTTTTGAGACTTTGCGGATAACCACCGAAATATTATAAACCGTTTCCCGTGAGGTTCCGAAAATAGCTCACGTAATAATGGTGTCAGATGGTTCGGGGGAATTGAATTTCTACGGTTTATCGAGAAACAAAGGGAATAAGAACAGGATTAAGACTGAGGAGAGATGTATCCTACCCATAGTCATAGCTATACATGTCTTGGAGGCACTGGAGGACCAACTTTGGAGAAAAGAGCGAAGCAACTGTATACGTTTCTTGTCTTAAAATGGAAGCCGCAGCCCTCCATAGCTGGTATTCTGGCTCCATGTTTGCTTTGAAATACTGGAACTGTAGGTGTTGTTTGAGTTAGGTGTTTCTATTGTTATTAATGCGATGTATTTCCAAGCATGACTGCTCATTTCCAGAATGTTTTCGAAGAAATTCGCGGTGTGAACAAGCCTCACGACATTTGGTATCATAGAACGCACTGCAGAAATTCTCAAATGTTAGCATAGGACATTTTAATGGCCACATTCTGCTGTGGGAGTTGAACCTCCTCTCCAGCACTAAGAGCCTGAAGGACCTTCAACCCCTCATGAATAAATTCAATACCCACTTAACTCCACAATACTCACTTCGCTGTACTCCCACTACTCCATTTGCTAACCCACAAAGCTGTTGCTTCAATAAGAAGGAAATGTAGAATAGAACTGGGATTTTTCATATCACTACCTCTATCGTTATCATAAAGTTACACGGACGAACAGACAAACAAACAGACAAACAGACACACCAAGTTACTGCTTTGTAAATAACCAGTTGGGCCGGCTCCGCCGGGCTCTCCTCCTTCCTGTAAGAAATTTGCTATGCGTAAATAACACTTCGGATTCTCCTTTTCTTTGAATGCTATACACCCTCAGTATTAACTTCGAATTGAGAGCGATTATTTCTGTATTATAATTAAAATATGCTAATTAAAAGTCTCGATTCATTGATCTTCATCTCGAAATTGTGTCACATTGATGGCTTAATTGATTGACAACCAATGTCTTGAAGTGTTTTTATCAGAAATGGATAATAACGCCTATAACAGATGTCGTTATCAATGGAACATTTTCTCCACGGATTTTTCGTTAACTGAGAATCTCAAATCTTAGCGGTCAGATGATTTTAGTCTCAAATGATATGTCACAAAACAAAAAGGATTCGTGGTACATCATTGCGTCTCAAAGCTTACTGCGTAACGGTCGTAGTTTAATAGCAAGAAATGAACAATATTCTCATTTCCTTATGGAGAAATGTCTTTGATCGGTCGCTATTACTGCATTTACTCGTTTTATTGAATGAAACATTTTGATGATTCAGTGTTTGATCATAACTACCCTATTGCTCTCTAAGGCTCCTTATCAGTTCCTATCAGTTGTTATCAGTTCCCGTCACAGAGTACCTACGACTGCGTCACATCCTACATTGCCGCCATCGAAAAGATTCCACTGTTGACACGGAGGGGATCGCAACGCTTGCTCGCTTGTTATTATCTGTCCTCATCACTACCTTCGGTCCCTTCACGTCCTGCAATATCTACTGGAATGCTCAGTTGTTAATATGAAAGAAGCTGTAGACTTATTGGCTCTCGCCTCCTACCAGTTTCCATCAGTCCCTAACAGTTGTTATTAGTCTCTATCAACGAATATCTACGGTCCCTTTTTACTCGAACCCCTTGCCGAAGTGCCAAAGCCCTGCCGTTAACACGATGTAAGTAACGGTTCCTGTGGCTCTCCCCTTCGAAGCTCTTGATCAGCTCCTTTAAATTGCTATCGCCACTCATCACCTACCATCAGTGTTCCTATCCTGCTTCCTGTACTACTGCCAAATTTCAAGTTTCTAGGTCCACGGGAGCAGGAGTTATGAGTTTGCGACCCAAGATTGCTATCGCGCACGCCCCGCTCCTGTGGGCGGGGTCCGGCTCTGGCACCTGCCATAAGTGTTTCCATGCTGCCCCTGCACTCCTACCAAATTTCAGCTTTCTAGGTTCACGGGAACAGCAGTTATGAATTTCCGGTCAAACACACACACCGACACACACACACTCACAAAGACACCGACACACCAAAAGACACACTTAGCAAATCATATAAAGTGGGATAGAGACACAAAATGTGGCGGTAATGATGCAGTTCAGGTCTTCGCTTTTTTCAAATATTGAGCGCTATAGCGCAGATTAGGACGTTAGCAGACTTTGCAACCAGCCCATAATGGTGCTCGAGAACGTTTTTTTACCCGAGAATATATGATCTTCCACCTAAGCCCTAAGAGAAGGGTGCATCGGGAGGGTGAGTCAATTGAATGTTCAGTTCATACACCACTTTCAGATGATTACCTGGTGAACGTTTGCACGAGGTAAACATCTGACCCATCCCGATGCTAATCTTTAGGCTGAGGTGACTATATTCTTTCGCCTAAACCGTCTCTAAGCGTTGGCTGTTGAAAACCGACTTAAAGAGCTACATACCAAGACTCACGGGTCAGGCTTCCTCACTCACCGAAGCCCTAAACGAAGGTAATGCTATGCGTCGTGTTCTCCTAGCCAGTACGATTCACTGGACCGCTCTGCTCAGAGGTCCGCTCAAGGAAATCGACAGTCCAGGACGACGGATGATATAGGTTATTATAGGTTACCAGTCGGGCCGCCCAGCTAACGCCGGGCTTCCCTCCTTCTAATGGATTCGCCCGGCTACGCCGGGCGCTCACCATGATGCGCAAATAACACTTCGGATTCTACTTTTTCTTTGAAAGCTGTACACCCTCACTATTAGCTTCAAATTGTGAGCGATTTTTTCTGTAAGCCATCTTCGCTGTGTCCGAATAGAACATCGCATTATATCACAAAGGCGATTATTTAGAGAAAAAAGTATTCAGACACTTCATCGCGGCTGAGTCTAAAATGTTAGCTACCACCAATGTTCCCAGCCAACTCCTTGTGCCTTCAAGCTTCAACGGTCTGGGTCCGAACTAACAGTATTTATTCACGCCCAGTCCTTTGGGGCGGAGTTTGGTCTTGCAACCTATCATCAGTGTTCCTATCCTGCCTCCTGTATTCCTACTATGTTTGACCGCTCTAGGTCCATTTTGACATATCTCTATAAGCCCTGCACCCTTGAGGAGTTATGATTTTCCGCTCAACCCCCCCCCCCCCCCCCATTGTGCGCAGAGTCCGGTCCTGCCACCCATCATAAGTGTTTCAACCCTGCCGCCTGTATTCCTACCAAATTTGAACGCTCTAGGTCCAAGTTTAAGTTTTTCACACAAACCCCGCCCCTTGTGGGCGGAGTCCGGTCCTGCCACCCACCATAAGTGTTTCCGCCCTGCCGCCTGTATTCCTACCAAATTTGAACGCTCTAGGTCCAAGTTTAAGTTTTCCCACAAACCCCGCCCCTTGTGGGCGGAGTCCGGTCCTGCCACCCACAATAAGTGTGTCCACCCTGCCGCCTGTATTCCTACCAAATTTGAACGCTCTAGGTCCAAGTTTAAGTTTTTCACACAAACCGCGCCCCTTGTGGGCGGAGTCCGGTCCTGCCACTCACCATGAGTGTTTCCACCCTGCCGCCTGTATTCCTACCAAATTTGAACGCTCTAGGTCCAAGTTTAAGTTTTTCACACAAACCCCGCCCCTTGTGGGCGGAGTCCGGTCCTGCCACCCACCATAAGTGTTTCCGCCCTGCCGCCTGTATTCCTACCAAATTTGAACGCTCTAGGTCCAAGTTTAAGTTTTCCCACAAACCCCGCCCCTTGTGGGCGGAGTCCGGTCCTGCCACCCACAATAAGTGTTTCCACCCTGCCGCCTGTATTCCTACCAAATTTGAACGCTCTAGGTCCAAGTTTAAGTTTTTTCACACAAACCGCGCCCCTTGTGGGCGGAGTCCGGTCCTGCCACCCACCATAAGTGTTTCCACCCTGCCGCCTGTATTCCTACCAAATTTGAACGCTCTAGGTCCAAGTTTAAGTTTTTTACACAAACCCCGCCCCCTGTGCGCGGAGTCCGGTCCTGCCACCCACCATAAGTGTTTCCACCCTGCCGCCTGTATTCCTGCCAAATTTGAACGCTCTAGGTCCAAGTTTAAGTTTTTCACACAAACCGCGCCCCTTGTGGGCGGAGTCCGGTCCTGCCACCCACCATAAGTGTTTCCACCCTGCCGCCTGTATTCCTACCAAATTTGAACGCTCTAGGTCCAAGTTTAAGTTTTTCACACAAACCCCGCCCCCTGTGGGCGGAGTCCGGTCCTGCCACTCACCATGAGTGTTTCCACCCTGCCGCCTGTATTCCTACCAAATTTGAACGCTCTAGGTCCAAGTTTAAGTTTTTCACACAAACCCCGCCCCCTGTGGGCGGAGTCCGGCCCCACCACCCGCCATTAGTGTTCCCATCCTGGCCCCCTTACACCTACCAAATTTGAACTCTGTAGTTCGACGGGAACCGGAGTTATGAATTTGCGCTCAAACATTTATTTCGCACAAACCCCGCCCCCTGTGGGCGGAGTCCGGCCCTACTACCCACCATTAGTGTTCCCATCCTGCCCCCCTTACACCTACCAAATTTGAACTCTCTAGGTCGACGGGAACCGGAGTTATGAATCTCCGGTCAAACATTTATTTCGCATAAACCCCGCCCCCTGTGGGCGGAGTCCGGCCCCACCACCCACCATTAGTGTTCCCATCCTGCCCCCCTTACACCTACCAAATTTGAACTCTCTAGGTCGACGGGAACCGGAGTTATGAATTTCCGGTCAAACACACACACACACACACACACACACACACACACACACACACACACACACACACACACACACACACACACACACACACACACACACACACACACACACACACACACACACACACACACACACACACACACAAACACACAGACAAACCAACAGACACACTTAGCGCGTTATATATAGTAGGATGGTTCGGCACATGTATCTTGCTAGACTCTAGTAAAGAAACTAGCCAGGCTACTCCACAGCCCCCACTCGCCTCCCGCATTGTTTCCATCCACTCGAAAGCAAGCTTTTGGATAAGGCAAAAAAAACATGATTTCGACGGCACCCCAGACTCTCCACACACGTACAGATGCATGAATACTCCTGCGAAGAGACAGAAGGTATAAATCTGCTCAACACAGGAGGAGCAGTGAGCCCACTCCCTAAGTGTATCTCTGGGCAAATGGAGCTGGCTTTTGGTTCGCAATTGGTTTCCCTTCTTGCCACCTGTGGTCGCACCCCGTAGCCGCGCCACCAATTGACTAGAGATCCTTTCGTGAGGAAACCCTTTGTTAGAGACAATGAGCTGTGGAGGGTTATGAGTTTTCGTAAAAAGTTCGAGAACTCTCCACTTACCGCGGACGAGTCTCCTTCGTCCGATTTGTATACCCATTCCTGACATTTGTCGCTGAATTTCCGGGTCTTGTGATCGGAGTTGGTCTCGTACGAAGTCTCAGCCACCCCAAAGTGACCCTACTTCTCCAGGTAATACCGAATTTTGGGACAGATGGGCAGAAATGATTTCTTCATGAACGGTGAATGGTGAAGATGAATTTAAAGGTAATATCTAATGATGATGACTACATATCTCTACTACTACTATCTCATACTTCATATCTCATATCTCTGAACAAAGTAGTGAGTTTTCGATCTTAGCCTCGTCCATCTTAGTGCTTTGATTCCATCCATTCTATTACTTCCAACCACCCTGACAGAATTACGAATTTTGAGCTCAGCCACGCCCATCTCAGTGGAAGCCTCTCCAATTGGGGGGTGGGGGAGGGGGGGGGGGGGGGGAGGGAGGGTTTTAGCCACGATCCTCCTAAAGCCTTTGACCACTTCGGTCCCGCGTCCCAAAGTGCCTTTGAAAACAGTTCCTAAGTTTGAAAAAAATGACATTTGAATGCACGCTCCGCCTATCGTGAGAAAAGCCTCGATATGTTTACGTATGCCCAGCTCACATGAAGCTTTGCTCTACCTCTTCTTTTCTTTTTCTGGCTATCACGGTTTCATTGAGTGGAGTTTATGTGGTAGGTACCGCCCACTGCACAAACTGATAAGTTTCCATCAATTATTTGTTGACCCATCCTTACTCTAACTCATTTTTCCAGTCCTCTGTGCTGTTACAAAACTTAATAGAGAAGTTATGCTTATGTGGGCGAAGTGGGGGAGGAGGGGGGGGGGGGGGTGGGGGGGGGGTAGGGGCGAGAAGGGGCATCGCTTTTATTCAACACTACCTGTGCTCTGAGTGGTTCTAGGCGGAAGGGTAAAGTTTTCACCCAAACCTGAGCACGGAGGAACGCCGGGATGGGGTTGATTACCTAGTCCAGAAAGCTGAGATGGGATGCAGATTAAATATGTATCCAAATGACTCATTTTTTGTATAGACATACATAGTACGATGCCAGTACAGATCAAAATCACCGTTTGAAAGCACTTCACCCGCATTAATGACTTCACTCCGCAGTACTCACTCTACTCCATTAACCTACACACCGCCAAGTTACTGCTTCAATATAGAAAGGAAATGTAAGATACAGCTGAGTTTTCCATATCACTACCTTTATCGTAATTATAAGGTCTTGCGGGTGGACAGACCGACAAAACGACAAATCGACACACCGACAAACTCACAGACCGACAAGTTTCTGCTTTATAAATGAGAGAGATGGTGGAGTAGTTCGGAGCAATCCTTACAATAGTTGTCAAAGAGTTATAGGAAAGTAATGAATGAATTGAGGTCTATAATAGTTACTGACGCGATCTAAGTTCACAACAAGCATGGAGAGGAATCGCCGAAAACGGGTGTTCAGGAAACTCTTTTCTCTAGTTGTATCCGTTGAAATTTCCACACTACTTTTTTCACCTGAAGTCATAATATCGGTTCAAAACACAAATGAATGTGGACTCGAACTCTCCAGCTTTACGAGCCCTCGAACATCACTTCGGAGCAAAATAATCTCTCAAAATTCATAGGCAGTAACTTGGTGTGTCGGATTTATGATTTGTGTGTTTGTCGGTTTGTCGGTGTGTCGGTTTGTCTGTCTGTCCGTCCGTAGAACTTTATGATTACGATAAGGTTGATGACATAGAAAACCCAGTTCTATCCTACATTCCCTTCTTATATATAAAGCAGTAACTCAGTGAGAAGGTTAATGGAGTAGAGTAAGTACTGCGGAGTGAAGGGGGAAATGTGAAGTGGGTACTTAAAAGGTGTGATTTCGATCCGTACTGGCATCATGCTATGAATGTCTATACAACAAGGTGAGTCAATTAAATATTCAATTCGTATCCCATCCTAGCTTTTTGCACGAGGCAATCATACCCACTCCGGCACTACTCCAGTCCTCAGGCTTAGGTCAAAACTATATTCTTCCGCCGAGAACCACTCGAAGCACTGGTGAAGTTGCCTGGCCCTCCTCTGCACTCAAGCCGTGGTGTTGAATAAAGGCGATGCTCCCCCCTCCCTAACTAAATTTTTTAACTACTTTGTAAAAGTAAAGAAGGAAGCCCGGCGTAAGCCAGGCGTCGCGACTGGTAAGTGTATGAAAAAAAGAAGCAGTATCATGGACAAAAATACTGATGACATAACTAGTTCAGAACAGCGCAATTTCAGACCTCGAGCAAGCTGAAAACCTTGAAGTTCCACGCACAGCATCCAGAAAGTGCATTTTGTGCCTCATTGTAGATCGCGTTACCTCCTAAGGACGTGATCGTGGCAAACTGTGCTGATCCTTCTAGGAATGACCGCTCCTTTTAATTGCATCTTCCTTGCAATGATATACTTCAAGTGTGCAGAGAAATAGTGCGAGACTCGTCCTTTGAAAAGGATGGAATTTCTTAAAATCAATTTGCAAATATCTTGCCTTGCGCCTAGCACCTTCCTACTCATATAATAAGCTAATTGCATCTGTTGGTGTGGTTGCATGTATGTGCGCATGCCTGACCGGAAATTTATAGCTCTTGTCCCACCGGACCTAGAGCACTCATTTCCTTAGCAGTACAGGGGGACAGGATGGCAATACCTATGACGTGACCAAACACCACCCAGAGAGGCGGAGCGCGCGTAAAATGAGCGTATGTGAGTGATTTTGCTCAGTCAAGTTGAAGAAAAATAAGGAGAATTAAACAATCTACTTAAACATAACTTGAGCAGAACTCCGCTCCTAACGGCGCTCGCAAAGTGTGTTGGATGTTTTTACGTGTGATTGGCCGAGACTTTTTACTTACTGTTCCACTGCAGCAGAGCGTCCAAATTCGGATGGGACGTTTGCGACAGGCCATTTTCACACGGAAAGAAGGAACGCTCGGCCGGCCTAATCCCTGCTATCGGACTGGTTTAAATAGATAAGTTGACAGAAAGATGAAAGCTACGTACTCTGAGGCTCCCTCAACCGCCGTAGCCCGAGAACAAACAGGGTTTTGCACATCTGAATGAGTGTTATGTTTTTCTTCGGTCGAGGAGAATAGCACTTTGATTTTATTCTACCTTTCGTGTGCGAACGGGAGCGTATGTTAAGGATGGGCGGTAAAACGTCTTTCATTCGAGATCTTTTTGCTCTTATCCTTGCTATTTTCATGCTACTGTTGACTTCTTTGTTGTTTGGTAGCACTATTGAATGAATAAGATTTCAACCGTACACTGCTCACAGTGCTAATCTTCATTTATCCGGCAAACGTAAAACTCAGTTGGATTAACTCATGCTGCAACAACGTTGATCGTCAAGTTGCCTTCAGGCTGCAGCTCAGCAAATGCAGCTCGAGGATCAGTCGCATCCGGAGGGGCTACGGCATACTGTACCACAAGCCTGTCATCCTTCGGAGCTCCATTCAATCGTGTTACTTCAATGTAGGCGTTTCCGGAGGCATCAACAAAGCCGTACACTGGATTCACACGGTATTCATTATTGTTTGAGCATCTGACTTTGAATATTAGTCTTTTATCGCCTTTATTGTTTATAAGTTGTGTCCACCTGCCACCTGTAGCAGCAACTGTTGCATTTGCTGGTTCGACGACCACAAAGGTATTTGGCGGTAACTCCTGAGAAAGTGATTGTGTTTTTTTCTCAGACAAAAGCTTGTCGTTGTCCTCGCCATGATCCTTGCCACTGCCATCTGCCTTCTTCTTTTTATCTTTCTGAAAAAAGCATTGCAGATAAAGCAGCTTTCGTGATCCGTGGACAGCAAATATGCCCCGCGCCAAGTGTTTTACAAGTCACGCTTTGGCCTGAATTATTACTTTTGCACTAGAACCCCGCGATAGTTGCGATATGTTGGTTCAAATTAAGTCATTAACGGAAATTTCTTATAGTAGTGATGTAACAAGTACTACGCTTATCTAAGCCAATGGCGGGTACAAAAGGTTCAAACGAAAAATCTTCGTTTGCATTAGCTTCATGAGGCCAGGGGAGATGCACGAGGCTTTGCTGACAGCCAGCGGAATCACCTGAGAATAAGTTGAGTCCTGTGACACGCTTTGAGATTAGTCACAATAAATGGCATAGAAGATTCGGGACAGTTTTGGCAATGAAGGACATATAATCCACAAGCTTGGTGTGGTGTTTGTATGTATGTTTGTACGCATGTTTGTCTGGATGTCGAGTAGTCTGGTTTTACCACAGAAACACCTTTAGATCCGCCTTGGGTGTGTGCGGTTCTAACCCGGTTTCGGGGCCCTTATTATGCTCTATCTCAGTCGTTTTTCGATCCGACTGTCCCTTAGGCTATCCTTGGAGGTCACACGTTCGTTCATCCAGAGGAATTTCATAGAGCATTACCAACGTGAACTGTGTCTCTAGCTCGCCAGAAAGCGAAATGATCAATCACGGCTTCTCTCTAAGAAAGGGTTCCAACAAGCCGAAAAACGGAATTTGGCTCGGATGGTTATTCTACAATTTAACTGCACATAATTTTACTACGACTAAAGAGTCAATGGGGATTCTCTGCCAGTCCCAGCTACCATGGATGGTGACGACCGGCACGACAAGCATCAACTGTCGTTAACTCTGCTTCTAAAAAACTTCTTATTCCCAGGGAGGGTTCCTATAAAGGCATGTTTCAAGCTTCCATAATTACAAGGCTGTTGGTGTTGTGTCGATGTTTTCAAAAAAATCATATGTTGCCTGAGAAAAACCTCTTTGCCTATTTTGATTTAGTTTTTAGTTTTCGGGTGAAGGAGGCGACCAACCTTATCCTTGTCTGAGTCCCAATCACTCTCTACATCGTTGAATGTTGGATAATCTCCTTTATTTCTCACTTCCTTTCCCTGTGCGATTCGCTCCTGTAAAATTGAATGCTTAGTGAAGTTCTGAATTAAGCGAAGAGGTTGAGTCGAATCGAAATACTTCAATCAAAATTCGAATGTGTTTCGTATGCCTTGAAAACCGCAACCCAGCGTCAGTGTGGACGAAGATAATGACATCAATCTTTATAAGGGCACTAATGGCGCTCATTTCATAACCAGCGTTGGGTATGACCAATTAGGAGAAACTGTTGACAACTCAGGGTTATAGCAGGCTGCCTATAACCCTGAGTTAGGCGGAAGGACTAACAATAAGATGCCAATCTGTCCTTTCAATGCATGAGCGATGTAAGACGATTACGTACGACTTCATATACTGACCAAAGTGAGAAAGCATCGCTTACTGCACGCCGCTCCTGGAAGAGGCGTAGAATTTCTCTTCGAACATGCGACCATAGAGTCGTTCGTGTTTCTCGTCATTACGCAAATAGCAGTGAACCCGATTCGTACGAAAGTTTGAAAATCCTAATCGCTCGTTCGCGATTGAGAAGGTGTAACTGAACCGAAGCCTACGCACCAAAATCAAGCTACGAAGAAGACGAGCTGGAAATCTTTTAAATGGACCTGAATAAGCTGGAGATATAGGCATACTTTTCTCAAGGTAATTGGCAGTTATTTCAGTATGAAGATTGGCCTTGAAAGAGCGGCCTGAGAGCTACATATCGTAAGCGGAATGAAAAGGGCAGGATGAAAGAGTGTCCGAGTTCACATGTCCACCCACATCATTCGCAGAACTTCGCACTTCTAGAAGCTCCCTCATTAGCTGTGAGTGAATGTGTTGCTAGCTGATCTTATTCCGCTGCAGCACGTGTTATAAGGCCTCACAAGGGTGGCAAGTTGTGAAGAAACTTGGTCCTGGGCCTTGCCTCTTAATGGCTTTCATGCCATAGCTCATCAGCACAGACACGTGAAACGTGTTCAGCCGGGGCGTGACTGACGTCGCTGTTATTGTCGACGTTTTGTGCGAGAGCAAACCGTCTTCTCCTCCGCGCTGGATTCCATTTTTCAGTGAGTGAAAGAGAGCTACGGAGTTCAGGAAATAAATAGTCAAGGAATTTCTACATTTAGAATCTTTCGAGATGATACCCAAAGTGGAATTGTGCGAGCTACAAACAATCGCAAACTACGACCCAGCTTGTGAATTTTCATCCATGGATGTCAAGTGCTCACGTTGTGAAAAATTAGCAAGAATGTCTGCTACGTAGCAAGGGAGACTTTCGGTCACTACTATTTACACGAGTCGCCCTCAACCGGATTAGAGAATATTAGATAGATGGGTGACAGCCAGGTGAGCGAGCAGGGTTTTGGAAAGGGTTCAGTGCAAGCGAAATGACCCTTCACAAGACTCATCGAAGTATCACAAGAGTACAGTGTGCCGGTATTCTTGTGACACTGTTTATAGACCTTCACAAATGTTTGATGATGTTCACCATTTAAAGAAGGCCTCCGATACCGTCGAGACATTAGCAGTAACTGAAGCCTTATGCAAGTTGGGGTTCCGACTCGATATACGCATAAGGGTGTTTCGTGATGGTTTCATGATAAGGGTCATCCGTTCCAGAGAATCTGTACCCTGTCGAGAACAGATACCTTCCGAACAACCTATTATCTGTCTACGAACTATTTTAAGTTGTGCTTTTCTTGCCTGTCGCCAGAAGTTATCCCACTGTTTTCTTTTCCTTGGTATTGGACTTTCGTTCAGCTTCGTCGAATGACAACCATTTCTAGTTCTACATCTTACAATGGTTTACCGGCAGCAGATTTGCCATCAGGAGAGGATAGGGCACAACGAGAATCTGTTTCGAATTCTAGCTTATGATATTGTGCATTACTGGACGGTGTTATACACAGCATATAGGGAGCAACGGCGACTTTGGACATCGACAAAGGGCAAAGACCAAATTATTACTAGAGTCGCTCCTCTTGTCATCATGATTACAGTCATAACACTTCAAAACCACTTCAGAGGCGTATCCATTATACATATTAACAGCAAGATCCATTAGCAATACTGGTTTAGGCAACGTGTTGTGCGGAAATGCAACACTTTTTTTGATGGCGCTATCTCATAACATTGCTGTACACTGCTGTAATTATAGTGACTATAGCTCAGCTAACTTTGCCACCATTTGTTTTTTTCCATAGGAATATCCAGTTGCCCGGGAAAGCTTGTGACGCTCCAAATTCCACGGTCATCAAACTGCTCGGAGGCGAGGGATGCAGGTACTGTTTGGCATATGATCTGTTTAGTCCGCTGCATATATGAGAAATTCGCAAAAGGATCCGCTTCTGTACTTTCTTTTCGACCTTCTTTTTAGTAGCTTCTTCATGTTCCGTGACAAAAAAGTTCGTGTTATCCTTGCAGCCAACGATAATCATCTCATTATTGATGTGTTCGATGGGAGTAGATGCCTCTTCTATGAAAGCTATGCATCAAAAAAAGGTGGACATTGTTCTGTTCAGGGTGAAGGGTTGTCAGGATTTCGATGGACCTAGAAATGGGCGAGTGTAGATGCCCGCTCTGATGCATGAAGCGCCCTACGATGGTTTTTCATAACCTGATATTCAGGCACCCTTACCTCTTTCTCATTCCGCTTGATCTGTTTAGGCTTGAGTTCCGATAACCTCCTCTCCTCCTTCTTGTCTTCCGGTTTTTCTCCCTTATTTTCCTTCATATCTTCTTTTGAGCTTTTCTTGAGTTCCAATTTCTTCCCTTCTTCCTTCGCTTCATCTGGATCGACCTCCTCTTTCTTCTCCATTTTTTCCTAAATATGATTTTGCACTATAATAAAAACTCCGGTTTGGTGACGACTTCTCGGTCTTCAGTCTGAAAAGGTCATTGCTAAACGACGGAACCTAATTTCCGTTTAATTTTTCAGTCAGAGTCATAAATGAAGGGGATGAAGGGAATTATTGGCCCATCTTTACTGCTTGGGCTATCTATTGACGAACATCTGGCAACCGATAGTTTCCTGTTTAGTGAGGCTTGCTCTAATGAGTTGGATTGATCTATTCGACATCAATGCTGAAACTGGATGCTCAATTTTCCTGATAGAGGAGATGCATAAAAACCATGCTTGTCACCGAAGGTCCATCCAGTTCTGGATAAACGGCCTGGTCTTCTGGCGCAGGGTGTATTTTTTCGTTCATGTCCCATGCTTCCCTTTATTTGGGTTGGGTCAAACAATTGTGAGTAATGAAAATGCCATTTACTGGTTGTGAGTTGGTTGTCTTGAGAAAAAGAAAGGTTAGCTTAAGTTAACGCCGGGGATTGGATCAGTCTTCAGTAGGCGGTTTTTTGAGTGGTAGGACAACCGATGGCCGAGTTTCATCTTACTCTCGCAACACATAGCTGCATCTATTAAATTGTCGGATCAGTCTTCCACGTTTTCGTTTCCACGACGTGGAATCTATCTTTGCTTTGATACCTTCACTACGAAAAATAGGTTGGTACAGGTCAGTGCGTCATAACCCTATATCTGCCGCAGCATTTCCCGAAGGTCATGACTGAAAGAATCGCTCTCCACCCAGGGATGGCAGACCGCTACTATTTCAGGGTTTAAAAGAAACGCCAAACTAAACTGTGCGGCAAGGAACATGTGTGATGCCATGTAACCCTCCACTGTCTCCTACAGCACGGCAAGAAATCGGTACATAAGTTCTCCCAAAGTGAAACTGACTATTTTCGAACGGTGAAAAATTTTGGTGTTCTACCTTCGCTTCTTTTTTTTCTTCCTTGGGCACAGCTTCGTTTTGGACACTTTTGACAGGTTCAGACGATTTTTTCTTGACATCACTGCTCCCTTTCTGGAATACTCCTAGTTCAAACACTTGAGAGAAGATACATTTCGACAACCACCCGGTTTTGAACTATAAACATCGGGTGTGGTGCGTTAGGAGCGAAATGGTCGCGTCGCGGTGAGAAGGGCGTCGCGCGCGAAGGAATGTAGCAGGATGCAGCAGTAGGTAAGAAATACAAGAACAAAAGTACTAATAGTAGAATTAAGCATAAAATAATGATCGCATATCAATTGAGCTGTAGGAAGAACGCTAGAGCTGTAATAATGGCGAATGAGTGGTTCGCGATAGCCGCGTGCGGCGAATCGATTACCCAAAATCGTTCCTAACGCCCTTCTCCCATAAACATCTGATATCTCCTATGGAAGAAGAAAAAATAGACTAAATACATAAGAGAAAACAGCATTGCCGCCCAACCTTTTTTGTTAACTTTTCTTCATGTTTCGTATTTTTCACTTTTTTGCCACAACCGACTTGTACATTAACTGAAATGAACACGATCAAATAGCTAGTAGCTGACAATCCGTGTTTTGATTTCATTTGATGGTATTGGTCACGCACAAGAGACTTCATGGGTGGCGGTTTGAGTACATTCAAATCGTCTTCCATGGCCTAGAAACAACAGTTGCAACTCTAGGTGCGACCAACTAAGGGGGCTAAGCTAATGCCCTGGCACTAGCGCTTCCTGTAGGCGGAACTCGGTTTTTGGTCTCTTTCTTCCGTCCCCTGCTCTTGCATGGATGTGAACGGAAGAAAGTGAGAATTACAGAGGTTGAATTTTGCATAGGTTTACTAATACCTCTCATGGTAATGGCACATTCTGACACAAATAGACAACGTAAAGTGTGGTAGTATCCATATATTGCAGATATCTCTAGGCCTGGGGTGTACACAGGCTCTGGTAAGAGCACGCGCTCAGCACATCGAGAGAACTCGGCGCTGGGCGAGCAACCCTTAGCGTATTGCTGAGGCAGTACCAGCTCGTAGAAGGACGCAAGGGGGACTGGGGCAGCTCAAGCCTACTAGGTCAGTGTTACAGATGGACACGAACATAGCGAGCGGGCAAAAGCGGCGGTCACCTCACGCCGCTGAGGTCGCCCTGCAACCACCGATGCGGAACGGCCTCGATGGGACGGCCCTCACGGCGCGACATCGTTCCGATATAAAAACTCTTCATGTATTCTTTGATCAACACAGCCACAGTATTCAGAAAGTGGAAGAGCCACTGATCCCGCTTGGTCCGTATGAATGCCAAACGGGATCAGATGGCTCATCCGCTTCCAGAAACTGCGACTGCTGATGGAGCAGCACGTGACGGTTTGTCGGAGTGTATAAACTGCGGAACGGACTGTTCCAAATATCGCACGATTGACAGCGCAAAGCATGAAGCTGTTAGCGGTTAGCCGACCGAAGATTTAAGGAATCTGCCCTGATCTAACAAGAGCGGTTCTTATTCATATTAGAAAATCTACAACGAATGCCATTGTCATACCCAGACAAGTGATGGGAAATTATAAAAAAAAGCGTTTATCCTTTCATCTGACCCTACTCAATCGGAGGAGGCTTTCTACCTCCTCCTGCTGATCCGAGAATGGGACATTCTGGAGCTCGCGAACTCCCTTTACAAGGAAGTTTACAATAGATTCAAGGCGTTCATACCGAACCTCACACCCTAATAAAAGTAGTGGAGTACCGCTGGAGTACAACAAAATCAGCTCTCAGCCCGTTTCACTTCCTGTTCTCGATGAACGTCACGACAACAGAACTGGACCGTTGAAGACCACGTCTACGCCGAAGACATCGCTCTGGTAGCGGAGAGTAGAAAAAAGCTCCATAACAAGCCGCAACGGCAAAAGTTGCTGGTATAAAGTGTGTGCGGGCAAAAGTAGAGAAGACTAAGTTTTTCAGCTACAAATTAAGCGCATAGGCAATCTTGAATTGACCTTGAGGGCACATAGCAGAACACAGCACCTTTGATACCGAGTAGACCATAGAATCAAAAAAAGAGGAAGGCTCAAGTGAAACAATCATGAAGAGCCTCAAAGAGAAATGGAGGGACGGGGACGAAAAGGAGCTTCTCGAAGCCAAGTTAAGCAGGGTATGTCGTTTATAGGAGAAAGTGGAGACGGCGTATATTAACAACCGACCACATTATGGCTCAGAGTTGATGCTAGAGAGAAGATGAATCTTATTGAAATAACAGTTCACCTCTGTTAAGAAATCGGTGGAAGTGATACTGCTAGGCGGGAGAAAAACGCAAGCCTCGCCAAAATAAGAAAATGAATCTCTCCGGGAAGGGTTTAAAATTACAGGAAGCGGACTCGATGTAAGAGTCTATTTCACTGTCTGTTCTTCCTCGAGCGTGTGATGCAGGAGCTATTCAGCTGCCAATCCATTGCTTCAGTTTCTCCCTTATCCCATCCATCTAAGCATTGTTTTTGAAGAATGATCCTAATAATGGCATTCGAGACACCACTGCAAAAGATTTGGAAGTCAATTGAGAAGAGAGCCCCTTTTTCCTCTGTTTCCTAGTCATATTGTTATCCACTTCCACTTCTAGCGGGGGTCTGACAAAACTTGAACTTATCGTGGAATATACATATGCTCCAGCATATAATAATCAGAAAAGTATAGGCCGATCACGTAGATAGGCTGAAGTTTTCTAGGTACGAAATTATGGCATTTAATATAATGCGATCGGCATCGCGCTTCCGTCAGCCGTAAGGACATTTTTTCGACCATTGAGCTTCTCGTACAAGGCACCCATTGCAATATTTTTTGCATCCAGTACAGCATGCTTAGCGAGCCTCTTGGAAATCTTGTCCTGTAGGCAGCCACGTCTTCTGAAGCTCGCATCCTTTGCCAGCGCTTGTAGGCCCCTTTCTTCTGCATCACAGCTCGCTGAATTTTATCGGTCTAGACCACGCTCCTTTGAGCTTTCAAAATCCATTTTGAGTCTCCTACGGCATTGCCCTTACGTATCGTAGGACTACTTTCACAGCGCATCTCCAGGCCTGCTGGATCGGCCCTTATATGGGAATCTAGCTTCCAGAATATGGGAATCTAGCTTCCAGAATCTTCTACTTGAAGTCTTGTCTTCCGGAGGTCCGGCTCCTACAAACATCCTTCGTTCTTGTCCATGGTTTTTTGAAAAGAAATCTGGAACAGACCACGGCCTCACCAAAGGATATCAGGTCAATTCCAGAAAGGCACCATCACACATTTGACCTGATGGCCAAATAGAGCTCATCTTTTGTCGCTCTCAGGGCAGGCGGGCTGCTGTGCGTACATGGTTTTAAGGTCCTTTTTCGTATCTTTCCTTACAACCGTGATTCGGCCTCTGATCCCTTCGACAGGCGAGACAGAGTCTTTGTGAAACTCTGCTAATGTGATGGCAACCCCATTTTGCTTGATGTCTTCTCCATTATGGTAAAGCTCGACACCTCCCTTTTCCGACCTTTACTTCTTTATGGCGTGTCGTACTTGTTACTAGCGTTCCCAGTGAGCGACAT
This sequence comes from Haemonchus contortus, assembly GCA_000469685.2. NCBI lineage: Eukaryota > Metazoa > Nematoda > Chromadorea > Rhabditida > Trichostrongylidae > Haemonchus > Haemonchus contortus. The sequence continues at coordinate 19,608,400 of LS997565.1, read as the reverse complement.
CCATACACAGGACTTTGACGAGGTCCTGTGCCCCACTTGGCTTATCAACTGTTACTTGCTTTCATTGATCGTTTTTTGTGTTACAAAGGACTTGTAAACCGTTGTGTTCCATCAGACAGTCGTAACTAGAGCCACTCCTATTCGGTGTCGTATCGAAGTCCCTAAGGACGGAACTTACAGTTGTAGTAATCAGATAACTCGCCAATCCTACTTTAAACTTTGATGGGACTCTTTTGTACACAAAATTTGATACAGGACTAATTGCATGTGGTGTGTGTGGGTGTGCCGATGCTTTTGCCTATGATTAAGAAACTCGAACTGCTGCTATTCATCTAATCACTCATCAGAGATTCAACTGCCAGGCGAACAGAGCCTTGAATTGCAATCAGAAATGTTGTCGAATGATAGAAACATCATTATCAGATGTCGTTATCAATGGAACTTGTCTTCTCTATGAACGGATCTTATTACCCTTGCCTTGCAAGTCTACTTGCCGGCCCAATCAACTGCCGCCACTTCCTGTGACCTACCATAACGCCCTAGGTCGGTGGAGAAAAGTGTAGAAATTCTCAGCCAAAATCACTGACACACACATACACGGACCGACACACACACAAACACACTAACAAATCAAGCGACACGCATAGCGAGTTATTCGTGGCAGAATTCTGCTAAATTTCCGCGCATGACGCTGCGATTACTTTAGCACGTTCCATAATGAAGAATTATTGATGCAGCGTAATATTTGAGCACAGTGTTCACAGAAGCATCAGGCTCGTGATAAGCAGACTGTCGACTCTGATAAACTGTTTCGAGTGGGCACGTATTACAAGTCTTCTTGTCGCGTTCTGCGGTTCCATCATCGAGATGATAGAATCACGAAGCGCACACAGCCCTCAAACTGCTGCGCTTTGCACATGTCAATCACGTAGCATGCAATGACCATACCTTAGACAAAGCTAAAGCGAGAATCTGGGTTCGCTTTTTTCAGATCTCGGGATTTTGTTTCTTTTAATTGTTATGATCGTATGCAGGCCTACACGAAACAAATGTTGATGACTGAAACGTCCCGCGAGAAAAAAGCACAACTCGGGTCTCACATAACATGCTTCAAACTTACTTACATGAGAATCCTAAAACGACGATTTGCGCTGCGTAAATTAACAATATCTGTGTTATGTACTGAAGATCCTAAATCTTTCAGAATAATAGAACAGTTTCTTGTCAACCAGAAGAAAAGTTCTGCCGCACCTCGTAGTTAAGAACAGACCGACTTATCATAGCTTTTCTTTTGCGACACAAGCTGATAAATGAACCATCCTTCGAGTTTCTCTGGTTGTTTTGCTATCCTTCTACACCCTAGATGTATACAACCCGCTATCAAATACAGTCTGAGAACGGATGAGCGAGTAAGTTGTTCTCTTATACCATTGTGCGGAAGAAAAGTTCATTGCAATGTTTCTACTTCAAATCTTGCCGTAGATCGTTAGTCGTTCCAAATAACGGATGATCTTACAAAGTTGAAGTGTATTTTGCTAGTATCCATTAATATTCTAATTCAGAATCCAGATCTACCTACTGAATCAAATTTTTGCAGAGATGGTCTACCATCTAGCCTTCAATCTTTCAGGCATAGTTCGTCTTCTTCTCTTTCAGTTCATAATATACCAAAAGAACCGTCCGGCTAATGCCGAACCTTCCTCCATCTGCAAGTTCTAGTAATCGACAACCCGCCACCTCTTTTTCATAACGAACGATGCTTTTCCGAACAAGAAATTCGACCCCTCATGTATAGCTTTGACACAGGACCCAAATAGGGAAGCTGGCATAAGCAGGGCAGCGCCAATGCTATTCAGGGTGTGCCGATGCTTACGCCTGTGATTGAAAGTGTCGATCGGTTCCTAATCATCTTAAAAATTATGACCCATTGAAGGTTCAACTGATAGGCAACCAAAGAATTGAGTGGTACCCACAAATGTTCTCAAGTGATAATAACACCATTATCCGATGTCGTTATCGCTAGACCTTCTTTCCTCCACGGACACATCATTAGACGAAAATCCCAAATTATTAGCGGTCGGATGAGCTATGTCGTTAATGATATAAAAATAAAAAGCAACATTGGTCCTCCACTGAGTTACAGACCTTGCTGGGTTGTGGTCGTAATTCAATATTCGTAATCATAAACACATCGTTAATTCCAGGCATTAACTTCAGTTGGTAAGTGCCCTTATCAGTCGCTATCAACTGTGACCAGTCCCTATCATCAGCCGTCTACGATCCCACCATAGTCCACATCACATGCCAAACTGTTAATGCCGGGTCATATTAATGCCATTATTATAATGGGTCTACCCTTTCGAGGATTTTCCTTATCAGTTTTATCAGTTCCTGGCCTGGCACCCACCGCTCTCCATCCAGTCATCACCAAAGCGCCAATGTTCCGCAGTTAATACGAAAAACGTAGTGTCTTGGTTTGACAGCTTACTATCAGCCGGTACCAGTAGTCATCAGCTCCCGCTACCGAGTACCTTCGATCCTGTCACATTTACATCACCTGTTAAAATTCTACGATTCCATTATTAACAGGGAGTGCATTAAAGTTGTAGTGGCTCTCGCCTTGTACTTGTAGTTGTAGTGGCTCTCGGCTTTATCAGCTCTTATCACATGTTAGCTGTTCTTTACAACATTCTTCTAATGTACCTTCCCATCCCACACCACATAGTAGGTTGCTGAAGATTCACTGTTAACATGAAGGGCTTTATAGACCTATTGGCTCACTCCTTCTGTGACTTCTTATCAGTCCCTGTCAGTTGCTATCATTCCCTGTCACCAATCATTAAAGGTCCCTTCACATCCAACACCACCTTCCAAAGTGCCAAGGCTTCACCGCTAATACGAAGGGAGTTTCGGATACTGTAGCTTTTGCCTTTGAAGGCTCCTTATCAGTTTCTTTCGTTGGTTGTCGCTTCCTATCACCTGCCATCGGTGTTCCCATCCTGCTCCTATCTCCCTTTCAAATTTGAATACTTACTTTAGCTGCGATGGGACGGGTGTTATCAATTTCCGGTCGAACAAACACACGCACATACACACACAAACTCACCAACAGACACACTTAGCCGATTATGTAAGTATTTATAGGATCATTTTCTTGCACTTACACTATCACGTCTCACCCGCCTCCCCCTAGCTTTTGCTCCTCTTAAGCTGACTGGATTACAACCTTTCCGAGCAGCAATCTTTGAATTTCACCAGCTCGTTTACTTTTTTTGAACTAATCGCCAAAGTTTCTTCAGTCAATTTGAAAGCAACTCTAGCAGAGACGATGAGTGGTTCGAGACGTGCTGCGATCCAAACCAAATAAGGTCCTTAAAGAAACTGCCGTATTGGAGTGGTCGAGGAGGACATGCAATCAGCACTGTAGTATCACCTGTATCACCTGTGGTTACGCTGATCATCGTCTTCCTCGAAATTGCGCAGTAACGTCTCCATCAGTCCCTGTCATGAGCCAGACTGGTCCAGTAAGTCGTCCTCGCTCCAGGGGCACGAAGCGATTCTTTCGTCCAAAGATTCCATGAGAAAGCCTGACCAACTCGTTGGCGGCCGTACTCACTGGCCGTTCGTTTGATGTCCCGAGGGATCAATCAGTAACCGCTGTGGTCCAACGGTCATCACTATATCGCATAAGTGTCCGGTCCGCCTGAAATTCATTGGATGACGGAGCTCGGAATTCCGGATTCCCTTCTGTACTTGGAATAAAAAAGGAAAATACCGTCCTTTCTCAAGCGCGTTGACTATCACTGACTGCATGTTCATCCTGCTTTTGTACAGCCAGGTCTCCGAGACATACCTTAAAGGAGGAAGGACACGTGTCGAAGAGTTTAGCGCAGAGCCGGATGTTCTTTGTCTTCTTCACAACGGTGCCTTCCCTTCTGCTCAGCTCTGCGGAGCTAGGTCGTTCATCATGTTGACATAAATACACGTAGCTAGAGCATTCAGAGATATTTGCTCTGTTCAGCGTGAGAAGAGCAGTAAGAATCATTTTATTTCTCATAAACATCGCCTATGTTAGGTTCAGCTGTGAGCCGATCTTTCCACAAGCACTGCCAAACTTGGCTGGCATCCGTTCCGCTTGTTCTATGTTGTCTACAAAGCGGAGATGATGTAAGTAACAGTCGTATAGCCCTATCGGACCCTCTGTTCATGTTGATAATGACTCCTTTACAGGTTGGACGTCCGGACTTAGATCCTGGATGTGAAGTTGTGTTAGAGCTCACGAAGCTTCCTTATATAAACATGGAGCACCCTAGCTGCAAAGGGCTTTGATTACCACTTCTGTTTCGACGGTATCAAAGACTTTCTTCCAATCGATGAATGTAAGACATAACGGCATTTTTTACTCACGCAATACTTTAGTAAGTCTTGTAAGAGAGTGGACATGATCAATTGTACTAAAACCCTCTTCTCTCCGAAACCCTGCTTGCTCGCATGGCTGTCCCTCATCTAACATTCTGCCAATCCTGTTCAGGATGACGTGTGTAAAAAGCTTGTATATTACAGGTAGCAGGCAGATTGGGCGATAGTTGCTAATATCTTCGGGATTTCCCTTCTTGTACAGCAACATAGTCTCTCTAGTATTCCAAGTTGTGGGCACATTGCTCTGCAACCGTCACCGTGTGAAGATCCTCTCTAGAGTTCTGATAGTCCGTGTTTGAGACCGAAAGGGGTTTCTGAGATTAATTCCTTGTAATTGTGTTATATCAACAAGCTTTTTTTTTGAGGAAATCAGCCTTCCACGCATTGTTCCCACTACAGAGAATATCTGGACAAGTATGAATTTATGGCGCCCTGCCATACCACCGATCTACAAGCAAACCGGCATTCTGTTTTCTCTTGTATATTGAAGATGTTCGTGTGGTGTATCACTCATATGACTCGCCACGACTCTCTTAGTTCTGTATCTAGAACTCTCAAATTTATTAGGGAAGGCTGAAAAAAAACCATGTTATGTAGTGCAGGTGTTAGCGACCGCTAGAGCCTAGAAAGAAGCAGGCCACCTCTACTGCGCTCGACAACGTCGGGCGACGTGCATGATTTCTCTACCAAAAGCCTGAACACTCTGTAAGGGGTACGAATCACATCCGAGCTCACATGGTACCAGCCGAGCTACCCAGCTATCCCATCTAGTGGGAGGCGTTAACAAGATTCCAAAGACTCTTAATGCGACAGAGGTCACAATTCCTTGGATAAAAAAAAGGGAGGAGACAAAATGGTGGCACCAAAATTGGCCGCTCTAAGTATCCACTCATGCACAAATAACAAGGTAAGAAATTTGAAGGAATGAAAAACCACACAATAGAAAAGATAAAAAGAACTCATCGAGAGAAACTACCGACCATTTGCTGTCCTCAGTTCTCTCGTGTAATGGCTCCAATGAGCGTTCAGCAAGCCGTTCTCACTCAAGGAATAAAGACTCTATGGACAAGGACTGCTGCTTCATTTTCTAGTTTTCTTTTTGTATGTCAGCCAAGTCGCCCTTGACCCATTCATCCAATTTGACTAGTACGTGTTATCTTCTCTTTGAGCTAGCTGCCGTGGACCAAACGCAAATCGTATGCCCCACTGGCATCTGCGGCCTTCAAAAATCGCGGGCTGAGGCGGCGGCCGCATGACCTGTTTCGACGGACGGATCGAAGCGCATCCATTCTTTTTACTTTGATATCATTTTCCACAAAATTTATTCTACCAATGGGCGGCGGTCTCGACCAATGTTTTACATACCTCATTAAGTTAGTATATTAGATAGCTAAAAATTTGGGCCATTTGACAAGAACCGGCACATGAACTGTACTTACCAAAGTAACACGACTGTGCACACGGCGGTGAAAATGTAGTTGGGGGGGGGGGGAGCGTGTCAGCGCCCTTTCGTCTCGTTGCTCTGCGTCTCTGACCCAGACGGCAGAGTACCCAGAGACCGCACTGGAGCGCGGATATGGCCTCTGATAGTGATAGGGAACGTATTTTTCAACAAGGGGAGGACTCTGGGGTGGGTGAGAAGTAAACGTCGTGCAAAAAGTTGAAATGATTTAGAATAGCTCTTCATCAACAACTTAAGTCGACGCGTACGGTGCGTCCACGGTGCGCAATTGACTTATTGCAGAGTTTGGGTTATGGGTCCGTGCTAAAGAACAGCTAAAGTACAGTACAGTGCTAGAGGAATATTTATCCATAACGTCGGCAATATGTCATAGGAAGAACATTGAATGCAATGAGAGAATTGCGCAGTAGAAGGTGGAAGGGCGAAGGCCGTCGTCGGTGGGGCAGCGTCCAGGGTCCATTGGTGTCCGATCCTCTCCTCCCGAGTGTTGCTCGAGCCAGCTTTTGTACCGCCGCGCCGCCGCCTCCTGTAATCAGCAGAAATCATCGGAGCAACAACTACCCTGCTGAGCCTGACTATAACTTATTGATTTTTCTGGTGCTTTTACTTGGATGCACGGCCTGAAAAGGTAGTGTTAGAGGCTACGCTTTTCTAAATGTCTGAGAGGCGTGAAGAAAACTGAGTTTACGTACCGGTGCTATGAAATGGACTGCTTAGAGGAACAAATCAGGGAGTGATGAACGGCCGACTATGACATTCCGTGAAGCGGCCCAACGAAGTAGACGTGTCCAATTTGAAAGGGATCTGAGTGCCGCTACGTGTCCGAGAATAAACAGGGTATGCCGGCACCTTGTGAGCGCGACATTCATGCGCTCGATGTTATCAAGGAATTCGCCGGAAGCCTGGTCCAGACGGGTGCGAGTCTTGAGTAGGATCACGATGTCCATCTAGTGACCTTGCACGGAATCTACGGTGTAAGGACGAATTCCCATGCGTTCCGCCGGCTCCTCCAAAAGTCGCTGTTGATCATTGTTGTCGAGTAGTGATTGGGTCAGTTCGACGCAGCAATCCGCTTCCTCCTGGTTTGAATGTGACTGCGTGTAAGAGAGCCGGGACGATCCTTCTACGTTGATGACTACGAGTGAAAGTGACGGGTTTGGCAAGGAGAGACGGTTGATGAGGAGCGTTCGCTGCGAAGCCGGGGTTCCACTTATGAGTCGTCCTCCGTACACCAGCATGTCCGGTAATTCGTTTAGCGCTGGGTGCGCTCGAAATGTGGTAACCAATGGGGCCAACGGTACGTCCTTTTGCAGCAGGATTTCCATGAGCCCCTTACTTCCTAGCCGAGCAGCCAAGATCGATCTAAGGCAGCGTATATGCGGTTCTAATTGATAAACGTCCCCGATATAGATCTGCCGTGCTTGCGGGAAGTCGGCGGTCAATGCTACGAAGGCTGGTTCGGGGATCTGCGATGCTTCATCCCCTATGATGATGCGGCAGTCAGAAAGACTATTGTGGGAGAGTCCTCCCGGTTTCGTCGTCTCGAGTAGCGAAGAAATTGTGATGCATAGGATGGTAGGGAAGCGGACTCGGAACATCATGGTGACCACCCGTTCGGTTGCGAGAGAATTGTGGTTTTCAGCAATTCGGTTCTCCTCTCTCTCCTGATCGGTCATATGGAGAGTCGCTTCCGGGTGAAAAAGTACTCGTTCTATCGGACGACGTCCGCGGATGTACTGTTGGAGTCGTTCCTGTTCCTGGAGGCCCAGTGAGTCGGAATAGTTGACCAAAAGTCCGGTAAGAATGCGATGAAGGTCGACTGCAGTCGTTGGAGCGCCTTCCTGTAGAGCCGAGTCTGCCACAAAGCGGAGTGCGGTGACGTTGTGTTGGTTCCCGGCTATTGCTAGTAGGGTGTCTACGAACTGGGCGACGGCGACGTCGGTGGTGGCCGTCGCGACTATCAATTGACCGGGTTCGGCGAGTCGGGCGACGATGTAGGCCCCCACATCGGTTTTTCCCGTGCCATAGGCTGCTTGGATTGCCAAAAGTGGAAGTGGGCTGGTGCCCATCCGTACTGCCTGGGCTTGGTCCTCACGTAGTCGTATGAAGCCCGGAGCGCATATTCCATCCGTTTCAACAAGGGAACCATAAAGGCAACGATGTTGAAATGCCATCTGCTAGCATTCTTCTGCAGAGACTGCCAAGTGGGTCTCGGTGTGAGGCTCATTGCGAGCCCGAAGAAGCTGAACGAATGCGTAACCGAGTGACGGACGATCTTACAGAACGAGGCCGGTGAGGAATAAAGCTGCGTATTTAGCCAGTAGACGTGAAGAGTAATTCGATGTGGTGGTGTAAGTTGAGTGGGCAGAAGCCCGGAGCAATTTTGCGGGCCCAGTAGTAGGAACGAAGTAGAAGGGCCTTCTGAAGGGCATAGCCAGGTTCAGAGCCAGCCGTGCCTGGCTCTGAAAGGTAAGCGAGAGAAAGCACTAGACAGAACAGCAAGCGGACGTCCGGAAGAGAAGTGGTGGCCGATCCAGATGGTATATGCGAAGGTGGGTTATCTGCGGTTGTTCGAGCCCGAGCTAACTCTTCGTTTCGACGGAGCAAAGCCTCTATGCGTGCCCGAGAGTTTTCGAGTTGGAGACGAGAGTCGTTGAGAGAGGTCGTGAGCTGGGCGATGCTGGTATGGGAGTTGTTGTACCCCGTGGTCGGTTGCGCAGGGCCGACGGGGGGGGGGGGGATCGCAGCACAGGATGTTACCCTGAGGTTGGGTTACGCTCACATAGTTGTTTTTGCGAGCTGCAGGTGGCCTAGACAATGCGCGCGGTTGCGAACGGGAACCTGAGATGCGTGAACGACGTGCTGACGGGCAAGAAAATGCGAAGTGTCCAATACCGTTGCAATTGTAACAGCGGACTTCCTCCGTGGCGGGGGGGAGCTCGTGGTTGAGGTGGTAGCTGTTGACACCACGGGAAGGCCTGTGGGGCAATCCGAGGTCTAAAAGGATTGCTCTGTGGTACTTGCTTCTGTGATTGTGGCGGGCCTTTGTGGAAAAGGTTGGGACATCACCTGAACCGATGCCGGTGTCGGTGCCGGGTGGAGCAAGCGTTCTGCCTTGCTTCACTCAACAGCTATTCTACCGTTTGCGTCTTAGTAACGGCTTGTTCGAACGTGGACTTGTTGTCCAACTTGACGAAGTAACGCACTGCGCAGGCGGGCGACGAATTTTTCCAATACACGATCCTTTTGAGTCACAGGGTCCTAGCCCGATGTAGCAGCGCGAACTAGGTGAAGGACCCGATTGGCGAATGTTGTGCATGATTCGCCGGGCTCTTGACGGCAGGCTGATAGTTTCTGCCGAGCAACGTAACGCTGCTTTGGACTTTCGAAAAATGCGGTAAGGTGGGAGACTACCGCCGAATAGGAGCGTTTAGCGTCGGAGTCGAGTTCCTCCACCTTCTCCCTGGCTACGCCGTCTAGGTGTCCAATGAGGTGTTCAGCCTGTTGTTCTTCGGTAAGGGGGACCGGGCGCATGCGCATGATATCTTCCAGCCGGCGCAGCCGGCGCAACCAGATGGAGAACTGCACGCCGTTTTTGGAGGCTCCGGAGAAGGTAGAAACTCGTAGAGTCTGATGGTCAGGCTGGATCATCGCAATCGCCAGCAATCTGTCCTAGCGTTGCCCCACTGCAACGAAGGAGTCATTGAGTTTCTCAGGGAGGGCTGCGTTGCCTTCGTTGATCTTACGAGTGAGTAACGCCGCCGTAGCACAGGTATCGCTCCAAACTTGTGACAGGGCAGACGTCGTGGCGTCACGAAGGCGATTGACGTCTCTGCCGTGGAGAAGAGCGTCATCCCGTATGTCGTCGAGACCGGGTAGGGAGAGACGGGTGACGGTCTCATCCTTCTCAGAAAGCTGGGCATGAGCCCCCGAGGGTAGATGACGGAGATGATATGGGTATACTGCGAGTAGCCGGCATAACGGCGGATAACAGCGGAAAAAGGTGGTCTATCTGCACCAATGGTATCCTACTTATATAATCGGCTAGCGTGTGTCTGTTGGTGTGTTTGTGTGTGAGTATGTGTGTGTGTTTGTCCGACCGGAAATTCATAACTCCCGTCCCACTGAAGCTAAAGCCCTGAAATTTGAAAGAGAGATAGGCGACACGATGGGAACAGCGATGGTAAGTGATTGGAAGTGATAACAATCGATAGAAAGAGATAAGGAGCCTTAAAAGGCAAAAGCCTGAATATCCGTAACTCCCTTCGTATTAGCGATGAAGCCTTGGCACTTGGGCAAGTGGTTTAGGATGTGAAGGGACCGTTAAAGATTGGTGACAGAGAATGATAACAAGTGATAGGGACTGTTAAGAAGCCACAGAAGGCGAGGGCCTGTAGGTCCGTGACGCGCTTCCCGTTAATAGTGGAATCTTGGTATTTCAATAGGGTATGAAAGATGTCACAGGATCGTAGGTACTCGGTGACAGGATCCAGAACGGTTGGTACCAGATCAGGAGCTGATAAAACTGACCAGGGCTAATGATATCCTCGAAAGCGTAGGGCCACTATAATAATGGCATTAAAAGTGGAGCTTTGACAGTTTGGCATGTGATGTAAACTATAGTGGGATCGTAGACGACCGATGATAGGAATTGATAACAGCTGATAACAACTGATAAGAGCACTTTCGAACTGAATTTACCTCCTGTGGTATTTGCGATGTATTTATGATTACGACTATTACATAGATTACGACGCTCCCAGCAAGGTTTCTAACTCGGTGGAAGATCAAGGGTGCTTGATGTTTTGATATCGTTTACGACAAAGCTCATCCGACCGCCAATAATTTGGGATTCTCAACTAATGATGTACCCGTGGAGGAAAGAAGGTCAGTGATAACGAAATCTTATAATGGTGTTATTATCAATTGAGAACATTTGTGAGTACTACGTAATTCTTCGGTTGCCTATCAGTCGAACCTTAATGGTTCATTATTTTCAAGATGAAGAACAACCGATTGACACTTTTAATCGTAGGCGTATTCGCGGGCATGTGGTGCACGCATTGTGGCGTGCGGTAATAGCCCAACTGGTAATATATAAGGACGGGCGCGCGTGGGTGAGGCTCGGATATGCGAGGAATCATGCGTGATGTTATGAGAACTTTATCTTATCAAGGCCGCCATGGGAATGCAAAGATGAAGGTTTGCGATGACGAGTCGATAAAAAAAATGTTGTGGGAGTTGTCGGCCTTGGAGTGTTGCGTCGAGAAGATAGCAGGATTCTAGCGTGGGACTAAGAAAGCGGTGATATGCTGCCGCGTCTATAAACAATCACAATCCAACAATCCTGTTTATGAAAGATCTGCGCATTTGGCGCTCAAACCCTATAGAAGGCAAGATCCAGGCGCAGGAACTGTTCATATACCGTGTTCATCTTCATCCGTTCGAGATTCAAGGACGTGCCGTGTTCGGTAGTCGTGCCATTGCACAACGTTAAGGATCCAAGTGCAAAAGGATGGTCAGGTGTCAGTACCTCGGATTGAAAGTCTAGAGCTACCAAAACAGGCAGAGCGTTTAAGACAAAGGAGATGGTCCAGAGCAAGACGTCCAGTTCCCAAGTCGTCTTCATGTAACGCTTGGAAGGGCCCATAACAACGTCGTTTGCAATTGAGGACCAAGAAAGGGATACAAAAGTGACCACGCGATTTCGGAAAGATGAAAGCCCAACGGCGAGATCCGACAAAAGGGCGACGTCATCAAAATAGCCAAGGGCGGCAAACACTATTTGGCGCGGCCACGGGTGAATCAAGCGGACGTTGCGAGTACCGAAAACCCTCAACTTTTCTGTTGAATCAAGTTGGATGACTTCAACAGTCCCTTTTCGGGCTGTAATGTCAATCGTCGGGAGAAGGTTAAGAGGAGAAAGGACATAGAAAAGGATTGGAAGGATGAAAGTGGCGATAAAAGCGTGAGGAGCGGAAGACAAAAGGTTATCTTGATGTGAAAGTCGAAGCTAATGTGAAAATGTGAACATTCTGAGTAAGGAGATTAACTGAAATGATGACTACTGAAAAGAAGGATAATAAAGTGATTTTGACAGGAACAAAAATGCTGTGAGGCGGTAATGGAGAAAATCGGTCCGTACGGCTTTTTAGTTGAGGGAGAGAGAAAAAAAGAAGAAAAAAAACGAGTCTTCAAAACTGTTAACGATCTCCGAACCTTACGTGCTTGAAGCTATTGGCGTGCCATACCATTACCAACCCGCGAATACCATGCTGCGAAATAAATATCCAAAAACGGCCGAATAATCTGCTTGTAATGATGGGAGCTTTATGCCTAGCGAGAAAACTAATTCTGTAAGTTTTCTTTTTACGTACGTCTCGAAAATGAAGAAAAAAACCCAGGGTTCGTTCGCAAAAATTCCTCCACCCCTTCTCCAACGGATGCGTCAAATAGGTGACCACTATGTCCCTTGGTCGAGTCCACCAGAGGGCAAAAGCAAAAATATTAATATAAAAAAATAATAAAAAAATATAAAAAATAATAAAAAACATTAATGCTAAAAGAGGAATCTACATTTCGGAAGCGTCCGTGGGGACGTTCAGAGCAAAAAAGTGTTCCAAAATAAGAAGTGGGTGCAGTTCGCAAATAGAAGGAAAGAGAATAAAAGGGAGAAGCCCCGAACGCTGAGCTCAGCATGAAAGCGTTGAAGAAGACATTTTAGAGTTTCATAGTCAAAGAAATAGACGAAAAGTTTACTAAGGCTGCCGCATACTAAGCAAAGTAATGAAAAGTGAAAAAACCATATTGAAGAGGCTCGGCAGCCGCTTTTACTATCAGGTAAAAAGAAGCTAGAGGAAAGAGAAGAAGGGCGTTTATTTTGGAGGCACAGCTGTGGCCATCAGCTGTGTCTAGAAGATGCCCAAAAGGAACGATCAAAGAATGTCGAGGTAAAAAGGAGTGCAGAAGAAGCAAAAAAGGACTGACCTTCGCCAGCGGCACCGCTTCGCTGCTACCAGTTTGGGTTATGGGTCCGTGCCAAAGAACAGCTACAGTACAGTACAGTGCTAGAGGAGTATTTATCCATAATGTCGGCAATATGTCATAGGAAGAACATTGAATGCAATAAGAGAATAGCGCAGTAGAAGGTGGAAGGGCGAAGGCCGTCGTCGGTGGGGCAGCGTCCAGGGTCTATTGGTGTCCGATCCTCTCTCCTCCCGAGTGTTGCTCGAGCCAGCTTTTGTACCGCCGCGCCGCCGCCTCCTGTAATCAGCAGAAATCATCGGAGCAACAACTAGGCTGCTGAGCCTGACTATAACTTATTGATTTTTCTAGTGCTTTTACTTGTTACCTTACTAAGTCTTCTGAGCTCTTACATCTCAGCTCTTACAGCAGTCAAACTCCTTAAGTTTAAGCCATTCCACTCTTTTCTACTTTATCGCAACTTTCTCTTGTCCATACACTACGTTTACTTCTCACCCACCTCGGAGCTCCTCCCCTTGTTGAAGAATACGTTCCCTATAACTAGGGGACGTGCGATTCGTGCGATTCCGGACGCGCGCGGCAAATTGTGCGGCGAAATTCGCGATGATTCAAACGACTCCTGCGCCTATTATTGGAGCACAAACTTGAAGTAGAGTACTTTAGTAGGGTCGGACCATCCTACCAACCTACTTTACTTGAAATTTGGGCCCCAACGATAAACGCTTCAGTCGTTCAAATCGCACCGAATTTCGCCGCGCAATTTGCCGCACGCACCCAGAATCGCACGAATCGCACCACACCCCTATCACTATTATATACCAGATGCGCGCCTCAGTGGCTAGTTTCAGAGTTCGACGACCGTCCGTCCGTCCGTCCGTCCGTCCGTTCAGCGCGTGCTGCGACGGCGGTCGCTAGAGTAGTGTTGACAACACTGGATCACGTGCCAGCGCTGTCAACACTACTCTAGCGACCGCCGTCGCAGCACGCGCTGAACGGACGGACGGACGGACGGACGGACGTCGAACTCTGAAAGTAGCCAGTGTGGTCTCTGGGCACTCTGCCGCCTGGGTCAGAGACGCAGAGCAACGAGACGGAAGGGCGCTGGCATCCCCCAACTACATTTTCACCCACACGGCAATAGATGAAAATGAATTGGGTTCTGCAAAAAAAAGTTGAAATATTGGGTATACCATGTGAACTGTTTAATGATAAAAGTGATGCTGTAGTGTTTATTGGAAAAATAGGTAATTATATAGTCGCCGGTGGAACGATGGCTGCCTTCCTATATTCTAAACATAAAGGTTAATAGATAAAGTTTATTTATCCTATCTGGCTTATTATAACACAATAAATCAAAATGTAACAACACCGTACATACAGAAATTGCAGAGCGTTAGAATTAACTACAAACCAAAGCCCCTCTTGGAGGAAGCTCCCTCATAGGGCTTCATTGCACTAGGACTCTTGGTAATCATTAGGTAATACAGTATAAGATATTGTCCAACTTGGAATGGCTCTTACGGTGCAATATAGAACGAAATGGTGATCCTTCGAATGCAATTTTACAAAACGCCCTTTGACAGAATGCCTGTAAATACATTCTCAATACAGTCAATACACCACTAGAACTGACCCAAATGTTTATATGATGATTATTATATTGAAACCCTTTTTTCAACTCATATAACTTCGGTGTCTAATCAGAGATTTTTGTTACAGACGGCGAATGAGGTAAATCCTCGCTTGAGGGTTCATGATCGAACTGAAATTGAATATCGATTCCACTTTCTTTACCTTCATGAAAATTCTCTTCCAGAATGATGCAGCTGCGCTTCTACATACTAGCTTTGCATACGAATGAAGCACTCTCATTATATCGAACTTACATGACAATCTAGTCCACAGGTACAGGCAGGCCCTCACCGAGTGGGAGAACGGCAAAACCGAGTAGAACTGACTTCCATTTTTCACCTTCCTATCAGGGGAGATATGCTACAGAGGAGTGATACAAATAGGTTTTCTGAAAAGGTAATCAGATGAGTTATTTAGATGTACGGGACTTGGGGATTCGAAGAATCTTCTTAGATGGCGAAGGATTAATACGACGTCGACGAGCCTAACCACTCCCTCTTTTCGTGCTCTCGTCCGCATTTTTTCCCTGTGTGAATGCATTGATCTTTGAATTGATCAACCCACACTCCAAAGACGAATTGCAGGCCCCTTTGCATATGGTACCTCTCAGGAGTATTATTGTGTGCTGTGTGTTCATGTTTTCGGAATAATCTGACTGACTAACAGATTCCGAACGTTTAGATGTGCTTTTCCTGCTACTTGGAACCGGAGCAATTTTTGGTGGAAGATCGAGTTCGAGCTGGCACTACAGTCGTGAACATACATCAGGCATAAGAGTAACTTCGATATCCAGTGTGATCACACAAAACCTCGATTTCGTTACCATCTGCAGGAAATTGATACTGTCATTCGAGCTCCTTTGCTTCCAAGTTGACATTCAAATAGTTCGGATCGGTAAATCTCAGGTGCATCAAGTGGTCAGAGTTCTGAAGAATTCGCCAATTATCGATTGCCTACTCGAATGGCGCCCAAACAGAACTGTTCGAATTAACTCTGAGAACTTCCAATACATGTGTCGCTGTTTTTTCTTCTTTCTTTCGCTCTTGCTTTTTTTGTTCTTTTCTTTTATTTATAAGTCGATTTCGAATTAAGAAATCGTGATTTTTTATCAATGATTTTTTGTTTGAAATGGAGGTGCACCATGGTAAATACTGAACCGTGCAAATTATCAGTCGCATTTCGGCACATGAAGCATTCCACAGGTTCTTCAACACCTACGATGTATTTGTAAAATGTGATAACTCAATACATACTTTGCTGAGCAAAGCGACTATCACTGTAGTCACTTGCGGTAGTGAGCTGGCGAAGTCGCTGCGCGCAGGTGGCCCAAAAGCCGACATGACCGGCTCCAATCAATCAGCTCAATACTGATGGTCACAAGCGTGAAATGCCAGCAAGTATTTGGCAGACAAATGAATGCGTTGAGGAATCAGCGAAAGGTATCAGATAATATGAAAAATTGATTGCGACCAATTCTAGGTCTCTATCCTGCCTAAAAACCGAGATACGATCGATTATGTTGAAATCGGTCCCCCAATGAAAACTTCCGAAAAACTTGATTTCTCAGATCTCCCATTCAACATGCTTCACGCTTACTAGATGTGTCTTGAGACGAAGGTCAACTTGCGTAAGCTCTGTTAAATAATGGAAAGGGTGTTCCTCGAACTCGCTAGGAACCACACCTCTTAAAGACACAGAATATTGACTGGACCCTTTGCAGGACATTCCCGAGTAATAATGTCGGTCAAAGGGGAGAGACAAGTGAAACGGCATTGCGACCGTGACCATCCCTGATCTAGCGACTGATTTGGCGGGGCCTGGCGGGAAAGGGCAGGAGAATGAAAGGAAGTTGTTCTTTGAGGCTCATCAAACTCCCGAAGGGCCGACCAACCGCCCCCACTGGGCGGCCACTACTTTTTCTAATAAAATTTTCTGCTGTTTCATTTCAACCGTTTGTGTTTTGTTTTCTATGTAATAAATCTAATCCTGAAGTGGGCACTTTTTCACTCTGCACATCGGGAGAGACTGGATAATCCTCACAATAGAAATAAATGAAAACTCGGTTTTCATGTCGAACATCAATGAAAAGAAAGATCAGTTAAGTCCCACTGTACGCGCCTTTTATAATTCCGGTTGAAATCGGATGTCTATTGAGGGCAACAAAAACAAAAACAGTGAAGAGGCAAAAGTTGTGCTGCTGTTTGCACATAAATCGTGTAAGGAACTATACAACTCCATTCGGGACCGCTTTTCGATGCTGGAGAAAATATGGTCAAGATTGTAGCGAAGTCGCTACCTCATACCTTGACAAGATTTGTTCCTGTTGGATTAATCAGCCTCACAGCCTAACACCGTGATGGCATGGACCCTGTCGAGCATGGGTGGTCACGGATAGACCACCTTGATCGCGCGGGAAAAAGACACTATATAAACCGCCAAGGTTGCCTCTCGGACACCTTTCGTCTGCAAGCCAAATTTCAACCGCACGCCGGTCTTCCTTTTATTCATCCTGATATTCCTGTGAATACTTCTGTTCATTACCTGTCCTGATTAATCAATAAAGTTATTGAATCTTTCCACTTCCATAATTCAGCAATGTCCAAGTCAAGATTTCCGAACAATATTGAACAATATTATCAATAAGACCCGCGTGGCAACTCTTCACCAACGTTCTCGAATCAGCGACAAAGATAGTTATGGATATTTGTGCTCGTGATCGATCTACAGGAAGGAATTAACAACGTCGTGCCAACAGGTACCGGCTTACCGGTAAAGCAGCTCAACCTGACAGTAAACAGGTCTGCAAGATTTGCAAAGACTGGTTACATTACTCGCAGGAAACCCACCAATCTCTTGGTGATACTACTAGACGCTTCGGAAGAGAACGCAACAGTGGAGTGTCGTGTCGCAGCAGCCCTAGCGAAATAGTAGAAATCTTGGAAAGGTTAACAGCTTTTAGGTTCAGCGTTGGACCAGCCATTTCCTGATAAATGTTTTCTGTGTAAATGTTTTTTTTTTAAATTAGTACTACCTACACACTATGCAGGACGCGCTGACACAGCTCCCGAAAGACTTACTTGAGTATGTCTACCGGGGTGGCGGAACTTCTCCCCGAATTCCCACGGCCAGCGGCAGTGGTTCCGTGACTACTGCAGTACCCTTCCAATGGGAATTCAACTATTCCCTCCATAGCGCGCGATCGAGCTTGGCGAATGCGACACGCCGTTTAGTAGAAGACACCAGACCCGTGCCTACCTAAAGCTGGGTTCTGAGACTATCTTCGTTGGCCATCGCCTTCTGAAGAGGCCGCCTTTCCCCTCCCTAATACTTCGATCTTGGAACCCATTTGAGAGAGCTACGTACGATACAGCATTCATATTTCTATCTTGCGTCTTGAAGTCGCTCTCTTTTTCTATATCTTCTCTTCTTCTTATCTCCGTCTATGCCTCAATGCTTCCTCTTCAAAAACCGATTCGCAAGTGAAACCGTCCTTACAACACCCACAACTGCTCAGATTCTGTGATTAAGCATTCCTTTTTATGGAACGGGGATAGGCGATATAAGAAGAGCATGTGAGGTGCAAATACCACTCAACCCGTGAATTATTCAAAGAGATATCCGTTGAGATGAGGTAGGCGAAAATAATCCACGGCTCACAAGTGGACCATATGTCTTTTCATAGCTATAGATCAGAACGGGTACGAACTGTTTCTGGGACACTCATTTGGGAAGTAATTTCGTCCGATTCATAGGCCTTTCTCTCACATTCATTCAGCCATGAGCAGAGATTACCCGGCCGCGCATGTTCTCCAGAGATTAAAGATTTCTGCATTTTTCAGCTGAACGGAAAGGACACAGCTTCAAAGACCTCACTCTCGCTCATCACTGGTGCGGTTGTTACTGCGATTTTAATGCTCGTCACGATGAAAGTATTCTGAGGAGTTGAGCCCCCGAATACCTCATGCTTTACTACTTATCCTTCTGATTATGCTGGGTGTCGACATGCATATAAGATTGTGCCCTGGATTTTTCCTAACTTTTCGCATTAACCAAACTGAAATCATAACAAATTCGGGTCAATTCTGCTGCTCCCAATCCTACAATCAGCGTTTTTGGGTCTGCGAATTCTGAATGAGTTTTTAGAGAGGAACAAAGCCGATGTTTGTTTTCTGGAAGTCTTTGTATTCGTTAGATCTTCCATTCGAGAAGTCCTGTACCTTTGATAAATGGTTGCAGAATGCTCAGTAGTGAATATCATGACTAAGCATTTTTCAAGTCTTCTTATTGCTCTTGCATTTGGGAATTCTTCGAATCAAATTACAACATTGAATCGAATACTCGAAACAACTCAAAAGTCTTACCATTCGCGACCTTATAATACTCTGGAAGCCCAACTTCGATAGGGGCTGAACTTCGGGAACTGCTAGCGGCTGAAAGGTGTAAGGGATCCTGCTGAGTAATCTCGTTGCTACAGATGATAGGCTGTGAAGGTATGCGTAAGAATTCTAATTTCTCTTACATTGCACTCCAAACATTGAATTCCACAGGATGTGATTGATGTGTGACAGAAAAAGGTAACGGCTGACAATAGGCCCAAAAAAGCTTTGATATTTTCCCACCGGATGATATTTGGCAAATGCATTGAACTTGCTAATGTGTTCATGAAAGCTACATCAACTGTAGTCCTGGAGTAGCCGACGACCATTTCGTCGTTTCACCTCGGCATTAATACCCTTCATCTCTTTGTGTTGGTCGTAACAGAAGTGCAAGGAACACTGATGTGGACGCAAAACAAATAAATAAATAACGTAAGCGATGAGTGTATGTGTCCCGTATGCAGCATTTCTGGTGTTCCCGTATGTGGGAACAGTCCTCTTCGGCAATTGCGCAGCCGGAAACGCTTGCAAATAGCAACAGAAGTACCGTCTGTCTGTGTATGTACCAGAAAGAGCTCGACATAAGCAGGGTGATCATACTGGTTAGTATGTAGTCATGACGATACTCTAGCTTTCCACTGTCGATCATTGGGGCAGTGCTAATGGGTAGACAGTTTTCTATTGGGTGGCTGAAAACTTCACTTTTTCGGGTTCTGTAATACACAGCAAGATGGTTGATTGGCAATTCCAAATTAACTGACGCAGCTTCATAGTTCACGTGGGCTGTCCTGATCGGCTGTCCTGTTCGGCTAACGCAGTCCTATTTTACTTATTACATACTTATTCTTCGGAATCTTTGCATTCGCATTTTCTCATCATCTATTTTTTAGTTTTATATTTGACCTTGAGTTCGAAGCTGGGTCATTCTTAATCCTACAATTAGTTATGTCGAATTGGGTCATGACAACCAGTGCGTTCTGTCAAAATCCACTATCCCCTGGCCCCTGGTCCTTTCCCTCCCTGAAAGAGTAAGCACTGATTTTAGTTTGACACAGAACAGCAAGGTTTCAGATTAGGCTACGATCCTGACAGTGACCAGAGGCATCAAATATTATATCAGAAAGGTTGTGAAAGTACCGTTTTTCGAGGGCTCCATCAGTTACAATTTCAGCGATCGAATCTACAGAGTTATGCAACAAAATTCAGCGAAAAGGGAAACTGAATGATAAATGCTGATAAAGAAAAAGGATTCTGCTATTAGTGGTTACGCTCAGATCAACCGCAGCCATGAAAAGTCACTAATACATGCTTTGCTCCTGGGTTACACCCTGTCTGTCTTGAAAATAATTGAGTTTGTCTCATAAATTGTTTTGTATTTCAATCATTGTAATCAGTTTGCTCAGATTTACACAATACTTTTCTCAGATTTATTGGTTAGATTGAATCCATCTGCTTTGGTAACAATAACATTTTGTGGTGAGAAATAAAATGGAGTGTTTTGAGAACGCCTCATCTCATTCTCTCTATAATGAGATTACTATTAGAAGGATTACTTGTTTACAGCTACATAGTTTCGGTTTCTCACGCACATTAGGTTCTAGGCTTCAAGTAATGATCACATCTAAATCACGAATTCATTGGAAAACATGAGTATACCATCGCCCCGCTCTCCCATTAACACTTCTTCCAACATCGCTCCAGTAACCTTTTTTCTTTTGATGGAACCCCATCTTCAAAATGATGTCACGGCTCACGAAGGGGATTTATTTCTTATCTTACAGCTTATGGTGTTTTGCCATGCAATCCATTAATCATAAATGCAATGTAGTATTTCTAATTCTGGGTGCGACGGTGCAGGACTTCCTCTTGAAACTCGATGACTCTGATTGATGGTTGAACCCTTTAGGAGACTTGAATTTTCATAGCCATACTTATGCATTACTGGAGCTCGTGATCCTTCTACGGCTTTCTGTGCAAATTCAGTCAGCATGGATTGATGGACGCTGTGAAACTCGGAAATACGTAGGTTCCGATACCAACCTTTGCCATACTACCCACTTTGAGGTTCCACCCACCCAGGAAACCGACTACCTCTATTGGTATCTTGGTACCCACCATTGCCGAGTTGTATCCCATTGATGCCATTCAGGTGAATCACAAAGTCACTCATTACTCTACACTCCTCAATCAATAAGAGCTCTCAACCAATCACCTTCTCCTCTCACCGTAATGAAAATCTGCGGGAAAGATAGCAAAAATCATGGAAATTCACCCCGACCTACGCGGTACAGAGTGCACACAGCTAATAAAGGCACAGGCAATATGATAGGATAGTAGGATGTAAGGCAATGGAAGAGCAGCATGGCTGTGGAAATGGTATGGCTTTCAAGAATGCGACTACTGTTCCCAGTTCAAATTACATGGACAAGGCTTGTGTGTATGAAGATCGTTTACTCAGTGAGTTACTTTTGGAGTATCATCGCATAGGAGACATCGTGCTGGAAGATGCCGCTTTGTATTGGCCGGATATTTTACTCTTTGAATCCTGAGGTTTCATCAGTTGTCGTCTTTAATTGGAAGTTCATTCTGGAATTCCTGAAAGCCTTTTGCTTAGCCACAAATAATCATACCCTCAGAATACTGCTTATTGTGCGGAACACCGAAATGCACGTGCTCGGGGAGAGAACTCTTTTGCTGGGATGCTGAAAGAAAGCAAAAAGGTTTACGTATAATCCAGAATGGTAAAAGCCGAAGCGCCAAAAAGGAAAAGAAAAGAAAACTGGTAAAAAAGGAAGATACAGCGCCCGGAATATGATTTGTTTCGTGTCATAGTTCAGACGAAGTCACGTTGTCATTCCTTTGTTCCATTATGCTTATTAAAAGGTTAGCGACATCACATAGAGCGGTGATCTGTGCTATTGCTCTCATGAGAGACCGAGAAACGCTCCATTCGCACCTCACTGGGAACAGTACAGAGGCGATGAACGCGACTGGGATAAGGAACATTGGTTCTAGTTTTCCTTAGCTCAGTCTGCAACTGGAAGGAGTCCCTCTCAATCCGAATGGCTAATCTCTTTCCCTCCATATGATCCCCCTCATAAATCCTTTGTCCCTCAAAGCCCCCACAAAAAGCAAGCAGCAGTAGTAACATGATAGATGGCACATAAATTTAGACAATATTGTGTCTACGAAGCCTGAACGTTTTTCGAAGTTTTGAGTCACCGGACAATATTGATGACAGGCCAAAAGAACGCTGCCTATTTGATGAGCATCAAGAGCAACAGCTTAGAATATTGGGCCCACCTTGCAGGAGGTATGTCATGCCAGATCACATTGATATGCTCATTGCTCAGGGCAGTGTCAGTGTCACTTCTGAGACATGTGGCAGGAAGTTGTCATGTGGCCAAGGTTGAACACAACATCCTTTTGGCCGATCACTATGGCTCTCTTCTTGCTACTACTCAGAAAATTTTTTTTTTTGAAAAATTACTTGAGCTCCAAGTCTATTTCGCTTTAGTGTGGGGAGTAACACCCGAATGATCCCACAGCTGGCTTGCTCCTTTAATGAGACGATCCTATACATATCTTTTGATTAATTCCTCTATGAAACATCAATTGTTGGTCATCCAGGTAATGATCTTCTCCCGTATGTGACAGGGAGGGAATTCACCTGTTTATCTTGCGCTACTTTTGAACCTACGCTTAGCATATTACGGAAAGAAAGTGGCAATAGCTTCACAGAAGCTCTGATTGTTTCTGGAGCGATTCGTAACTTTCCTTAGAAGGACTGCTGAAGCATTCTATTCACTTGTACGCTCGTCAAATATCTGTTGAGAATATCATTTATCGACTACCATAATCGAGGCTCATCTTTTTCTGGTCACATACGGTTTCTGGCAATGATGCATTGCAACGAGAAGTATACAGAATAGCCTAAAAGAAACCTTGGAAGCGAGTAGTTGACTCAAGTTTTAAGTTTATTAGCAACAGAGTGGCTGGACTCGTAAAAAGTGAGATAGAATATGAAGGCAGGTGAGAGGCACTCAGGCCTTTAGGCATCAAGAAGACGAGAAAGTAGAGGTCACATATGTCCTGCAGGTACGAATGGGTTGTGTTCCTATACAGTAACTTCATAGGAACCTCCCAAACATTTCAGAAAAAATCTCGTCAGTGCAGAAACTTTAGGAAGATTTTTGGTGTACTACCTGGTACTATAAAGGCCCCGAGGTAGAGGGGGACATTGTGCACAGGGAAATACTTACTTGGGAAGGTGTGTCGGGCCAACAGCTATGAAGGGGAAGGTGTGTCGGGCCAACAGCTATGAAGGGAAGGTGTGTCGGACCAGCAGCTATGAAGTCATCCCAAAATAGCTTCACCAAATGACGGTTGGTCGATGAAGAATTAGCCAAGACTTGTTCTAAAGGTTCGAGTTGTGAGCAGGATATGTTCTGCTCATATGAGTTTTTATAGTATTTGTATAGCGGTTTCCTGGAAACATCCAGAGCATTCCGAAGGAAACTCAAACCCCGTTATGTGGCTTTTGGCAGATATGTTCGTAATGGAACGTATTGTTCTACCACTGGTCTTCATCATTTCGATTGTTTCCAAGCAATTTCAACAAACCCAAACCAGAAGACATTGGATCGGAAGCAGTGAATTTGCTGATTGTTCCAAAACATCTCAGCTGCGTTCTGATAGTTTTTGTAGGTGATTAAAGACGTGTATGGTTTGGCATTTCCTTGATTGTGGTCATCGTTTTTTCTTGGTTAATCAAGCCCTTCTAAGCTATTGTTGATTTCAATTTACTTTGCTGCCGATCGACTATCTCCGAAGTAGGTTTCTGGACTTTGTGAACTCTTGGAGAACGACTTGTTCTTGTGCTGATTTGGGCCTTTCCAAGAATTTACTACTTTATGCAGCTGACGTTTCGGCCTCTTCGCTTTCTTCAAAGCCTGAAAGTCTAGCTCATTCCAAGATTAGCAGAAAGTCGATCATGGTCCATTCTTAGTGGAAGAAATGTTTCCATTCCCACCGAACGCACAGCAAAAGTCCTTTCTATGTAAACTAGCTCTGTGCCGGTTAAGACATATCTCATTGCTCAGAAAATGACCCCTTGAACGCAGTATTCTTACATACGGCCTGTTTTTCATATACTTGTAAGGATCAGCCACAAAGTGATCTTTTAGACACATCTTTCCAGAACGAGGCTCATTTTTCATACCCTTGTAAGGATCTGCCTTAGATCTAACTTTCAGTAATCCAACAGAAAGTCGTAAATGGAATTCCTGTGTATCGAATTTCTCTCCATTAACTCATTCAGCACCCACAAAACAGCTGTCAAGACAGTGACACTGGCCACGATCACAATGGCTTTAGGTCTTCAGGAGTCAAATTACATTTACTCAATGAAGAAAATGTAGAAACACATACAAACACAGCAGAGCAGTAGGATCATTGACTTCCACTTGATCAGGATAGATCAAGTTTTTCACCAAGAACGCTTCGGTCTTGCTATACAACTTCTTTTTATGATGATCGTTGTGGAGACCCCATTCCTGAAACTACCTGCTTTTCCATTTGTCCTTACTTTTTGATTTTGAAATTCAAGTTCCCTATAACTATGATCAGTAAAATCTCGAACTTAGACTCGAACCGAGCTGCTCAAAGAGCTCATCTTTGCATGTGAAAGCCCGATAAATACTTCTTTCAAACCTTACCTCGAGATCTCCCAAACATTATTTACGCATGGCTTATGCCCTTTGCGGTTTCTCTACCAGGCTGCTTTCGGAGAATAAGGCGTGTTGTATCTGATGGCAACGGCAATGGTTGTTGTACATATGGGATCAAAAAAGTGACATTTCCAGAATGTTCCGCTTGCTTGACGGAAATTTCGTAAATTTTGTGCTGGTTTCGGTCTCCAAATATTTGTTTTCTTCAATAATTCTTCAGCGTATAACTTTCATTCCGTGTCATAGTGGGTAGAACTTCTCGATGTACCGAAGACCACGGTGGTCTTGCGGTGGTAAGAATTTTTGCTGCACAGACCACAGTTTATCGAATGGCATCTATGGGATTCTATTCCTGTTAGAAATAGGGACATGTAGTGTTACTCATATCCCTAGACGGTGATTTTTAGCCAGTTATCCCCCTCATGTTTGACTTCCGCTTCACGTACTCCTTTATGCTGATAGAGCTCATAGAAGTGTTAGTTTGATAAGGTTCCACCTATTCACCACTCACTCATCACTGTTCTGCCATGTTAGAAGGGGAACTCGTGTTGCTAACAGTCTTTCGATTCCGATTTGTCCGCTTACCATCTGTGTCTGATTGAGGCAGTCGACTGTAGGCCTGTCACCGTCGTGATAAGCTGTTGATCCTTCACCAAAACCTTCCCATATCATGAATTCGTAGAAAGAACATCGCTGTGGTTGCGGAGCTCGCTTCACTTGCTACTTCGTTTACCGCGTCAAGGGCGCTGGATTTTGGAACCAAGAAACATGCGGTTTACCAGTGCATCCGAAAACCTTAGGATGGCTTCTGAAAAGTAATGAACCGGGGCTATCTCGGAAATAGAATCTGACCAAGAGAGTCGCAGCGGAAAGATAGGGCTAGAAATAGAAGGGACTGGACCCTTCGCCATGTTGCACTCATCCATTGGTTTGAATATCGTTGACTCTGCTACTGGATAAGAAGTCAGAGAAAAGACATGCTCTAGAAAATAAACGCTAGAAAGCTGCTCTATAAATGGCTCTCTTGCCTCCTGAGGGCTGCGTGCTCCGCTTGCAGCTTTCTCGTATCAAAATACATAGGTTACTGCGCTAACGACCATATCTTTCACTCGAGCAGTCACAATAACTCCTACTTCTGGCTGAACACTTATAATCTATGGTATTTATCTTTTCAACCTCAAAACCGAATGTTCACTTTTGCTTTTCAGTTCTCAAATCATCTCCCTAGTTGCAAGTGCAATTAGTGTCCAATACTCTACGTTTGCTCGATGAGGGACGCTTCGATGCAATTCTTTCTTCTTTCGGGTCTTCAAGCTGGGAATGTGCGAAAGAAGTTAGCAGTCAGCTAAACTTGCGGCAACGGTCACCCCGCAGACGAGAGCAGCAGAAGGGGAAATTAGCTTTACTGAAGCTCACTTCGTCAGCCGTGGGTAACGTCGCGTTGGGTTTCTTATTCACGGTTGACGGAATGCACATTTTGAAATGTATTTGAAACTGAAACACTACTCCACTCTAGTCTCTAGTACAATACACTTTATTACTCTGGAGCAAATACTCTAAGAGTAGATTGTGGGAATGTGCATTAACCGAAACCTAAGGATCTTCAGGCTGGGCCCAGTGGACTTGACGACCCCATATACAACCCGTGAACCTGAGTGTTACAAGTAGAGAGGAGTTATGGAAGACTACTGTGAGGTGGGTGTTGTACAGAGTGGCTAGGTAGGCACTAGGGTTTCTTACAGAATAGCGAAGTTGCCTAGTGGGGATAACTTTTGATAGAAAGAAAATATCTACTCTAGAACATGAAAAAGCACTAAGTTGCATTTTAATAATGTTAGAATATTGATGTGAGGAAAAGTTTGAACCAAGGGAACCGCTTTAAGTAAAGGCTGAGGGGGTGAGCACCTGTGGCATATGTACTGACTGCGTAGGATTGCACAAAAATTGTCAAAAACTTTTTTCGAAAAAATGCATATTACTCTTTGGCTACTAAAAGCAGCAGCACGCAAGACGATAAACTGGTGATTCTATTAAATATTATTTCCTGTCGTACCGCTTTTCACCATAGATTTGCTCCAGCAGCGCCCTTGTCGAGGGTCATGATAGCCGGTGGATCGTACTTGCTCACTGGAACACAGCGTACCATCCTCTAATTCAGAGAAATTCGAAGAAAAACTTGACCGCTCTTGCGGCCGCCCCGCTGCTCGCTTGTAGTCTCGAGAGCTGGAGGCATCACAAACTCCCATGACTTCCGCCTTCGATTCCACCTGATCTACGATTCCTTAGCGTACGTAACCGCGTCCCTGATCTTATTTCGTTGTCGTAGCTTGAGATTCCGGATTTCCCTCTGCACTTGGGTGTATCAGGAAATTTCGAGCATTGTCTTTCCCACAGCACATTAAATCCCACATCACTGCCCATGCTCATCCTGCTTGCGCAAATTTCAAGTCTCGAAGCGTAAGTTGTGGCGGAAAGACCGCAGGATCGAATTGAACTGAGAGGAACAAAATTTGCTTTGTCATCTCCACTCTCGATGTTCTTGAATGCTCCCCACGCCGTGCGTTTTCTTCTGCTCAGCTCTGCGGAGCTAGGTCGTTCATCATTTTGATTTCTCAACCGATGTACACGTAGCCATAGCATTCAATGATGGACCATTGGGCGTCAGGGAGAAGCGATTCTTTTTCATCTAACCTAAGATCTATATCGCCTTTGTTAGTTTCATTCTCAACCAATCTTCCCACGAGCCTTTCCGTATTCAGCCACAATGAGCTCTCGATTCTGCTCGATGCTAAGTGATATAAATACTGTTTTCCTACCCAAACGATCATGGTTTTTTAAATATTGCACTAAAAAATTTACGAGAGTGTCATTTTCAAGGTTTCTGAGTGGTATCGCTCTTTTAGAGCATTTTCTTCACAATAACCATGTCTGTCGGTGAAAATGTAGTTGTAAGAAGAGGCCAACAATCTTTTCTAACATGGAGCGCTAGAGAAGGAGGGGTGGTTGAGTGAGAAGATTTCCGGGATGGGAAGTCAGCAACTTTTCCTTATGTGCTCTAGCGCTCAGTCTTCGAAAAGAGCCCTTCCCTCCCTCTCCACAACTGTTTTTTTACCTGACTTACTTGTAAAGTGGAAAGGTTTTGGCTGTGATGTGTTGTTTAGCTCAAGTGTCCGCATCTAATGAAAGCTCTACCTTGGTCACGAGAGGCTTGACATACCGCGTATGTCTCGACGGTATTTGGGCCCTCCTTGAATCAACTCAGAGAGCCTTGTGACAGCGTGGGGATGACCCATCATATTGAACTCGATTGCGCGTATAGCCGTCCTTAATCTACTGTTCTGGCAATCGTGTTGAGAACGACTTGTGGGCAGTGTGCATGGATCACAATCAGCGAGTATTGGGCGGTGGTTGACAATGTACGTCTGATACCTGGATAAAAGGGTAAAGGATAAAGTTTTTGGCATTATTCAATCCCGTCTGAGGGATGCGCCCCGCACTCGACTTCCATTAAGAATCGTAGTGGCATAATGAGTGCGTATGTGGCCTATACAATGACTTGCGGTGGCCAGCCGATACACAAGTCAGTGCTTTTATCCTCCCAGACAAGTCTGGTACCAATTCACCGTTCCCGGAGGGAAGGAAGGCTTGGTTGGCCTTGGCGGACAACGATCCGGGATTCGAACTCCTGACCGTGCTATAGTGCACCACTTGCCACTACACCACCTCCGCCCACCTGATACCTGGATAACCCGTCTTATCCAGCAACGAAATCTCGCTAATTTTCCACGACGATGGCTTCTTTCACTCCGACAGAAACCGCATGAAGAGCGGACCCCGAGTTTTGAAGATAACGACGGAAGCTTCCAAGGATGTTTTGCTAAAGTCCTATGAGAACCGGGCGCCGTGCAGTTCTCCATCAGCATGGTGGAGAACTTCAACCAACATAACTCAATTCAATAGATGATTTTGCGTGAGATTTAATCTCCATAGCCGAATTCATAGCCAAATCAAGTGAATAAATTATCAAGCTGCTTCTGTTCTGCTAACCGATCCCTCGTTCGTCCAATCTCCTCTGAATCCGTGCTACAGATAATGAGATTTTTTGCGCCATACTCGTCTTTGCTTCACCAGTCATGAATAACTGGCTCCTTTCCCGTCCGTCGAGCTATAATTAACTCTTACTGCTATCTTACCAGCCTCTCGGCTCCTCATCTACAGCTCCTTCAACTTTGGTGTAAATTATGTACATCTCTGGTATAGTGACCACCAATTTTTCAAAGCGTTAAAACCATTTCAGAACCACGCGACAAAATTCCTACCGCCTACTTGAAGCAGGAGTCTCTCTATGAGATCCACTTAATCATCTCATAGAGCTAGTAGTCTTATCCGATCTCTTCCTCCTTTTCCTGTCATTGAATTACCAGTTAGCCAATTTTGAAGTTCCTGAGTCCTCTGGAATCCAATTATGGATTTCTTGACATTATAGCAGCCAATTCTGGCGTAGGTCCAGTTTGCCGTGCAGTACCTTTCAAAGGCACAGTTCACGACAATTTTGAGGTACCCGTTTTTATTCGAAAAGCGAAAGAATAGATTGAAAATAGTTCAACGGTAGTGAAGAAAGCGAAAAATTTTGATTTTGAGTAGAATATGACTTTTCAAAATTAAGGAAAAGAGAATTTGGTCGAGTTTGACATGACGGAAATAAGGTTGAAGGGGTATCTGGACGAGATAATTATTGCAATTGCACAAAGAGCTGACTATATCGAGCCAGAACTGTACAGAACTGTCTTACATTGTCGCTATGAGTCATGACAGTTGTTTGAACTTCCTACATGGGTTCCCTTGTGATCTGTGCAGCCTCTACAGTGCCGGTGAAACTCGTCCGAGAACACACACGGGCCAATCTTTGAGCCTTTATAACTCCCTAACTAGGCCGTTTTCCAATTTAATAGTACCATATGGGGGATATACGTGGGGGCCCCAAATTCATCCTGTGGGGGAATCTTAGAAACCATTTTTATCGTGAACTGTGCCTTTACCCATGGCCTGCAATAACTTTCCAGGTGATTTTAATGGTAGTGCGAGATATCAAGTGATCATATGCGCGAGCATATGCAGGACCGGGTCTATTCACCCATGATCATTGGACCACACCTCATTTGAAACCCCAAAACTCGTGATCTATAAGAGTCATTGATTAGGAAGCTATCGTGCGTGAAAGTTTCCAATTCGGTTTGTCGAAGAAGATCTCGAAATCCACTTTGACTCTTGGTTCATGTACTCGTGTCACGTATCAACGAAGTGATGGGCATGATAGGTCTCGCAATTGAGGAAATTCCATCACCGCCTTCATTCCGCGAGTCCGAGCTGCATCGGAATGCTCGAAAAAAAGAAACTAGCAGTTTCTTAGAAAATTCGCTCAGGGAGGTCGACCAAAGAAATACGAGCTGTCCAACCAATCAATACCTCAATTGTCCAAGCATTTCAAGTATTGCTTTTGAAGTCCGACACACTAGATTTTTGAATAAGATTCGTTCAGCACCAAGAAGGACCAGGGTAGGACTAGATTTCTACTAAGGGAGCTTCTCCCACTATCGTTTAGCTCTGGCTTATCTCTCCGATCTTTAGCATCTGAGATATCATGCATTGTGCAACTTTAGTCAGTTTCTCTGGGTTGCTGTCCTAAAATATTTCAAAGGATTCACTCTCAAAGATGAGAACAACCCGACAGCCAGTATTTTTCAGTATTGTAGCAGATGAGGTGAGCCGAACATTACGGTATCAAAGCATTTCTTCTCCTTCCCAACGGAAACAAACCTCAGACGGCTCGGGCCTGAGCGTTACCTTATAAGGGATGAAATCAGTGTTTCCTTATTGACCGTATGTGTATATACAGGGTGGGCCAAAATTATGATTACAGCGCGCGCTGACGTTCATAGCATATTTTTTCTGAGTTCATAACAATTCATTGAATTTCTTCCATTCCACAAGGTAGCTTACATTGTTACCTTTCTAATGATACTAAACTTTTGAAAGATTTTGAAAATAATATAAGCGTAACTAGTCCGTGAATCAAACGTTGCTTTGCATTTACAAGCACTTTTGGCACGGTGCATCTACAGGCGACCTAGCGTAACAAGGCAGGTGGTGCGTTCAACCATAAGACGCTCTCGAGAGTTGGGAACAATTGCAGATAGGAGTGGTAAACCAAGGAGATCTGTGGTTATATTTAGGGGAAGTGTTAAGAAAGCATGGCAAAGGTCTACGTAGCAGCAAAATTCATTCCGAGTCCAAAAAGGCTAAATGAATGGATATTTCACGAAATATTCTGCGTGAAATCGTGAAGCGTAACCTGCACAACGAGACCCTTTTACGATCAGAAAGTGATTTCTCCAGAGAGCAGGGTAAAGAGAAGAGAAAGGTTGGCCAACAAAAGCAGCTCTGTCACATCCGAAAAAATTGTCGTACGGAATTCCTGTTCACCGACGAAAAGATATTCCCAGTGAAAAAGGTGCTCAATAAGTAGAGCGATAAGACTCATATGAAGCTCAAAGGAATGAAAGTTATACAGCGCCTGGCTCACTGACTTTCTGTGATGGCCTGTGCTAGCGTCACCGCCGAGGCAAAGACACCGATTATTCTTGGAAATTATGGAGGGAAAGTTGGCTTGGAGACCTGTTTGATCTCTTCTTGCGCAACAGAACACTTTAGTGATCCGAACCGGTCATATTGTCAAGATGAAGCTCCTGACCGCAGAACAGAAATTGCCTAGAAATTTCGTGAAAGGGGTTCTTTGACTTCATTACCTTCGATCAGTGACCACTCTGGAGCCTTGACCCAAATCCCATGAATGTCTCAATGTGGTCAGCCTCTGAGATGAAAGCACCCTTCAGCCCAAACGAGAGAAGAAATAATCTCGAGAATGCTTAGCAAAAAGTCGGGACCACTTCGATGACCCTAGCTGCGTGCCACCGTCAATGCCGTCCATCGTCGTCTCTGGGGTTGGGCGAAAGCAGAAAGCAACAGATCCCAGTTCAAATGTACAGTTTGATAAGAAATTACTGATAAACGCTTTGATGAAATTGGTTTGCTCTATTGGCTTTCTATTCGTTTTCTGCGATGTGATGTCTGTGTAATCATAATTTTGGCCCACCCTGTAAAGATTGAGCTCCATCATGAGCTTAAGGGATACGAGTGATAAAACTTCAGGAGCGCTTCTTTCCCTCTCAAATCACAGCTTCCAAATCAAAAGGAAGCATTCTGGAGCCCAGAGGTAGTGGAGAGGTGCTATAATTTTCAAGCGAAAGGTGTGCAGACAGAGATACCAGCTGTGTTCTGATGTCGCCATGTCTTCCTGCAGCCATGGGAGATCGCTCTTCATAATATGACCACCAGCGTTCGTCTAATTGTTTGCCAAAAAAGTCTCATATCCCACAGTGCTTGTTTGCTTATTGGTTTTACATGCTCCATGATTTTAATTGGTTCCTTTTCTCATTTCTCCCATGGGTCATGAAAAAAGGATATTAAACGGCGCAGGGTAGGAAATAGCGTTCCTTTCCGGACGCATCACTTCTACCTCGACTCGAAATCAGGTCGAAGCCATTGCAACCAGTTAGCGAGATTATTTTGTAATCCGAACTCCAGTGGAAATCCTAATCATAGGCACCTAATAGAGGTGAGTAGGTCATTTTTGTGCTGTTGAGTAGCAACTGTCTGATGGAGTTACCTGTTTCTCTGGTCAAAACAGTTCCCATTCAGTGTCTTCAAATTAGTTTTTTCTCATATTGAAGCCATTTATTCAGCAAATGTTACTAACTCATTACCTATGAATGATAATACCACGGTGCACTCATCAGTCGACGGGCAGCCAGGGATTTTTCGATTATTCCGTCTAAAAATAGATGTGGTGAGTCAGTAAAAAGGCCGAATAGCACTGGAGCCTGGTGCTGCTGACCCTGACTGATAAGAATGGCCATCTCCCGAATTTGAGGGTAGCCCCGTTCTTGGAGGAATCGTTGTTCTGGGGAAATTCACTTTGTGCAAGGCAAGGACCTGGACGATAACAGTTCGAGTTGAGCAGGACACCTGCGCAAGCGAAGGAATCGCTCATGGTGCAAGGAGTGAGGGGGCCGAGAGCTGATGGGAGCCTGGACATGGACCCCAAGAATGATGGGTGATTGTGATGATAACCGAATTTTGAGGCATTTAAATTGAATGGGTAAATAACGAATCGCTAATGGGGAGATACAGCCACAGGAGCTCCTGGAAATGAAGTCTGGATATCAGGTTGTTGATGTCAAGGGATCTGGATTGATGTGAGCAACCCAGGCAGAAAAGAAGAAAAGGAAGCGACTTGAAAGGCTGTCTACCTTCCTTTTTGCAGACTTCTACTGTTTCGAGATCAAAACCGGCCGTCACTCAAAAACAGAAGCCAGGGCCCTGGTCTCCCTATTCACTCTGGGAAATGTTTTACAAGTAAAGAGCTTCGAGAAGACAGCTCAAGCCCGGAGGAGCAGGCTGTCAATTATTGATAGAGCTCATTCATATGTGAAATGGGAGCCCACAAGGACATATTGCCTAGGGAAAGTCATTATTAATAGGAAAGAAGGCTAGCTTAGCCAGGTCTAAATCACTTTCTTCTACACTAGAAGCTGGTTCTGTCCTACCTACAGCCTCCTTTGGGATAGTACCACACTACAATGTTGTCTGGGGATTGTGGAAGGGTGAGGGCTGCAGGTAGAACGCTGACTCTCAAACCCTGAAAGACTTCCTGCACACTTATCAATACAAGAAAGAGTCATTCATTGGTTCAATCGATGTAGAGATCCGGATATGTTCTTATGAAATATTGGTGTAGCATAGCCTATACCTCCTTCGGCTTCAATCTGGACACCGTTCAGTTTCTGACAATGTCGCTCTCATCGACCTTTTATTCTTTGGCACTTCAGTACTTCACGCGCGCAACTCCAATCAGCTCGAATTCTAAAAAAGGTGATTCCTGAGAAGACTCGGCATGCACATATCTATCAGTTGGCCAGATATGTTTGCGTCCTTATGTCTGCCTCGTTGAAAGCGAGCTTTCTTTTGGTCCATTGGTTCGACGTACATAGGGCGTTTAGACTTGGAGGGACATCACGGGGTAAGAATATTAATCGAGAAATCGGCGGTATTCATTAATATCGGCTCGTGGAGTTGGGATTGATACGTGGGAAATTGCTTTTGAACGTAGATTATTCGAACTTTAGGTGAGAGATTAGTGACAATGTAGGCGGCTTATGAGTTCCAACTTTTTGTTCGAAAAGATGAGTGTCATATGGAAGCTGTGTGCTAGTGATTCACTGACTTTAGTAATAGCTGTGGTGATACGGAATAGAAATACAGCAAACGGTATAATAAGTGTGGTTGTTACCGCTATAAATGCACAGGATAGAAAGAGATAAGGATTTATCTTAGAGGCACAATTTACGATAAAAATGGTTTCAGAGATTACCCCATAGGATGAACTTGACGTCTCTGCGTATACCTTATCTGACGCTATCAGGTCAGAAAACAGCCTAGTTATGGAGGTGTAAGGGCCCAAAGATTGCACCGTGTGTTCTTCAGACGAGTTACACTGGCACTATAGAAGTTGCACCAATCACGAGGGAATCCTTGTAGGAAATTCAGCCTGCCATGATCCATAGCGACAGTGGAAGGCAGTTCTGTACAGTTATGGCTTGATATAGCCAGCTCTTTGCGCAACTGCAACAACTGAAATGTCGTCTGTATACCCCTCTTATGTAATCGTCATAGTAATCTCGTCCAACCTCTGTTTCTCCTACTTTTAAAGAGCCGTATTTTTCTCAAATTCGGCAAGATCTCTCGCTTTCTTCACTGCCGATGAACTATTCCCGACCTAAACTCCTGCTTTTCGAATGAGAATGGGCACCTCCAAATCATCGTGAACTGTGCCTTTGAATGGCACAAATCCACGTATCGCCCTTGCTGTTGTTAGCGGTATACTGGGGACCCGCTTTTTGGTGGTCTCGCTTAACCTCGTATTATATTCGGCGTCCCTATTCCCTTGGAGCGTCGTCTCAGAGCGAGAGGGATGGGGATCGTTACTCAGATGATGATGATAAGCTGTCCCTCTCGACTTTATTACAAGAAAGGCGGAACCTCCATGTAGTTATGACTCTGCACCTTACTTACATTTTTAGCTTGAGTTCAAGTCCGTATGGTTGCAAGCAGCATTTCATGGAAAACGTCAAAGTCTTTTATTCCGAGTCGGCAAGCGTATCAATTCAATTACAGGATAAATATACTCCTTTGACAGAACTCGTAAGCTTTCTAGGAAACGAAAGTAATTTCTGGAGATAGATGTCAGCCACCTACATAATCCTGCTCCGTATTCGGAATGAGTTGTTGTGGGATTGTTGAATAGGGTTCCTGTTCATTGCCAAAAGGCGAGAAGTTCAGAGGGTTGCCACACTGTCGGAAGAAAAACTTGGTGTGGGAATTTTTGTTGCTGGCACTTTTTCCTACACGGCTTCAGGAGAAAAAACATCATTCGAAGATGGTGCTGACAAAGCGAGCTTGTATTTTAATTATCTTTGTTGTTTCTGTAAAAGTGCAGTCGTCCCCGAGTTTTGATTGCCAAGCATTAAAGTGCAATGCTTATATTGGTTAAACATGCATAGAAATTATTCCCTCTACAGTTCATTCATACCTCTCAGAAACATATCCTCCTCTTCGGACCTTGCCCCTTATACACTGTTCTTGAGATAACACGCCTAGGATTATGTACAGCTCACCTCAGTGTCTTGACCCCTTTGTCATGAATGGGATTTCCAAGAAGGGAGAAGTCAAGGTTCGAGATTCTGTACTCGTGGAAGGGAATGAATATGTAAATGCTGTTTTTCACCGTGTACCTTCCACTGGAGTCGAACTCCATCTTCAATCTCCTTTCCTTCTGCTCAGCAGGAGTTCATCGAAAGTATTTCGCTCCATCAGCGTGTATAGATCGTCTTTGACTTTTAGTCTTCCTCTGATGACAAACTTATGAAGTTTCAGCTCTCACCAGCCATTGTGACGTTGGGCCTAGAAGACAACTTTTAGTGGATGCTCGAGTGATATAACTGCCTTCCAACTGAATTGGTTCAAATCCAGGTTTTCCCTCCATAGCAGAGTAGAGGCAATGCCGTTGAGCAGGAAAGGTCCGCTTGTAGTTGCCATCAATGCGTCAGTGTGTCAAGCTGCTAACAGGCCTTTATGCCTGGCCATCTCTGTCGGCATAGCTATGGAGCGATCTAAAAAATGAACAATCTATGTACCTCACTGAGAGAAACTTGTTACACATCCCTCAAATCGTATTCTTCAAGCACAATGAATCTCATTAGCGCTCCTTGAGGCTGGCGTACAGAAAAAGACAAAGAAATTATCATAATTTGCTTCAAACATAGATAATGACAAATTCTTTGACTAGATCGACTCCTTCTCCATAGGTTTACTGCTCTTCAAATTGGAGTTCACCCGTTGAAAGAGCTGGGTGCAGCCGGTCTGGGTAAGCGTCAGCTAGTTGCCTCCTTACATCATACCATCAGGCTTGAATGGAATGAATCAGAGCGCATGCTAGGCTCATCACCTTCTGTCCATTTTTGGAGAATTTGCTGTAGAAATTTGCCCTAGCAGTGACACCTCGTTCTTGAGAAACTTCTCGCAAAGAAAGCGGGAAGTGGAAGTAATGTGGAAGCCCACTGACTGCAGCAAGACTGACTTTTTTTCTTCTATTTTTATTTAATTGTTATGTTGTCAAGAATCTTTTCTTTCTACCTCATTTAGGGAGGGAGCGCACTTCACACGGGTAGGCCCGAATTGTAGGGCTGAGAAGTTGAAGGCGGTGGGGGACTAGTGACTGGTTTCATAAGCTGATTACAATTGAAATTTTTGAAAATTGTAATCAAATGCAGCAGAAGCCTGGAAAATTGAACAGACGCTTTTGACAATTGAATTTTCTGAATTCTTGCTAATGGGGACCACTGATATGGACGACCGAACAAACCTTAGTACCTTACATTGGATCTTTTTCTTTTAAGGTGCACTCCTTGTAGTGGATATAACTTATTTTCTTTTGAAAACAGAATCCACCTTTCAGGGCCACACTCGTTTGCTTTGCAGAACATAATTAGGCACAGTAGTGGAAAATGAATGACCGGTAATGAAGGAGTGGTTGAAGACAAAGCAAACTTTTTATGAGGTAAAGCTAGAAAAGTAGTAACCAATAGACCCATTCGTCTAGCACGACAGATGCTGAGGAACATAGGGTAACTGGGTTAGTGAGCTCGCTCAGTGTTCGCTGTTCGAGTACATGCTTCCGTATTGGGTCGAATCTAGCAAGTCAGTTAAGACGTACCCTATAATGGCTTAAAGAAATATGTAGGGTGGTTTTAAGTCTGTTCTGCAAAACTCTATCGCTCGCTCCCTTCACGATCGCTTCGATGGAAATGCTAACCCGGAACACTTTTCTCAAAACACGATGTGATTTGGTATTCTGACTCATGCATAACTCCTTAGCAACCTGAATAATTTATTTTGTTTTTGCAACAAAAATAAATCACCCAACATAAATAACTGCTATTCGTTTAGCAAGTGTTCCCCTGGGCACAGATGATCAGCTGAAGTTTCCAAATCATGAAAGACATAGTCTCAGAGCGTTGATCGATTTCGTGCCAGGGACCCGACTTCTATTCAAAATCGTAGTGGCCCTCTCAGACAGATCTAGTAGCAATCACCCTAACCCTGGGGGAATAAAAAGCTTGACTGGCTTAGGTGGATATCGATCAGGGATTCGAACCCGTGACCATGTGTGTTTGATAGTGCGCCACTTACTACTATGCTATCTATGTACGCGCATTTTAAGAATTTACTACAAAAAACTATGTACTTCTTCTATTGACTGCCTATAATTTTAATATAATTTAAAGACAGTTTTCATCATCATATTAAGCATGGTATTAACTAGAACGCGTGATCGCTTTAAGTTGTATGTGGGACTGAATACCTACAACTTCCTCACCATTTCCATTATCCCTTCCAAGCAGCGTAAACCATGGAATATGCTAAAAGCTGGTCCGATGAGGTGGCTGGAAGCGTAAGCAGGAGCATGCAGCATGTGTTATCTGAGAAATCATCAGATAGACCTCTACCAGGAGCCAAACTACGTAAATAACGTGAAGGTGGGAAGACTACTGTTTCTCCATAGTCCTTTCCATTCTATATACTCTCCGTGCTGCTCATGGAAGACAGTATACTCGTTGGGAAGATGAAAGGTAGGAGCAGGGTAACCAAGCGCTTGAGTTGGAATAACACGGTGCCCTAATGACAGGGTAAGTAAGTATAAATGTTTTGGATTCCTTGACCCATTGCGATAATTCCCGGATGTTCTGGGTGCTTCTCAAAACAACTGGCTCAGTCATTAACTCATGTTCATTCTCGTTGGCTGCACAACTTTAGTCTCCACTGAACATAATTACCAAAATTAGAGTTATTCGGGCGATTCCGCAGGTTTCACTAAGCGCTTTTTCGTCCTCTTAAGAAGTTCCCCCAATCCAATTTCAAATGAATGCATACGTATGCACAACTTTATACGAGAACCCACTTGAAAACGCTCCTTCTTCAATTTTGACGTTATCTGGTATCATCTCCGAACTTGGCAGGGCCTTCTCGTCACTTTTGGATCATTCCTTTATCACAACCTCCAGCTTCGCTACATTGGTGTCGGCTATGTTTCACTTCACACCCCGTCACTTTTCTTTTTGAGTACTCTGCTCTGCGTTCTAATGCTTCGACATATGACATCATATGAAGGTGGTTTGTGTAGGTGCTCCCTTGCCGTCGCTCTCTGGTTATTATGAAAGACTTCTCTTTGACACGCCACATCATTGTCATTCCACAGTGAACAGTTTCGTGATTCTTTTTCCTCCAAGCAGGTATACCGTCGGATTCCGGTGCTGGTGTAGTTGCAGATCATGATGCTTTACCAAATATCCTTCAGGGATCGAAAATTGGGTTGATATCACTGCAGGTCAACCAAACTTTCCAGCACTCCAAAGTCAAAACGTGATTAGTCTGCTAGGAAAAATCATCGACTTGTACATTTTCTGGCTATTGCAATTTTTTGCAAGGCCACATACGCATTCAGGAAAGCCGCTACGATTCTGAATCGAAATCTCATGCAGTGCGCATCCATAAACGGGATTGATCAAGCCAATAGCGTCAAGACTTTGAGACTTCCACTTCACCAACTAAAAGCTCAATTAGGCCTTCATTATCTCATCAACGCTTTTTTTTCGCGAACATACCGTTTCCATTGTTCTCATCTACAAGCACTGTTCCTCTTTTTTTTCTGGCATTCTCGTATAGAAATTTAATAAGATCAATTCCGTGAACGAACTTGCTACCAACATTTCTGAATACGAGATTACTTTTTGTACCCTTTTCACCTACACACTTTCCGCACCTATACTTTACTTCTTCGAGATCCTGATCATAATTTTTATTTCTCTCTGAAGAACGCTTGAAAATCTACTGCTGCTGCTTTGAAAATGATTTCTCGACAAAATCTCGGAACCTTAGATACCAGCAATTTTCTCAAATATGGAGATTCACTGCTGAGCACGGAACATCTCGTCAAATTCTGTCGAAAGAGTTCGTCCTTCATTGGAGCTGTCATGATACAAAATTAAGGCGAGATTTTGCATCCAACGATTACTTCTAGTTTACAGACAGATGTTTACTTATTTGCTCCCTGAAGTTATCCACCAGCCCGTGAGGCGTGCTTCTTTGCAAAATCCTTCCTCTTAGCGGAAGTTCTTCATTTATTAGATGCTTCAGGAAATCCCATGCAGCAACAATACCAGTAAAACTGCAGTAATCAAATAGCAGTTAATGGGACGTAATGTACATATGAGGGAGCGGTAACAAAACGGCATTGTGTGCCCAACTCGTTATGTGTGGATGGACGGGTGTTGTCATGCAGCTAAGTTACTTTACTCATTCTCATCCCGAGGAACACCAATTTTACGCGATTTCTTTGTCTGGTTGACGAGCTTCTGCTTTTGCTGTTCGTTTTTTTTTAAGAGGAATCGTGAAGCAACGAAGTTCGTCGGTTTCTTCACCAAACAACCAAAACTATTCTTTCCTCGAATAGAACCCACCCACACTGTTTCCTTGATATCGCCAAATCTTTGAATAAACCATAGACTTCTGCGCAACAGTGAATTACTCAGTACGACTCAGATGGATCACCATAGCGATGCTGGTCCTATGGAGAAAAACTATAAAAAAGATGTTGAGAATGTTGAGAAATAGAAGGTCAGGTTAGGGAGACGGGCAGTAGAATCGGTTGGTGTCATCGATTAGGCGCACGCGGCTGTCGCGAACCTTTCGTTTCGCCATCATTACAGCTCTAGTGTTCTTCATACAGCTCAATCGATATGCGATCATTATTTGGGGTATGATTCTACTAAGAATTCTTTTGTTCCTGTATTTCTTGACACTCTGTTACATTCCTTCGCGCGAAGCTTCTCTCTCGCCGCGACGCGACAATCCCGTCTTACTGCACCACACCCGTGAGAAGGGTTCCCTGAGAGCGAAAGCTACATGGACCTTTACACTATCCAAATTCTTCTTATACGAACCTTCGATAGCTTGTGCTTCTTTCACGACAACAGTCATTATAGGAGATGCAGCGATTCTGTAGAATCGGTAGGAGCTGCGTTTGAAGAAAGATAGAACTTCCTGCTTCCTTCTTCATGTTTCTTCCGGGAAGATTTGTCTCTGCCTCATTGACTTACCCTTAATTTTGAACTAACGGCAACTGGCGTTTTCTGGAGATGAAGAGTCCGTTCTCAAAAGAGTGCTGATCAAACACTTGAGCTTGTGCACAACGTTTTTGAGCATCCAAGCACTTATCCCTATCACCTCTGTACAGTACTTCCCTTCTCGTTGTGTTTCATCAAACAAATTTCTACAGCTTACATACAGTAACCTTTCTACAGTCGTTGGAGATTTTTTCAGCCTTCAGTAATGATGTCAGAGAAAGCTGTAGCAGCGCAGAGGCCCACGTCGTCTAGCCATTCTTAAGGGTGGCTGATTTCATTCATGGTAAAAACACGATATGATTCATGCTTCTCGACTCTTCCGACCCAACTCGATTGAATCATTCAAAAAGTATCTACTTGAAATTTCACAGAAGTTCGAATTTTTTTCTGGATTGATTGGAACTTTCTACGAAGTTACCTTTGAAAGACACTGTCCGCTTGTATGAGCATAATATATCCGGCCCCATCTTTTCTGCTTATTTAGCCCTCTAACGAACCCTATGGACTGTTCCTCCATACGCAATGTGCAGCTCCACTCGAGTTCGAGTCTTGAGCTTTTCGACAGCTCCTCTGTTGGAGCTCATCGAAACGTTCCCAGCGCTTGGCCCAAGAATTCCTTAAGGCGATCTCCTATACGCTCCTTTCCAACTCTTCACAGACGTAAACAACAAGATCGAAGATGGCAGTCAATCAGGCACACAGAGCGGGTATCATGAAATTTCCGGGTAAGTTATGCACATGTAAGGGAGTGATGCCCATCTATTGCACATCCGCAGAAAAGTCGGGACCTTCTAAGTGTTCGAAAATCCCGGCAGAGAGTTTCTTTTTCAATTCTCGGCAGAATACTTTGAAGGGTCTAATGGTGTAGGTAATGGCCACCTCTGTGTTTCACAATTTGCGGGACACGGCAATGGTGATTTTCTTTGTGGGGATGGAGTCAATTGTCAAAAACGTCTTCGTTACAGAAAGACGGGAGACGGGCAGTAGGAACGGTTTCGTGCAGTTGATCCACCGCTTGCGGCATTTTGAGCACGATTCTACTGTTAGTTCCTTTGCCCCTGTCTTTCTTACTTGCTGCTGCATTCTGCTACATTCCGTCGCGCGCGGCGTCCCTCTCGCCGCGACGCGACGATTTCGATTCTACTGCACTACACCCCAGAAAGACAGAGTACGGCGTAGGTAAGTGTGCCAAAAAAACCTCAGTCCATTAACATGGACGAGCACAAAGCCTCGAATGATTTCGGCAGAAAGCTACACTGAAAGTACCATTTTCGAGCTCATCAAATTATGCAAATGTTAGTATCTTAGATGTAAACATGTTGTCAACTGTGCAGCTGCAGCTACAAGAGACTCCTATGATTGCATTGAATATCTGGCGAGTACACAGCAGTGAGATTGTCTACTTTTTGTGTTGACTTGCTCAGCATTTTTTTCATAATATTTAACACTACAGCTCGTACAATTTGAATTTGTTCCAACTTTGGACAAAGAATGTCCTTTGCAATACTTTTCAAGAAATCATGATTACAAGGGTCTTTAAGAATCACCTCCGTTCGGAACATTCTGGAAAAATCCTTACAGCAACATCTTTTCTTTCGAAGGGTAATGACACGAGGTTCGGCGCAGGCAGCAACATTGGCATCAGTCAACCTGCCGTAGATTCCTGGTTAACGATGGGGAGTCTCTGACTACGAAGTACCTTACCAAATTGTGAAATTGGCGAGCTGCAGCGACTTTTCTATGCCACCACCCTCCCTGCATTCATCGTGCTTGGAAATAGGGGCTTTTTTCTAGAGGAGAACCGAGTTCAGCCTATTCAGGCCTTTTTTTTGAGTCTATTTCCATTGAGTTTGTATCTGCAAAATATTCATTTGAAGAAAACGCGAATCCAAATATTGAGACTAAAATGACTGGATTAGATATTGTCTATTCCAGGAACATGGGTTGAATTCTGCCAATCTGCGAGGCCGTTATACGGCGGATTTACAGAGGAAACAAAGCTTTCTGACGAGCTCAAAACCCCCTTCACAATGAGATAATAAAAAGGATGAAGTCGTTAAGCTCTAATTACCCGTTTCTCGAAATATGCATTCGACTTTATTGTTTGAGGGGGTTACGGACGCAATGTTCCAGTCAGTACATTTGCCCTCTCATACGAGTCTCGCTCCATTTAGCGGACCCTGTCCCGCCACAAATGAGTAATCGGACTTCTTGACTGGCCGATATGAATCTGCTTTAAACTGCTTAGGATGGTCAGAAAATGGGTCCTAGAACTTTACAAAATGGCTACATATACATAATTCGAATCGGATTCCACTGCTGACCATGGGCTCTACTCTATCATCCCTATCAACTGTTATCAGTTGCTGTCACCAATCATCCTTGATTCCGTCACTGCTTATCTACCATATTCGATGACCAAGTTGAGCTTTCATTACAAAAGGCGGAGTATCCGGAGGCTTTTGCATACTCGTCCAGCAGTTCTAATCAGTTGCGATAATTTATTCTATTTCATTTCACTATCTAAATATCCATCTCTCCCATTTAACATCAAAGCACCAAGGTTTCAATGTTGGCTCGAAAGAAGGGAGCAGTCTACTAGTTTTTTGCCTATTTTCAGCCCTAACACTTGTTATCAACTTCTATCTATCGTAGTTACAGTGGTATCCAACTAGGTAGGAGGTAACGTATTATAGTAGAAAGTGACACAACATTATCTCGAGAGTCAGGGCTTGAATCCTTACTCGATGCTCGCTAACGCCGACCGATTCTTACATACCTCCCGAGTTAGTTGGTCACAGACTCGTCTGGGAGGATAAACTGACCTGTGTGTTGGCTGACTACTGCCAGTCAATGTATTGGCTACGCTT
Organism: Haemonchus contortus; assembly: GCA_000469685.2. NCBI lineage: Eukaryota > Metazoa > Nematoda > Chromadorea > Rhabditida > Trichostrongylidae > Haemonchus > Haemonchus contortus. The sequence goes on along the minus strand of LS997565.1, from coordinate 19,565,068 downwards.
AAATTCTAAACGGAACTATGGTTCTGGATCGAACAGATGCAGAGGAGCATCCCAAACAGAGGATCAAGGCCGAGGTCCAAACCTTTTACATCGCTGCTAGCTTGAAAAGCAATCTACCAAGGTGTCATTAGTGATGCGACATGTGCAACTGTTCGAAAGGCTCCTGCTTGTCTTTTAATTAGGCTCTCTCAGTTAACGCTTCCTCTACCCATTGTGCGGGTGTGGTGCGATTCACGCGCCGATATAATGAGGTCATCGGACAAAACACGCTAAAACATCATTCTTACCATCATAACGGAAGTTATAAGAACTTATAAGTAGAATAAGTAAAGAAATGACCAACTATGCACGTTTACAGATGAATTGCGTTCATTAGGATCAAAAAAATTAAAGTTATTCTTATTTTGAACGTTTGACTAGTAAATTGTTGACATATGAGGTGAATTCTGAGTCTCGAAGAGGCTTTTTTTGCCATAGTAAAGAGATTTGCTCTATTCATGGTGAAGCCGTGAACTACTGCAAATTTATTTGGTCCATCTCAACAGGAAGGTACTGAAACGGTGCTGCGTGCGCGATGACCTCATTATATTGGCGCGTGAATCGCGCGCCCCCCCCCCCATTGTGCTCAGCTACTCCTTTCAAATTCAAATAAATCAGAGTCAGGGTGAAAGGGGTCAGAAATTACTGATAAAACATACACACGCATGCGGACATCTCGAAATACCATATATCTTGCTTGATCTCATATGGGAGCACTATAGGACCAAAAGTGGGATTTATCGGTTGCATTGTATCGGACTAAAGTGTTTGAAACGTGGGTCATATCCCTGAGTTTCTTCATGTTGCATCCCCAGCACGCCTCGCTGTTGCTTTTTCATGCACTGCTAGACTGCATGATGGCAATCATTTTCGACAGACATTCCAGTGTTCTCATCGTTTTTAAAGACCTAATTATGAGGACGACTTGTGCTAAACGATGTTTTTAGACAGAACTTTCACTATTGCTTGTCCTTTCGTTCCGACCTTATCACCCTTCCAAAAGTCTTCACGATTGCTGGCTCGAATCTTTTAGCATGCACACTATCTTTGAACCCTTTTACGATTTAGCCATTGCTACATTTTATCTTTTATTTTCCTGAAAACCCGGTGTGACGGGAGGATAGCATAGGCTAGAGACAAAAACGATTTCAAGAACTTCCTGTCTGATAAAGTCGCTTGTTCAAAATACTCGAAGGCACAGTTCACGATAAAAATGGCTTGTGAGATATCTTACTAGAGTGAATCTGCGACCACCCCGAATACCATTATACCATATGTGGTGCAATCAGGTTGGAAAGCGGCCTAGATAGGGCGTTATGAAGGCCCAAAGATTGTCCCGTGTGTATGCGCGGACGAGTTTCGACGACATTGTATCCAGAGGCTCCACCATTCCAAGAGAACCTATCTAGGTCGTTCGAACAATTTGTCATGACCCATAGCGACAGTAAAAGGCAGTTCTGTACAGTTCTGGCTTGATGTAGTCAGCTCTTTGCACAATTGCAACAACTGATATCTCGTCCAAATACCCCTTCCATGTCTATTCCGTCGCAGTAATCTCATAGAACCTCAGTTTTCGAAATCGGCGTAATTGGTTCTCTCGCTCACTTCACCACCGATGCACTATTTCTAACCTATACTTCAGGTTTTCGACCTAAGAAGAATACCTCAAAATCATCGTGAACTGCGCGTTCATCAGCTGCGACCGTCTTGGTCATCCTGAAGAGGGACGAGGAGAAATCCCACCAACCGAGATTCTTTTGATCTACGGCACGAATTTACACAAGCCGTACAATCAAACAGCTTAACCAGCCTAATATGAAGGTCTACCTCATTATGACAATTTTCGTGTGAACTGAATATACTGTGATTGCTCATTGAATAGGCAGCATATCTATTCATTTCGGGCTAAGTTGATGTTATAATGGTGCACTCACGGATATATTCATAGTATTGCCAGCAAATACTTAATAATGATCCTTGCCCTGATATGTAGCAGCGTCGAGGATTCTGGATTAAAGGCATACTTCACGATAATTCTGAGGTGTCTTTTTTAGGTCGAAAACTGGAAGTATTGGTTGGGACTAGTGCAATGTGATGGTGAAGGAAGCGAGAAAATTCGCCGATCCTGCGAAAAATGAGCCTTACAAAAGAAGTGGAACTAAAGTCTGTACAAGATTACCATGAAGTGACATGGAAGGGGTGTTTGGACGAGATTTCAGGGGTTACTTTGTGAATGTTGCAGCCTCTACCATGCCGTTGAAACTCGTCCACTTGTGAAGGGTGCAACCTCTACCATGCCGTTGAAACTCGTCCACGCATATAAAGGATAAAATGACGAAGTTTTTGGCGTTAATCAATCTCCTCTGAGGAATGGATCCCCGCACTGGACTTCCATTCAGAATCGTAATGGCGTAATGAGTGCGTGTGTGGCCTATACAATGACTTGCGGTGGCCAGCCGATGTACAAGTCAGTGCTTTAATCCTCCCAGACGAGCCTGGTACCAATCAACCGACCCTGAGGGATGGAAGGCTTGGTTGGCCTAGGCGGGCATTCGGTTCGGACCTCTGACCGTGCATGAGATAGTGCGCCCCTTGCCACTGCACCACCTGTTCACGCATATACACGGAACAAATTTTGAGCCTTCACAACGTCCTAACTAGGCTATTTTCAGATCTGATAGCGCCACATATGGTATTCGAGAAGGCCTCAAATTCTTCTTATTGGGAAATCTCAGAAAAAATTGAGACGTGCCTCCAAACTCCACATAATGACTCTACTGAAAAATGTTTGTGTTGTAACATATTCAAGAGGACAGGGTTGGGTTGATCCTAGAAGTAGATAAGAGGTATGGTCGATGTCAGGCGGCCATACCAACGATTAACCGGGTGAGCTGAAATAAAAAGCGGATTGAAGATGCTTTCTACTGCAGGTAAATTGAGGAATACCCTCAAATCTCTACTTACGATTTGTCCGGTGTGAATGGATGTTTGTGACGGCAGTTTCATTAGCAGTAGTCGAATGCTCAACTCATAGGCGCAGAACCAATACCTGTTGACTGCCATATTCACGATGTCTGACGGAATCGCTATCGTTGGGTGGACTTGCTGTGGGACATCTCTACTCAATGGAGCTGCACATTTGCTGCAATAGAATAAAATGATAAAGTCTTTCGCTGCTGTTTATCCCTAGTTTCAGGGTACGCCTCTCCATTCGACCTCTATTCTGGAATTAGGGCGTTTTCAGTGAGTGTGTGGTCTATAATGACTAGCACCCGCTGAGAGCCGAGTTAGTGCTTTCATCCTTGGAGGCCCAGTAAAAACTATCGGATCCCAAATGGATGAAAGGGCGTGTCGATTTCAGTCTCCATCCCTGGACCATGCGTATGGTAGAGCCATTGCTCATCACAACCACTATATCTACTATGAAATGTGTCATCATTAGAAACGCGATCAAAAGCGCCACGAGGAGATGTACCGGTGATGAAGAACGATTAGAGTAGAGGCGACTAAACTCGTGTAGCGTAGAATTGATGATAGCCAACTACGAAATGAATCTTACCAATGAAAATTACCTCGCGTCGTATCCTCTCACTTTTTTGTTGTGGTGATGGACATCTCCGAAACAACAATAAACGCCTACTGGTTCACAACTGTCTAAAGTGTCTGAAGTGTGTTTGTACATTCTGCATGACGCTAATCTTCGTCTTTGAAGCCGTTTGAGTGAGTAGTTGGCTCACACAGACTCTCGCTAATCAGGCTCACCCTCTCCTTCAGAAATATGGTCTTCTTTCTGGCTGCCAAGCATTCTATGCTGTAGACGGTCGTCGCGACGCTTTTCGAGTGTGGTAGACCTATCGGCTAGATCCAGATTCTGAGCCGCGACGTTTATAGCAAGCTGGAGCTTTTTTCGTATAACGAGAATGCCTGTGATTTGTGGAATTCTTTTATTCTGCCTAAGCATTTTCAAATTTACACAGTTGCTGAAGTTGCAGTTGTAGAGAAGAAATTACGGGAAAATGACGTTTCTGGAGTACAGGGAAGCGGAAGAAAGCACCGGGGCACTCGAAAATGAACGTATAAAGAGGTATTCGAGTTGGTAAGCATCCTAGCTGCAACGGTCATCCGAACCTCAGCATTTTCATGTCCTATCACCCTATTGAAGCATAATCCAAGAAGTTTTTAATTTTTTGTCCCTTTACAAAAGCTGAAAGAGCATATAATGTGTTTGCCTTCCAAATAGTTGAAACTTCTCACACGAGGGTTGCCTTTTATATTTCGGGTTTGGGCAACCCAAGTGTTGCAATCTGACAATTGACAGCTTTATCATAATTTTGACCTTTTTGTGGTTGTACGTACCCAGAAAAACCTAACTTTAAATCTTTATTTAGACCAAAAAATGGAATTAAAGTGTGAACATTTTCGTGCGGTTATTTTTTACAATTTTCGACGTGGATCAACTGAACAACAGTGCACGGTTAAACTTAGTTCAATTTTTGGCTATAAAGCACCAATGTTTATCGATGGTATGGTGAATTCATCCAAGGTCGTAGTTTACTCCAAGACGATTTTCGTGGAGGTCGTCCAATATCAGTTGTTGTTCTGATGCTGTGCGTAAACTAATACTGCAAGATCATCATGTGACCTATCGTGAGATCGGGACAACCTTAGGCATTGAGGGACTAGCATACATTTAGTATTGCATGAGCCCTTGACTGTCAAAAAAAAAACTTTCTTTAAAAAAAACCCTTCACCTTGGCAATGCGCGCTCTCACACGGCTCGAACAACTGCATTTTTAAGCACTCAAAGCATCGATTTGATGAGTAGTCCTTGATATAGCCCTGGCTTTGGCACCGAATGACTTTCTTTTACTCCCGTACGTAAATAAGTGAAGATCAACGTTGTTCGACACCTGAAGAACCGATTGATGCGTCAGAATGCATGTTTTGAAGATACCTCAATCAGAGTGGCAAAAGTGCTTCGACAATTGGTTCGAACCCATGCAAAACTGTATAGATCTTTATACGGAAAATTTTGAAAGGCAGTAAAGCAATTTTCAATGTTTAATATTCAATTTTGTCCTGCAATACCGAAATATAAAAGGCAACCAACGTAGAACAAGGCTATATTTCACGAAAGTTTCTAGGCAGATAGCCCAGGTAGTGTATGACGCCGTTTCGTTCTTAGGCTACGCATTCACACAGGGACCTTAGTGGAAATGAAGGAAATTAGTCACCTCTCACGATCTTAAGGATAAAAATCCTGTTTTCAGTGGTTCATAGTTGATTTATCCAATACATCATGTTGAAGTAGGCCTCACTCCGTTCTGGGGGTGTGGGATTGTGGGAATGGCGATTGAGGACGACTTGAAGATTACTGCGGTCTCTCACGTTATCTCTTTTTCCCTTGTTTGCCGACGACATTCAACGAGCTACCGAATTTGCATAATCACTAGCCACGCAGAGAGCTCCTAGCGTTTATGTTAAATGGAAAGCGTCAACACACTCTTTCCTCGACGTTGGTCTTTGAATTACTAACTTGCAAGTTGATTTTGCCATTCAACAATTTCATTGTCACTAAGTAAGTTCCCCGGGCGGGCTATAGCGGTTTCTTCAGAAACATCGAAAGTCAAAGCTGTGAGCTCTCTTCTGGGCTCAAGTGGTCCTATTTGATCTGGGTGACGTTCTCAGATTGACGTGGAAACGTTTTATTCGTTCAAGAGTATGTTGCATGTTCTAAGTGAAAGGAAGTGCTCCCCTCAGTTAGGAGCACCAAAAATTGATAGAGGCCTCCCGATTAAATCTGGACCATTTCAGCCATAATTCCTGAGGTTTACCTTCAGAACCCGTGAATTCAAGCGATTTTATAACAAATAAACTTCTCTGCTCAGATATTTCACGGAAATTCCGAATAAATCGCCCCGAATCAGTGAAATTTTTCCTAACTCCAGTACTCAGCATGTGGCTGCTAGTTTAGGCAGGTTGTTGCATTTGCTGAAGAAGCCTATAACGTCTTTGCAGAAGTATTGGTTACTGCTCTTGTGCGATGCTCACTTCCTTCCTTTTAAGCCCATTTCACTAAATAAACCCCCTACTTGTGTCTCATTTTTGGCCTTTCAGGTGGTATACAATTCACTAAATGTGGTAAGAGAGTTGATACGAGAAATATAAGCTACCAGAGCCTGGAGGGGCGCTCTTCCTTACTCATGGATAGCGGATCAAGCCGGAGAGCTATGAGCGCTGAGGCTTTCCATTCTCCACTATGAGCGACCAATCGGTGCTAAATAGTCATGGAACATAAAGCACTGGCTTGTATCCACTTACATTGGCCATTGCGATACTATTGTAATTACAGATCAAACTGAAGAAGTTCCAGTACCGCTACAATCCTGACTGAAAGTCGAATTCGTAGTGCATCCTGAAACAGAGTTGATCAACGTATCGGACCTCCACTGGCAACACAGATGCGGGAAACAGTTGTGACCATGAGGAAGGAGGAGCTGGGATGAGCATCTGATCGAGACCGAAACTAAGGCATCTCCTGATGCTCCAGCACAAGCAGTGTCCCAGCTCTGATCATACTCTTTTGCTACTGGATAAGGGGCCCTCGCCTTGCGGAAGCCGCTCAATGCGGTAGGCACTCCTCGAAGAAGCACGTGGTTTGTGGAGAAGACGAGGTAGTTGTCGGGGCTGTCAACTGTTCAAACTGGTAGTTATGTACAGAACAAATCGAAAGCCTCAACTGTCAAAGAACATGCTCTTCAAAAGGAAAATGTAGCAGACCGCAAAGATATGTACTAGCCTCTTGAAACTCAACTGGTGTGTCCTCCTGGGTCTATGTGGCTTGACCGACTTGGCGAAAACCGTCTGACGGCAAAAAAGATCTGCCAGCGAATTAGTTCCAGATACAAGCTATTCCATCCTAGGTATCACTTCAGGGTCTTCGGGGTCTGCTGGGTTCTTCACTTCACTTCCCCTCCCACTCCCATACAAGACGGATTTCTAAAGCCTCGCGAACGTCTGGTGTTCATACAAATTGAGTTTGAACTTTTCGACTTTATACTTTTTGGGAATTGAAACCGATGGTTCGCGGTTAGTGGTCCATGTACTCTACCCAACAACAACTTCATTGGTTCAATTAACGAGCTAGGTCTCGTAAAATCGTCGTAAGCGGAGGCGAGAAATTGCCCTGAATTTAGAATTAGGTCGTGAATTGATGAGTGCAAATTCGGAATTCCACTATTCTGGGAAGTCTCCCGAAAAAAAGGGGAGCCTTCACGGTTTACGCGTTATGCAGTGAAATTCAGCCTGCTTCGAATAAATGATGATTTAGGAAGTTAACATCCTATTCTCAAATCAATGGAGTTGGTACAATAGGAGTGGAATAGTGATTTTACCGAAGTACATACAACCGAGAGACTTTTTACTTTCACTGAAACTTGCTTATTGAGAAGATCTATGTACCACTGGGTGATGTCCACCAAGCCCATGGTCCAGGGGTCCAGTTTTATCACGATATCCGCCTAATTCACAATAAAATCACTGACTTGTACCTTTTGTTAGCCACCGCTGTCCGTGATATAAGCCTCATAGGCATTTAAGAACGTCGGCAAAGGTTGAGTTGAAATCGGTGCGGGGGCGTATCACAAAGACGAAATTGATTACCAATTAGGATTTTCGCCCTTTAACTTTATGTGCTCATTTGCATTGTACTAGCTTACCAAGAACTCGGGGCGGTGGTACGTCCCAGGTCACATGGGGGATTAGTGCAAATATCAAGGTTCTCAAATTACCCATGTCAAAAACCTGATGGGCTTTCGTCGTTGTAATCGCCGTGGTCTCAATAGTAAAGCTCTTTTTTCTGTCTTCACTCGAACTCATTCATCAAGTAGGTTAGGTAGTTGAAGTAGGAGATATCGTGAGGACATCCCTCCCCCAAATGCCGCCAGGTGCCCCAAGTAACGGCTGACTGCTGAGGTAATCAACCCTCCGCGAGGGTTTGCAGTGGCTATTAAACCTCAGAGACCATGTTTTCATCGGTAGGCCGTGCCCTGAAAGTTTCAGAAAAGTCCCTTCGAGGTTACAGTATCCCGAAAGAATGGGACACAGCTGCAGCTGGAAATAGCCGTATGGAAATTGTGTAGGCGGATCACTTCATTCAAATTGACGACCAACTGTGACACCGACGGCACTCTATGCGAAAACACTCTTCGACGAGCTTTCAACTCGACAAACACACTCATTCAACTTCTTTTTTCAACTTTGTACCCAACCTTTTCACGTTTTTTCCCCTGAACCTATTTCTCATGCATTAATATGCTATGAATTGGATAGACTGAGAGGCCGAGGCTGTAACGAACTGCAAAGTGCTTTTGGCCTCATTACCCGCTCTATCGTTGACTCTAATTTTATCTGCGTCATCATTTACTGCTTAATATAGGTCTATTCATCAAGTTCTAGGAACTGTCTGACATCAAGGTGGGGTTTCTATTGGCACCGAGCACTTCCATCATCATCAGATGCCAAATTTGAGGAGTAAGAGGTTGACTTGAAGCTTGATGCATCCCAATCTTTCATTAAAGAGGGAGCACTTCGGCTATTCCGTCAGTGTGAGTGAAAGCTAGCGAATAAGAGCAACTTTAATGGATCTGACAAAAACGTCTGGCTTCTGCCCATCTGCACTTAGAGGCAGCTTGAGATTCTTCTAGAATCTGCCTAGATTCGTTGTTTTCTTCAGTCATATCACTTTCATCATTTTTTCTTACCCCTATTAAAATGTCGTAAATGCTTCTTAAATGTCCTGATTGGTCCCTTAAATGATTTCTAAGTTTAAGCCATATTATGCCATCTCAGTCGTTTTTTGTGTCCTGAGAGGGCCCCTTGGCTCTGTTCGAAAACAAGGGTCGCAAAGACTCTACATGGTTGGCTGATTCTTTTCATTTTTTTGAAGTCGGTGGAGAAAAGTATCGCCACGGCTGCTGTCCTGCTCCCAAAATCCCTCAGATAAGGGAGTTTCTCGATTCATGTGGGAAACAGGTTTTACAACTCGCGGTTTCTCCTCCCAATTGGGCTTCATATGCGTAGCAGAAAGAGCAGGAAACGCATTTTGTCTCACTTAGTTCGACTACTTCCTGCTCCGTTTCTTTTTTTAGCCTGCCAGCGTTATGCACCCAGTAAGAACTCCTCTTAGGACCCTTAGTCGTTGAGCTTAAATATTGATTATTAATAATAATTAAATGCTTATTCTAAAATGCTTTGACATCGTATTGCCCAGGAGCAGCTTTATTGAGTACAAATATTAAGTACAGTGGATGTGTTGAATGTTTTTCACCGACCCTATAAAAAAAAGAGTATGATCTTTTGGCGTTAACCAATCCCGATTGATGCGCCTCGCATTCGATTTCCACTCAGAATCGTGATGGCGTAGTGAATGCGTTCTGGCCCATACTTGTGATGGCGACGTACAAGTCAGTGCTTTCATCCTCCTAGACGGGTATGGTGCCAACTACCCGAATCCGAAGGGATGGAAAGCTTCGTTGGCCTAGGCTAATATCGATCATGCCCTTCGAACCGCTTATCTTGCGTGCGTGATAGTGCGCCACTTGTCACTACACCACTTCTGCTCCTATTTCATATAATTAGGTCAATTAGTTATATAGTGAATCAGAACTCTGTTTGGTTTCTATTTTTGTTTTTTTCGCTAATCAATTTTCGCACTTTTTGCTTGGTACCCTCCCGTTGAGGGACGTCGTGGTGCAGTGCCAGGTGACCACCATAGTACACGGATCAGATTTCTCATTGATATCCCCCATGAAATTTCGCTTTAGAGGTGGTAGAAGGGAAACTGGTATCCGCAAACTTTTCGCCGAAGTGAGTGTCGGGCGTGGACGGGTAATGAGAAACAAATTCCGCCATCCCCACAACCTCTCTACGAGGGTAACTGCTTCCGGCTCGTGCTTGCTTTACTATATTTTGGATGAGTTGAAGATAAGCTGAAGTTTGGTGGGCTGCAGCAGTCCATCCAAACGATTTTTGATTATTCACTATAGTGTGGACCGTTATTTGTCTAAAATTTAGTAAGTTCATAGTTCTACACTCACTGGGAATTCAAAGGCTCGGTTCACGATAAAAGAAGATTGCTGAGTTCTTCCTTCAGGAATACTCAGCGCCCCCCATGGGTGGTAGAAGGGACCCACAATCTCGGCGCTTAGGGCATAGTGGCAGCCACGTTGCTGCCGTAGTTCGCTTTCCCGCCCCTCAATCGGTGTCACGTTAGACGAGTGTCGAGACAATACAGATTGCAACTATTCGTTCTAGGACCCACGCACAGTCAGCTAATCGCCAAGTGATGAGGCGATGGTCTTCTCCGATTCTTTTTTCCTCTGTTTTTTCTTTTTGCTGCCGCGATCCCTTATTTAATTTCCTACTACTAGAGGCTGAAAAAGGTGAGCTGCTTCTGCTGTTACTAGGTTTTTTTGTTTATTTATGTTTATAAGTGAATGAATTTCGGTTAACCATTGTCCGATATTCGCATCAGGACCCACACACGCGCAGTGAACCACACTGTTTAGCTCGTCCGGACGCCCCACTCCTCTTCATTTTTCTTGTTTCATTTTCGTCCAGCCCCTTTTTAACGGTTTTTCGGATTTTTCAACCTTGGAAACACCGATGCACGCAGTTTCTTCACCTCAGTCGCACTAGTTTCAATCTTGTCTTCGATTTTTCATCATAATCTGGATTACCCAAAATTATCGTGAACTATGCCTTTAACCCATTGGCGACCGCGCATTTTTAGCGTGTCTGGCGTGTGGGACCGAGCGCGCTTTTCGCGGGCTGCTGCTGTGGCCCGCTGGCTGGCCACACGGCCTCAATGAATTCAAAATGATTCCTGTGGCCCATGATCGACTTTCTCTTAATCTCGGCATAGCTGAACTTGTCACTTGAGATGTTTTGAGCCCTTCCGAGATTCACAACTTTTATACAGCTTACGTTTCGGCCTCTTCGCCTTCTTCAGAGCCTGAAAGCCGAAAAACAATTTGAGATTGGTCCTCACGTAGGCCTAGACAATACTTAAAACAGTCCTCTAGACTAGTAGACCCCCCTGGACTCGATCAATACAAGAGTGTCACATGGCTTACCTTGAACTCAGAGGCCAACCACTAGGACGACCACCCAAGAACGGAACTTCTGCGTACAATAAGCAACCCATCTCCTCCCTGACCTCACCGTAACTTAAAATTTGCAGAGGTCGAGGAAGGGCGCGAGGTCACGGGTAATGGCCACACACTCTTCCTTTCTATTAATTTGTGGATTCCTAGCTGCAATCCAAAACGCCTCGAGGGTTTTCCGCGCCGGGGTGTCCGCTTCTATTGCCAAGATGGCTACCGAAATTTCGAACTCGCTACCATCATGGCACTCAATTCGATGCATTCCCAAAGGTGTTTGTATGCGAGATCTTTTTAGGCCCTCCAGATGTTCCTTGACTCGCGTACGAAGAGGGCGCCCTGTTTCACCTATATACTCAGCATCGCAGGCCTGGCATCGAATTTGGTAAATGACCCCAACTTTTCATGCAGTCACCCCTTCGATTGAAAGGACACACAATGCAGTCTGGGGTGTCACACAAGCTGTCGTAAAGACGATTTCGGATCAACTTGCGGCTTAGGTTTCCCAGGGTATTTCCACAACCCTGACTTCTTCTTGTAGATCACACCTGGTCACACAGGCTCGAATTGCTCTGCTCATCTCTTCGGAGATGAATGGCAAACAAAGGACTGCCTTATTGACAGATGCTTGTGGGCGAAGTCTGCGATGTGTGAAATGTCCCCCACGTTGTGAATCCTGGTGGAAGCCAAATTTTAAGTTACGGTGAGGTCAGGGAGGAGATGGGTTGCTTATTGTACGCAGAAGTTCCGTTCTTGGGTGGTCGTCCTAGTGGTTGGCCTCTGAGTTCAAGGTAAGCCATGTGACACTCTTGTATTGATCGAGTTCAGGGGGGTCCACTAGTCTAGAGGACTGTTTTAAGTATTGTGTAGGCCTACGTGAGGACCAATCTCAAATTGTTTTTCGGCTTTCAGGCTCTGAAGAAGGCGAAGAGGCCGAAACGTAAGCTGTATAAAAGTTGTGATTCCTGTGGAATCTTTACTTCAAGATACCTCCAATGAGCCCTCCCCCCCCCCTCCCCCTCCAAGAACGACTCATAAATTGGAAAGATCTGAGAGCGGTTGGGAAGAAAGCATGAGAAGATGCACGGGTTGCTACAAGGAACTACGAGAAGGGAAAGGTCGCTCTTATGCCATGAATCATGCAAAAAGTCTCGTCAAGGTGCAGTGCCACAAATACCTTTGTATGGAATGTTTCCTAAATTATCATAAGAAGTGCGTGTAATTTTTTTGTTGAAAGCCTTTGGTTTTGCTCCTTTACCAATGCCCTCAGAAGTAACTTCCTTTTCTCTTATTACTAAAGTCAGATGTAATCGTTTCACGTACCACTGCGTGTCAAGATTCTGTTGTAGGTCATGGACCTGCTCGTTACTTGAAAAGATCAAAAAATCGCAATGAATGTTACGCATGAAAAATAATACTGTGGCCCGTATACGGGCCACGCGGTCGTCAATGGGTTAAAGGCGCTGGCTTGGACATTGACTACCCACCGCAGCAGGTCATTCATTGAATAGGGTATATGCTCATTCACATGCCACTACAATTCGAATGGAAGTCGAATATGTCCCATAAGCTCGGCAAGTATCCCATATCCCATAAGTATACCCGTTCCATAAAAGAGGTCCATCCAAAAGGCTACCTTTAAGGTCTTTATACATCCATTAGTGATTGATTTTGCGAACATCTTTGCAAATCGTAATCCCAACTTTAGATTTTGTCGACAAGCCAGTAAGGTGACTGGCTGGCCTTCGCTGACTCTGTTTCGAAGCCCGCTAGTTGCAGTTCCTCTCTCTCTTCTCTCTCTCTCTCTCTCTCTCTCTCTCTCTCTCTCTCTCTCTCTCTCTCTCTCTCTCTCTCTCTCTCTGTCAAAGGGTCCAGACCAGAGTTCAGGTCGAAACAATCACCACATAGAGTATTGCATGCAGTTCCCCACACTCGGATTGACTTCAGGGTATGGCGCAGTTGAATCGAATTGGTCGAGAGCGACGTCGCCGACGAAGGAGTGTAGCAGAACAAAGCAGCAGTAGCGCAGCGAGAGTATACAGTAACAAAAGAAGTAACACTAAAACCATGCTAGAAATGATAATAGCAAATCGACTGAGCTGTATGAACAACGCTAGAACTGCAATAGCAATGCAACTGGTCCGCGACTGCCGCGTGCGACGAATCGATTGAACCGATTCAACCACCCGTCTCCCGAGCTAAACCACTCTTCGGTCCCCTAAAGCTATCCGTTACACTGCCAAGGTCCCATGCATTTTTTTTCAGGTAATGGTACATGCATTCGACATGTCTTGCCTGATGATATATCCACTATAGCCTGTCAGCTATTCCTCATGTTACTGAAAGTCATAAGGACGGTTAGGACATACGGGGTCTCGGTAGTGTCAGGTATAAAGAGCACGGTGCTCGGAAAGCACAAGCATTCGGAGTCGAGCCGGAGGGTAAAGTTTTGCCCATGGCTCGCCAATCTTATGAGATGTTTGCAAGAGTTTGCGACGAAATATCCACAGTTAACGAAGAACATCAAGTCAAACTGAGCTTCCACGCGTGATAATTCTTTTAAGCTGCGATGATAATCACCAGCTCCATGTTCTAGGCTCAGTTCATAGGCCTACTCTGAGTTGGTAAGGTTTGGCTCCACCGGCGATTTCAATTTGACATACACTGCAAAAAAAGGAACAGTTCGGGGGCGCGATCCATAACTAAATTGAAAAGCGCTTTACTTCGCGCATGTCACAAATACGGGCAGAGGCTGTGTAGTGGCAAGTGGCGCACATCACACACGCATGGTCACGGGTTCGAATCTCGAATCGATGTTTGCCTCGTCCAGGCTGCCTCGACTTAATTGGTACCAGACTTGTCTGGGAGGATACAAAGCACTGGCTTGTCCATCGAGTGGCCACCGCAAGTCAGATTCTGAATAGAAGTCGAAAGCATGGACGCATCCCTCAAACGGGATTGATCAACGCCCCAAGACTTTGTCCAAGACTTTATCCTTCACTCTGGCTGACTCAATTCCAACTTAGTATGGCTGGTAGACGACTTAGGTGCAAATTGAACAAAATTTCTCCACAAAATATTGTCATAACCTTTCAGATTTTCAGTTTGATCCTCAAAATTGTGTAGGATTGTATGGAAATTTGGTTTGTGCTACTCATCAATTCGTGATGTAGTGTTCTATAATAGATAACGGCCATGATAACTGGAGCCAGAGCTTCAGGTCCGGATTCTATTGTAGTCCGATTATGACCATAACCTAACCTTGTCAGCTAACCCTCGTGCCATTGCGCTCCAACCCTTTGTCTCTTACTTATGTGCGAAAGAACTCTGTTACTTTAGCAAATCAAATTTTAATGGTCACAAATCACTTCTTTCGAATTAATTGACCACTTCGGAGGCATCGATTGCATTGTTGCTTTTTTCAAGAGCCGTTCCAATCTTGCACAATCATTTTGTGCTTCCCTAACAATGACGATCTAACATTTTGATTTTTGATGTATGGTGTCAGCCGCAGAGGGAAATGCGCATTGCCTCGAACGAGACTTAAACCTGCAAGGGACCTTCTTGACCCTCTGGACTATACGTCTCAGGACCTTCACAGCACCTGCAGCAATATTCTGCTACTGACTTCGGTTCATTCGTTCCTTTTAATGGTCTTTCGATTCTGTCTCAGTTAGAGCACCCCTCAAATTGTTGACGTTTTCATGGCCTTTCCCCTTATAGGGAGCTGAGCTCTGACGAAGCTAGACACATCTCCTGTTCCAGGTTGAAAGAAGGGAACGAAGGATCGAAAGGGGCATAATAGCAAAGTTTGAAACACTGAGTCCCTTGACTGAGAAATTTACTTTATGGTGACTATCAACTTTCGCTTAGTATGCCTGCATGGCTTATGCTTGAGCCATGACATTCGTTACCAGCGTGCTAAAACTAACCAGTTCGTCTTTCAATTTCAACTACGAACTGTCATGAAAAGATTGCCTGCGAAGGACTAGAACTGGAGCCTGTGTCATCAGTAGCACTCAGACCATACTTTTTTTTATTGCTTTATAGTTGAGTTTTTTCGAATTTCATGAGCATTTTTCCGACCTAAGCCTTCGAGCTTAGATTTTAACAATCAGATCGTTTTCTGCTTCTTGTGCATGCAAATTTTTCGTTTACAACATGGGTTTTTACAGCAGAGACCACCTTCATCAATCACAGTGTTCATTAGTCGTCCCTGTGCCTTCGTGCTTCTTGCGGGTCTCTTTCTTCCTCTTCTTCGGCGCAATCTGACCTCCATTTGTTTCATTGTGCTTACTGTCGCTTGATGTTTTCATTGTGTGTGTGTGTGTCCTTCTTGTTATCGACGATGGATGGCAGTTGACGTCGTTCAAGCACTTTCGCCCTAGGCTCCAGCCTTTCCTTTAAGCTTTATGACATCAATTGCCTTTACATACTCTCTTTGTCACCAGTTCATGGCTTGAAATGCAGTCTAAAGTACCACTGTTCTCTAAAGTGCTGTGATATTTGCTCACAGCAGTCGATGTCTGATTGATGGTCTCAATTGAAATACCTACGTGCATTCAAAACCCATCGGAAATGAGGCTTTCTGCTCATTCAAAATTAATCATCAAACAGTGTGAAGTGATCTAAAATTATGGTAAGATGCTGCTCGATGAACTATCCGCAACAGCACGCACTATGGGACCGTTCTATGCAGCTCTCCACATTTGGATATTTTTAATAGCTACGGGGTCAGAACTTCAAAAAGGGCAGCTGCAAAACGAGCACAGAAGTCACACTTTCCGTGGGGAAACGCTTTGGACTTCTACATCGTAATGCAGAAACGGTAGTACAGACCGAAACCAGGTTCACTGTGTTGGGTACGATCGGTGGTCTGTTGATAAGCCACAGATGGATGTGGCGCGGATCACTCGGATGGGCTGGATCGAATCCTCTTCAGGTCGGTCGGGAATTCCCTTTACCTTTCTGACGGTGAATAGGAAGGAAACATACAGGTTTATTTAAAGGCACAGTTCACGATAAAAATGGTTTTTGAGATTTTCCCAATGTATGAATACGAGACTCTCCCTTATACCATACCTGCCATTCTGAGGTCGAAAAACGTCATGGATAGGGCACATTAAGGGGCAAGAGATTGTACCGTGTGGATGCCACACCCGATAGTGGACGAGTTCCAACGGCTTTGTATAGGCTGCACTATCTCAAGAGACTCCCCTATAGAAAGTACAAACGAATTGTTATAACCCATGGCGACAGCGAAAGGCAGTTACGGACAATTTCAGCGTGATGTAGTCATCTTTTTGAGCGATGGTTAAATCTCGTACAAACACCACTCATATGCCATTACCGTCACGATGATCTCGTACAACTTCCACTTCTACTACTTTTGAAAAACCTTTAAGGAGATGGAATTTCTCGCTTTCTTCGCCACCAATGTACTCCTCTACATCAACACCTCCGCTTTTCAACCTAGAAAGTTTACCTCAAAATTATCGTGAATTGTGCCTTCAAGTGGATCAACAGAATTGTCATGGACCACACCTGCTCACTTTAGCAGGGAATATAAGTTCAGCACACGTTGTTCGCTTCTTTGATTGTAGCTTTCATTTTCATTCACTACCATGAAGTAGAGGACGTTTAGCAACAGATACCAGATGCTCGAAATGGCTTGATCCCGGAAGAGATATCAAATCATGTTCTTTGAGCTTATGATGTTCGAAAAGTGATCTCAGTGATCCAAAAATATTATTCCCGATGGTCTTCGAACCATTGGTGTGAAATGGACTTTTTTCAAGATTTATGCCACTTTCCACCATTGTTCTATTGTTGGTAGCCTATTGACATAATTTTTTCTTGAGCCAGAACCAGCGATTAAAGATGACATTTCGAATTATCTGATTCTCAGTCCCAGTGTGACAAAATCCAACACCTCGATGATTCAAACTCAAAACCAACTGACTGTTGCAACTAGACAGATTGATCGTCACGGAGCTCCTATGAGTTATCTCCCCGTCATTTGTTGAAATTATCCATGCATTCGGAATGAAAAGGCCACATGAATCTCAGAATCCCCTGAGCCTTTCCTACTCCCAAGGACAACCCTTTTTTCTTCTCACACATGATTTAGGGGTCTTCGTTAAGTGTTTGCCCTTAGCTGGCTTCATTAATGTGGCCTTCAGCATTCACAAGGCGGATTTTCCCTAGGGGAAATTTAAGAATCGACGTGGGCATTCAGCTTTCGAGATAGCACTTGGTCATCTTATAGGGATTTTTCAAACTCATCCAAACAAGTAAGCATACTTTGGTCATGACGTGCCCATTGACCTGACCTCTACCGATGCAGAGATCCGCGATTACATCTATAGAATCCCTATTCTCCTTCCTATATAACGAGTCACAGAGACCTATGTACTGTAAAGGGGTTACTAAGAGAATATTTAATTCTGTTAGCGTCTGCCCGCTTGCTTTACCGGAAATTCAGGATCTCTCCCTCTCTATCTGTCGAGTATCTGCACTGGGCAAGGTTCACGATGATTAAGAAGCGTTATTGGTGATTGAATCCAAGAAATAAAATAACAGAGATATCAGGGATGAGGAAGTCGGAGGGTCATTCAATTCCATACATATATTAGTGGCTTGATTGCGCTAGCTCATTAAAATGAACTAGAACGTGGTGGAAAACGAAATTGAAGTGGAATGATGTCTCTCGGATCATGAGTTCCCTGACATTGTGATCCATTACGCGGTAACAGAACCACTTGGTCCACAAGTTATACCATACCGTCACATGCAGCGAAGCTCTCTACTCCACAAACCCCTTGTATTCACGTATATGAGGGCTTTCCATCTTCAAGGATATCGGATCGCTCATTTTTGATTTTTATTGGCGGAAGGTTTGTTTCCGAAGCTCATTGAGAGGAGAAATATACCTTCCTGAAAATTCGAACGGGATGTCTCAACTACTGTAGTAATCGCTGAGTGTGTTGCAGCAGTATTGCTGAACCTCCAACGCAACTTCGTGTACCCGTTCCCATTCTCTATGGAAAAGAGAAGAGTTCAAATCGTTTTAATAAACGAGGCCCACAGTCAAAATTATGGGAAATTCTTCACGGAAATTTGAGATGACTGGAACGTCAGCTCAGTCTATCTCTATGCTTGAAGCACCGTCTGGGATGAGCCCGGACCAAGTCCATGTGTGTGGATGTGTGCATTTACAAGGAGTGTAGTGCCGCTTTTCTGAAATCACAAGGTGTTTTGCGAATTTCATCTGGAGCTCCAGTGGTAGTTTGTTCAGAAACCTAGCTGTATCGTTCGAGCATTCAAATACGAAGTTGAAAAAGATAAATTAATCCCATTAAAGTTATAAGCTTTCAAATGTTGCTTTCCCAACGGTTGGAGACAGCCTTGGCTGAAATACGGCTCATCAGAAGGAAATTGTGGATCTGTTCCTTTCTTTACCTACCAGTCGGGCCGCCCAGCTAACGCCGGGCTTCCCTCCTTTTAATGGGTTCGCCCGGCTACGCCGGGCGCTCACCATGATGCGCAAATAACACTTCGGATTCTACTTTTTCTTTGAAAGCTGTACACCCTCACTATAGCTTCAAATTGTGAGCGATTTTTTCTGTAAGCCATCTTCGCTGTGTCCGAATAGAACATCGCATTGTATCACAAAGGCGATTATTTAAAGAAAAAAGTATTCAGACACTCCATCGCGGCTGAGCCTACTATGTTAGCTACCATCAATGTTCCCAGCCAACTCCTTGTGCCTTCAAGCTTCAACGGTCTGGGTCCGAACTAACAGTATTTATTCACGCCCAGTCCTTTGGGGCGGAGTTTGGTCTTGCAACCTATCATCAGTGTTCCTATCCAGCCTCTTGTATTCCTACTAAGTTTGACCGCTCTAGGTCCATTTTGACATATCTCTATAAGCCCTGCACCCTTGAGGAGTTACGATTTTCCGCTCAAACCCCCCCCATTGTGCGCAGAGTCCGGTCCTGCCACCCATCATAAGTGTTTCAATCCTGCCGCCTGTATTCCTACCAAATTTGAACGCTCTAGGTCCAAGTTCAAGTTTTTCACACAAACCCGCCCCTTGTGGGCGGAGTCCGGTCCTGCCACCCACCATAAGTGTTTCCACCCTACCGCCTGTATTCCTACCAAATTTGAACGCTCTAGGTCCAAGTTTAAGTTTTTCACACAAACCCCGCCCATTGTGGGCGGAGTCCGGTCCTGCCACCCACCATAAGTGTTTCCACCCTGCCCCCCTTACACCTACCAAATTTGAGCTCTCTAGGTCGATGGGGACAGAAGTTATGACTTTCTGCTCAAACATTTATTTTGCACAAACCCCGCCCCCTGTGGGCGGAGTCCGGCCCCACCACCCGCCATTAGTGTTCCTATCCTGCCCCCCTTACACCTACCAAATTTGAACTTTCTAGGTCGACGGGAACCGGAGTTATGAATTTCCGGTCAAACACACAACTACACACACACACACACAGACAGACAAACCAACAGACACACTTAGCGCGTTATATATAGTAGGATAATGTGTTCGAGTAAGCGCCTTATTCAAGATATCATTTGAGTTGTTCACATCGGCAATTGATACTAGTTTACCATTGTTACAAATTTTTTATTTATTATTAGTGGTTTTCTATTTTGTTTGTTATTATCAGTTAATTTATTTCATACGCTATATAAGACAGCGTGAGAAAAATATAAACGCGAAACAAGCGTAAATGAAACTCAACAACAATTCCTAACAAGCACAAAAACCTGTGCTTCTTGACACCTGTGCTTGTAGTATAGTTATATGTAGTATAGTTCTTTTTCTAGTTTAGTTTACTAGTATTTATGGCCATTTATTTGCAGGTAACTTATTTGACTCTCTGGATCTTATCACTGATTCAATATGCATAAGAGAAATTCCTTGGGACTAACGTGCAAAAACGCATTGTTGATGAACCATGAAAAAATTCATGAGGGGAAAAATTTAGCTTTCAAAATTCGCATTTACTCCCTACAGACACACTGGCGCACTCCGTGCGCCCTAAAGGAATTCCTGCTCAAGTCGTGGGAGTTCAAGTAACTTGGATCATTCCCCACTTATCCCAACTCGACTGCGCACATTTACTCAGACTACGCTCATTTTACACATGCCCCACCCCGTGTGGACGGAGTCTGATCATGCCGCTCACCATCTGTGTTCCCATCCTGCCGCGTGTACTCCTACTGAATTGAAATTCTATAGAATTCGAACTCTCTAGGTCCACGGGAGTAGGAGTTATGAATTACTGGTCAAACATTTATTTCGCATGCAAGTTCGCCCCATGTGGGCTGACCTGATCTCGCAACCCACCATAAGTGTTCCATTTCTGCAGCCTGTACTGCTTCCAATTTTGAGCAGTTAGGTCAACGAGAACAGGACTTATGAGCTTCCGGTCGGGAAGACACAAATAAACACAGACCCACACACAACACACATATCACTCACATACACAAACACACACACACAGACAAACCAACAGACACGCTTAGCGCGTTGTATATAGTAGATGCCAAATTTTAGAAAACAATCATACCGTTTTCATATGCGATTGGAGTTACACTTCGAGGGGGATCTGGCTCCGCGATTTTCCCCTACGATGGCCCTGTGACTTTCAGGGAGAGCACATAGGAAACCTTCGTGTCGAGAAGCGACCAGATAATGGTAATAAGGCTTCATAATCGACTCGGGCGACGTACACACCCAAAAGTGGCCATGTTATGACGGCCTAGCTGACAACCTGTCTCATTGCCTCTTCTGTCGTAATTGTTTCGTACACTCCCGTTTTGCTACTTTTATGATGCCTCATGTTCGTCAAACTTCGCTTTTTTCGCGTTTTCTTCGCCATTTTAGCACTATTCTGCATCGTAACTTCCATTACTCCACTTAAGCTAGAAATCTCACAGTTATGCCTTCAAGAGAGAGAGTAAAACTCGTACCAAACATTCTGTCTCGAATAAGTGCAATGACCGTAAATGGCAACCGAAATAAGGCCTCTGCTGTGATTAATATTATACAATGTTATAAAAGCTTGTAAAAGCATTGTACAAAAACCTCGCCGATGGCAAGAGTAGTCTACATGTGCAGCCCAACGAGTTAGAACATTGCCTCTGCGCTTCTGGGGGCAGGACTCCTACGATCAAATCAGCTGCTCCTTCTGGCCTACGCTATCTCTAAGCAAATTTCCACCCTTAACAACTTTTTGAAAAATCAGTTTATCACTCTTGACTTCTAGATCTACTTATTTATTTATTAGATTATTAAGCGGCATTCCCAATTCTGTATATGACAAGTTTCTATTCAAGGTTCTACGGGAATTCTGAAGCCTTTCGGGTCATGAATTGAATCTACCCAGACATTCTACAAAATTCAACATGGTGTAAAAGTCCCCTGAAAGCGTGATTTTGGATGGCGCCATGAGTCCGAGTTCCATGCGCAAATTTATTAATGAATGAGTTCATTGTGAATACAACAACTGTTTGTAAGCTGGTCAGTCTGAAGAAAGCGCTGGTTATTATTTGCTTCTGATTGGGCCGCGTTCTCGACTCCATTCAATTCAGGGGCTCTTAATCATTTGCAGACTTCTACGTACCTCATTTGACATCAGTTCAGCACAAGTAAGCATGCTTTCATGAAATTTTCTCATTCTTTAGGTATAATTCTTTTATGTCTGAAAATTAAACTAGATGGGGTCCACTAAACTTGAACTATAAGAAATATAACCATTCTTCAGAGAAGGCCCCAAATATCGTAGAGGTCTCGTCTTATGACAAAATCACCTTCTCTTCCATCCACCAGCCAGGGGGCAGTGTAGTGGCGAACGGCGCACTATCTTACGTACACGTATGGTTCGAGAGTGATAATGTGTTATCGCACAATAAGATTCAAGCCCTCAAACTTGGGTAATTAAACGTGTATTGTACTAACAAATACAATATAATAGATAAGAGATCAATACAACGGTGGTTAAGGTACATTAACATAAGTGAATATCAAATGAGGTAAAAACATAATAATAATACGTAACAGCTAAAAAAGGGGCGTAGATGCTAATGCTCTCAAGAATCAAACAATAAACAATCTAATGTTAAGAACTAAAATACTAAAAGAAGTAACAAAATGCTTATCTAGTAAAATAATAATCAAGATGCACGAAATGCTCTGAAACATGATGAGGGGGATGAGAATGCTCTGTAAGAGAAGGGAGAGAATAGTGATGCTCTGGGAAACATAGAAGATTAGAAATGCTCTGAAAACATAAAGGAAAAAACAATATGCTTACTGGTCGGGTTGGATGCGACGAATGCTCTGGAAGCTCTGCCACGTACCATGCATGCGCGCTTTCCCACGCAGTCGATAGATCATGGAAGATCACACATTGACCGCGTAGCAGACCATCTTCAGCGTAGAAGTCGTTAACTAAATTAGAGCATGAGGGACAAATAGCATAACAAGGTAAGTAAATACTTACTATTGAGTGATGCTCTCGTGCTCATGCTTCCTCTAGTCACGTCTGTGACACTCCGCCTGACCTTGATATTGTTGGTCAGGTGGTGGTCGGGGACCTATAATACTCCTTGAAGTTGTCCAGTTCGTGCTCGATTTCTTCAACTTCTTTGTAGGCCTCCTGGATCTCTTCCGGCAATGTGCAGAGTGCTTTATTATGCTCTTCCGATCTGCAGTACATACACTGTCTTATTTCGTTTCGACAATGCTCTGTGTTGTGCCGGCTGTCCAAGCACACTTTGCAACGGGCTCGTTTCATTCTGGACTTTACGTTGACATAAGTAGGACAGCTGTCTGAGTAGTGTCGTCCCTTTGCTAGGCAGAAGGAACAAACTAAATATCGTTCCTGAGGTCTCATTGGGTTGTCCTCGCTTATCTTTCGTTCTGGCACACCTTGGTTTTCCATCAAGAACTCTCTGATATCCGCGAGGCGTGTTTCCAGTTCCAGTCTCTTGTGATGTCCGGGATATCTTTGTTGACGTGTGTTTTCATCGTCAGATACATAGGAAGGAGTGTTGATCGAGTCGTCGCGATTCTCGGGTTCCTCATAATCGTAGTCCAAGTCAAGAAGGTCTTCTTCCGGTTCCTCGGAGTTCACTTCCTTTGGTTTCGATCTCTGCTGTTCGTGCTCTGAATGCTTCTTCGTATGCTTTGAATGCTCTCTATGCTCTCGTTCTTCTTGATCGGGTTTGGAACTCGTCGTAATGGTTTTCATTTTTTCGAATTTTTCACATAGAATTTTCATGCTCTCTCTTTGATTGTCCATTTCCGTTTGAATTTCCATATGCTTTATATGGATATCTTTCTTCAAGTCCCTTATCATTTCTTTTATTTGATTGAAGGTAGAAGAATGGTTTTCATTTTCTTCTTGGCGTTTTGCCTCTTCAATTTCATTCTGTACTTGACGTATGAATTGCTCCAGGAATTCGAGTTCTTTTCGGATAAAATCGGCCGTATGGCTTGGCTCCAACAGAACACCTTGCTCATCTTGTCCAAAAAAGGTCTTTCGAGAAAACAGAATCGCTCCCTCAGACAGAATAAGGAGGCCGTATACTTCGTAGGCCATAGACAACTTTTCGGCCGTGCTTCGAATTCTTTCGGCTTCATGTTCCACTTCGAGGCAAATTCTTTCCAGATAACTTCTGTAGAGCGTTGCCTCCCCATTGGCGAAAAAAATTGGTCTTCTTCCTCGAATTTCGGTAAATTCGTCATTTAGGCGATTGTTCCTGACAGTATTGATGACGAATCTCACGAAGCCCCTTATTCTGTGTTGGACGTCTTCCTCTTCTGGGAACTTCGATACTGTCTCTATGCATGCTCGCTTATAACGAATTTCATCGATGAGTTTGCGTTCTTCAGCCTGACGTTTTTTCGTGAAATCGTAATCGTTCCTTGAAGACATTGCTCTAAAATGGAAATGCTTCAAGTCATAGGCGCTAATGGTATGATGCTCACTTTCCTTTGACATGTTTTTGTACATTTTTTCAAATAGTATGTCATTGAAAGTTATGGTAAATGTGCTGTAGGGTGATGATTTCCTGGAAGAGCTTTTCTTACTCCTCCGGGAAACATCTCCCGTTCTAGAAACCATGCACTTAAGAACCTTTCGGTTTTCATGCACTGGTGTGTAGTAAGAAATTGGTTTGATGTTTTGCTGCTTTTCGATTGAAGTCTGTATTTCACAGGCGACTGATAGCACAGTCGACGTTAACTTCGACGCCGTTTTGAGGCCAGGTAGTGTTGGCCATGTTTTACACGGACGAGTAGTTAGGTGATGAAGGTTAGCCTGGAGATGATTGCTTTCCGTGTGGTTGTTTCTTCTTTTTCGATTTGGATACTGCTTATTTGATGGCTGAGGTTCTGCTTGACGTGTCTCGTCCGTCGCAGTTCCATTTTGCTGCAGTTTCTCCCCTTTGTCTGGTATTTCCAAAGGTATAAGTTGGTTTATTGGACGTCGAAGTGTCCTGTAGTTGCAGCGAACCTCCACCTCTCTTATTGCTCCATCACTGCTTGGGATTAATTTGGAGATACGTGCTAGCTTCCATGTGCTTCTCTTTTGGTGTGGTTCACTGAGAAGGACTATTGCTCCTTTACTAACATCCTTGATGCTTCCTCGTTTTTCGTTGATATTTCTTCGATGTTTTTCCCGGAGAGCCGTCAGGTATTGGTTTCTCCATATTTCCCAGAAGCGCTCCGTTACTGCGCAAGATGACCGCAATGCTTTTTGTGCTTGTAGACTTGTTTCTAGGCGTATTTTTTCTGCCGCCGGTAAGTACGGCGGGTCTATGCTGTCATTTTCTGAATCATCATATGGAAGTGTGACATTCATCTTGTTCTGTATGAAGTCGATAGGTCGTAGAGGTGTAATGCTGTCATTGAGGTCACTTTCTTGGTATGTTAGAGGTCTACTATTGAGGCATCCTTCAATCTCGACCAAGGAGGTACATAGTTGCTCTAGTGTCAAGATGCGCTTTCCCGTCGCCTTTATCAAGGCCTCTTTCACTGACTTAATGAGGCGTTCATAAAAGCCGCCTTTCCACGGTGAGTACGGTGTTATATGCTTCCACTCAATCATCTGGTTGCTCATGTTGCGGGATAGTTCGTCATCCTCAATAACTGCGCCAAGTTCGTTCAAAATTTGACTCCCCAGAATAAATGTTGGTGCATTATCACAAGTTACTGAGTGGGGTCTACCTCGACGAGCTACGAATCGACGAAAGGCGTTAAGAAACTTTTCTGTAGTTCCATCTGTTACAACTTCTAGATGTATAAGGCGTGTAACGCAGCATGTGAATATGCACCCATACACTTCCGTGCGACTTCCTGTTTCCGCGGAAACTGTGATCGGGCCGAAGTAATCTAATCCTATATTTTTGAACGGCCATGACCTTGTTACTCGTTTTTCCGGTAAATCTGTCATTTCCGGATATTTGTAGGGTAGATTGTTCAGCTTCTGACAAGGTACACATGAGCGTATGCACCTTTTCACTTGTTCCCGAAGTCTCGGTATCCAGTACTGTTGTCGTACTTCTACCATAGTGTGCCCGGTATTATTATGATACCTCCCGTGCGCTTCCAGCACTATGAGGCGGGCCAACTCTGTGTTGGGCACGATCAGGATAGGATTCCTTGCCATGCTTGCTAAATCCGACTTATTGAGTCGACCGTATGCTCTCTGCAAGTGCTCCTGGTCTTCCTTTATGTTGAGAGTCTTGAGTAGTTCCTTTTTATAGTTTGAGCGTAGGTGTGCTGCTTGATGGTTTCTTATAAGTACGACATGGGCATCTTTGATTTCTGAAGCTGTTAAGCACCGTCTTCCAGTGGGCTCTTTATTTCCAGGTAGGATACGGTGTAGTTTGCTTCGGGTTGGTTCTCGTATTCGGAAACTGATACTCTTTAGGAACCGAATAACGTAGGCTAGGATCCTCAGAATTTGCGATTTACTGTTGTATCTGGATAAGTCCAAAATATCCACAATTTGAACCTCATCCGTTTTCGTGGCGTTTATTTGTACAGAAGGTGTGAGGCTTTTTTCTTCATCTTTTATGAGGTCTTCATCCTTTTCTTGTTCTGAGACATCTGGGAGACAGAATAAGGTTGATGTAAGTCTATCTCTCAAGATGCTTTGTGGATATCCGCTCCACCAACTATGTGATGGGAACTCCTCAGCAGACGTTCCTCGTGTTCCAATATCCGCTGGATTCCACTTTGTGTCAATGTAGCCAAACTTTGCTTCAACTCCCGCTCGAGAAAGAGCCTGTATAATCTGTCGAACTTCTTTTGTTCGATTCTTGATATATGGTCCTGTTTTCTCTCGGTGCGGGTTGTTCCGGAGCCAATTCAACGCTATCTCCGAATCCGTTAGGAACACAATCTTTGAAATGTTCAGTGAGGATTTGATGCTCAGAAACACGTTGAGTGTTAGGCGTGCGCCGATTGCTATTGCGTTCAATTCCATTTTAGGGATTGTGGTTGGATGCTTCATGTCTGACACCTTTGATTTTGCCATGAGAAAACAAGAAGTTTTCTCCGTAGTTAAATAGGTGCATGCTGTCATTGCAATCGCGCTGGCATCAGAATATGTGACCAGTGTATACGATCTTATGCCATCCAGTGTAACCCTCCGTGGCAGCTCCTTGCGGAATTCGGATATGTCTTGCACGATGCAATCCCACTGTTCTTTATGCTTTTCGCTTAGTGGTTGGTCCCAGTCATAGTGGTGTTTCCATAGAAATTGTTGAAAATGCTTCGCTTTGACCAAAAGTGGGATGAACCAACCAAACGGATCGTACACAGACGCAATTTGCTGGGCAATCGTGCGTTTGCTGACGACTTCTTCTCGTTGTAAATTTACGCACAACGAGAACTTATCTGTGATTGAGCTCCATGTTATCCCAAGTACTTTGGGTGTCGTATTTGAAGATCGATCAGGAGCTGATATGGCTCTCATGATGTCGAGGTTGTTGCTTAGAAATGCTCGTAGGTTCATCTTGAGGTCATTGAAAATCGATTTCAAACATCTGTATTTGTGTATGCCTTCCGTTGCTGTATCCGCACTAATGATTAGATTATCCACATAGAGGTTGGATGCGATTTCTGCTGCAAGTTCTTTGTTCTCCACGTAGTTGTCCAGGTGGAAATGGATCGTTGCACTCAAGAGGAATGGTGAAGCATTAATACCGAAGGTTACCCTCCTGAATCTATAGACGGCTAAATTGTCTTCCGTCAACGGCTTCGTTACGTCCTTGATCCATAAGCATCTAGTGAAATCTCTGTCATCTTCATGGAGATGCACCTGGAGAAAGGCCTTCTCAACGTCTGATAATAGGACGAACTTCCCAGTTCGAAAGCGTAGAAGCATGCCATATAGTTTGGGAAGTATGGTAGGCCCTTGATGCACCACGTCATTGAGTGAAGGACAGTTCTTGTAGTGCGCTGACGCATCGAAAACAACTCTGAATTCGGTAGTATCTTTCTGTGGAGTGATAACGGGCTGATGAGGGAGATAGTGTTTCGGTTTCCCAGTGGTATCCTTCGTTTCATCTACTTCCTCTAGGATTCCTTTGCTCAACTGATCTTGAAATACTTCGTGATACTGTTTGAGAATGTTGGGTTCTTCTTCATATTTACGCAATATGCTTTTCAAACGACGTAATACCAGAGCTCTGTTATCTGGTAGATGATCTTGTCGCTCTTTGAATGGAAGCCGAACAACATAGCCGATATCACGTTTTTCGATAGTGCTCTTGAATTTCTCCAGTACTTGCTCATTAATGCGAGCTTTTTCTTCTTTTTCTGGGCCACTGTACTCCTGCTCTAACGCTTGAGTATGCACATTCCAGTGAGTTTCCCAGAGGTCGCTTTCATTCTCTAATTCTACTGTATGCACAGTTGAATTCAAATGTTGCTCAGTGTTCGTACTGTTGAGGCGTTCGCCAGAAACCATGTACCCTAGCCGTGTGGGTACAAGTATAAGCCCTGATGGCATCGTGAAGTGTGGTGCTCCGAACTTTATGAAGTTCCAAAGCTGGTCACATCCGATCAGGATCTGAGGGGGATGGAGGACTCCATGATCTGGAATGCTCAACTTTATATGCTTCTTCTGTATGAACAACAGATCCTCTTTTTGGAGTTTCCCTCCTGTGAAGTTTCTTGTTAGGTTATTGTGCGTAAAGAGCCGCAGCTTATGCTGTTCACCTTCAGAGTCCCATATCTTTAAACACGTATCGGTGCATTGAATCTCCTTTGCGGTTTCTGCACCGAAGGTCCTGAGTTTCATGGTGACTACGCCATGGTTTGCCAGTTGGAGCTCATCAGCCAACTTGGCATCAATAAAACTACGATCGGCACCCGTATCCAGTAGAACCTGGAGTGTGACGAGTTTTTGTGTTCTTGGATGTAAGGTTCGTAGAGTTCCAGTCAAAAGGAATATCTCGCTGTGACTTCCTTCTCTCGATGTGTCTTCAACCCTCATAACTGTGAGGTCAGAAGCTTGATCGTTTTCAACCTGTGTGTTACTTTCTTCACACAGCGCAAAATTTTGCCGAGCTTGCGCTGGCTTCGGTTTCAACTCCCTTTTTCGGTCTGTATTCGACACTGGTGCAGAGGAGGTAGTAGCGTTAGCTTTGAAACATGTCGAAGTGTGATGTTTTTTCCCACACTGCATGCATCCTTTGCTTTTGCATTCGACAAATTTATGCATTTTTGAGCCACAACCAATGCAACGGTTGGTCTTTTTCAAATGCTCTAAACGTGCTTTTGAGGAAGCTATTTTGGTGCAATCTGTCGACCAATGCTCCCTACTATCACAATAGAAACAAAATAGACTTCGAATTTTCTCTTGGGGTTGCGGTTCTATGGCTTCTTGTTTCGGGATCTCCGTATTCCCGAACTTTTTTGGAATCTGCCTTTCAATCTCCTCCTCCTGTTTTATGGCTCGATCGAGAGTGGTCATGAGTTTGTTCAGTGTCCAACTCTCTTTTGGAACTAGTGAAACCTTCTCTTTGAGGGTATTCCTTTGAATATTCTCTGTAAGTTTCGAAAGAATCTTCGACAGAAGCCACGGACTATCAAGGGATTCCCCTTTGCTCACAAGCTGAGCTGGGATAGCAGATAGTTGGTCGTGAAGTTTGCGCTGATCTTTTAACCGCGTGCTCTTGTAGCTCCATTGTTCTAATTGACGATGTAAGCTCGTAATTATTTTCTGGTCGTCCCCATATCTTTCTTTCAGATGGGTTACTGCTAAATTGTAGTTGGCTGCGGTGACTTGGAATCTGGCAATCGATTCCTTCGCTTCGCCCTTCAATGCTCTCAGAAGATAATGGAACTTCTGAAGATCCGACAGCTGAAGGGAATGCACAGTTGTGTTGAATAATTCCCAGAAGCTTTCCCATTCCCAGCTTCTTCCACTGAACACTGGCAGTGGTATTCTTGGAAGTTCCACCGAAGCTGGTAGTTTGCTGTCGTTGGGTTGATTCACTGCTCCATGGATTGATCCGCTGCTCCCCGTTCCCCTTTCCAGACAACTATGGGATGCTAACTGATCTCCAATCACTTCGAGCTTTACAAGCAAGCTTGAGGTTCTTGAAATTGTTTCTGCGTTATTGATGTATTCAGAAATTTTACTTTCTTCGTCATCGTTTAGAGGTTCTTTTAAATTATCAACTGCATCAGTTAAGGCAAAAAGAGCATTTTCGAATGTTGCTTGGAGCGTTTTGATTTCTATTTTTGCAGTTTGAACTTCACTTAAACTAACTTCAAATGCTTTCTGCTCTTCTGAGCTTACTGCATCTGCCCAAGCTGAATGCTTTTCTATGCACTGGCATAATGCTTTACAATGCCTAGTTAACAATGCTTTCCTCGTTCTCAAAGATGTTGTCATCAGTGCTTAGATATTCTTTTGCAAAGTTCAATAAAATGCTTTACGAGGAAATGCTTAAAATTCAATGCTTCAAAGAAATGGGCAGAAAGCAAAAGGAAAACTTGAAAGAAAGCGCAAAGAAACTCGAAAGAAACTTTCGTAACTTAAGCTACTTCAATGCTCTCTTATACTATAGCTATTGAAAAGAGTTAGTTTTCGTGAAGTCGCACCTGTTTTCTGATGCTCCTCGTTTCGTCCAGTCCACTTGATGTTTCTCTTCTGGTGAGGATGCTCTTCAGATTTCGTCGCTCCAGTTGATGCTCTTCTTCAGTTGAAATAATTCGGCCGATGCACCACTTGTGGTATCGCACAATAAGATTCAAGCCCTCAAACTTGGGTAATTAAACGTGTATTGTACTAACAAATACAATATAATAGATAAGAGATCAATACATCGGTGGTTAAGGTACATTAACATAAGTGAATAACAAATGAGGTAAAAACATAATAATAATGCGTAACAGCTAAAAAAGGGGTAGATGCTAATGCTCTCAAGAATCAAACAACAAACAATCTAATGTTAAGAATAAAACACTAAAGGAAGTAACAAAATGCTTATCTAGTAAAATAATAATCAGGATGCACGTAATGCTCTGAAACATGATGAAGGGGGATGAGAATGCTCTGTAAGAGAAGGGAGAGAATAGTGATGCTCTGAGAAACATAGAAGATTAGAAATGCTCTGAAAACATAAAGGAAAAAAGAGTATGCTCACTGGTCGGGTTGGACGCGACGAATGCTCTGGAAGCTCTGCCACGTACCATGCATGCGCGCTTTCCCGCGCAGTCGATAGATCATGGGAGATCACACATTGACCGCGTAGCAGACCATCTTCAGCGTAGAAGTCGTTAACTAAATTAGAGTATGAGGTACAAATAGCATAAACAAGGTAAGTAAATACTTACTATTGAGTAATGCTCTCGTGCTCATGCTTCCTCTAGTCACGTCTGTGACAGATAACCCGTTTTGATTTTGGCTCAAGGAAGCTTTCCATCGCTTCGAGATCAGTTAATTGTAGTAAGACTCGTCCGGGACCATGAAAGCACTGACTGGTACGTCTGAGGGCCATTGCAAGTCATTGTAACGTCACATATGCACACGAAACGTCGCTACGATCTGAATGAAATTCCAGTGTGGGTGGGAGGGTCCGCATCCGAAAAAGACACTGTGCAACGCCAAAATCAAGGATCTTCATGCCGTTCAGTGAATATAAGTGTTACTCTCCGATCGAAGTTTGGCTTCTCCAGTCCCGTTGGACGATTTCTCAACCCTCAAATTCTGAGTACTTCTACTTAAAAGCACCGTTCACAAAAAAGTTAGGGTACCCTTTTTCGACGGGAATTGATAGAACTACTTTAGAATAAAGCGATAACAACGAAAAAAGTGCAAAAAACGATGAACAAAGAGAATTACAAGGGGTCAAAAAAGAGCAGGAAAGGGGGTTGGACGAGTTTCACATTGAAAAAACTGCGGTTAGGGAGTGTTCGTGCGAGAATGCACGAAGGCGACGCAATGTCCGCAATACAGACAACACACCCAAACAGCTGATTTAGACTACAGTCTTGAACCTGGCAAATTGCCAACCAGCTTATCGATTTTTCACCAACATCGCTCCAATGCGAAAGTGGTGAAGGACAATTAGAACACGTAGTCAGCCTAGCGAGGGGCGGAGGCCTAACGTCCCCCACTGTTCTTGCCCTTTTTGTGCCCTATTCAGCCGTTTTCCGACCTCATTCCTGCACAAATGGTATCAGAGGGGGCTTCGAATTCAAACCATGTGCAAATCTCCGAAACCATTTTTTCGTGGACAGTGCCTTTAAGCCCTCAAAAGCGATCATTTTGACGCGTTAACATGGTGACACCGTAACCAAAGGATTTATCTTGCTGAACGATTTGCAACAAACAGATTTATTTTGAAAATCAAATTGGGTGGTCTTCATGTTGTATATCCTCAGAGAAGAGAGCTGCTTTTTTTTTTCTTCTATCTGATTAGGTTGGAACGTTCCACCACTTCCGTGTCGTTGGGTGGAGCTCTAACGCTGTATGGTAATGTCAAATAGACCCATTTTGTGGACGAATTGGTTTTCATTGACTGTGCGAAGAGCTTCGCCTCAAGGAAATGGAAAATATACATTGCAGACGGATACATAGGAAGGGCTAGGAAAATGTACACAGTTGAAAAAAAAGAAGCGCGAGAATTTGCCACCAAACGATTGGCAGATTTTAGGATAATCTTTAGATGTAATCCAGAACCGTCAATTCACCGCTATTTTCTCGAGCAGAAAGGAGTGATTGACTTACATCCAGGGCATAAGGATATTGATGAGGGTCATAACATTAGGAATTATGGCTGATGGGCATAGTATTACCAAATAATTTATGACAAAAACTGTGCTCAAATATTGACTGAGACACTCCAGGGGATGATTTGAAGTGCAAGCACTTCAGATTCAAGTAGTCAACTTTTTTATAACTTTGCTTATATTTGAATACTCACTTCAGTCTCGAATGCGCCTAAAGAATTTGCCTTAGTGCACTCTGAAGCTGTTGCTAAACGCTTTCTACGCGGTATTGAGATAATTACCTAGAATAGACCACTTCATGGAAATCCTATTCGATTAGAACGCTGTACGCAAAAGCATGGCCCATCCTTAGATGACGTCTTCTGGAAATTGCAATGGTGCGGCTCTGGGGAGCTGAGTTAAATTCGATAAGCACCTTCAATAAATTTCGACAGTGAACCGACTCCCATTAGCGGCAAAAAAGAACTTGCAGGTTTAAACTAATTGTTCTGAACTAGGATTTACGACGGTAACGTAATTCTCCAGTTGCTGCCGTAAAACTAAACTTCTAAAAAAACTGCATCATCAAGGGAACCCATGTAGGAAGCTACTCGTGAGCAACGGCGGCGGTAGAAGGCAGTTACGGACACTTTGCCTTAATCTATTCAGCTTTTTATGCAATTCCAACATTTGAAATACTCCCTGGATACATCTTTCATGTCCTTTTCGTCATGGTGATCTCGTACAGTTCCTATTGTCACTATTTTTATAAGCATTTCTCGCAGAATCGGTAGATTTTCTCGCTTTAACCACCGTTGCAGTACCCTACACCAATACGATCGCTTTCCGTCTCAAAAACAGTACCTCACAATTATCGTGAACTTTGCCTTCAAAGGATGTCCTAACATGGTTTCATGTATGTGGTGTATGCAAGATATACATTAGGCCTATTCTTGTGTATGGGACTGTGATATACAATACAAAATAAAATGGAGCAGAGCTTCAGGAAAGTTCCGGCATTGTTAGCGTATTCCTAGAAGTGAAGTACGCAACGTCAACCTCAACTTGAGTCTCTTGATTTTGTGAGAGAAAGTTTGACCTACCAATACTTTTCAAGATCCTTTTTTTCGACACCGGTCCCAAGCTTGGCAATCTGTTTCAAAGTAGGGAGCCAAGTGAAGAGGTAACTCTTGCAGGATCACTCAGGGGAATCGTAATATCAGACACCACTTCCTTATAAACAGGACTTTGCGGGAATATGACGGGCTGGTCAGATTAGGAGTAGCCATCGGCGAATCAGCTTGTTCAAGGGCACAGTTCATGATTAGAATTTTTCTGAGATTTCCCCATAGTACGACTCTGAGGGCCGCTCTTGTACCATACTTACCGTTATAAGATTGCAAAACGTCCTGGATAGGGCACAATAAGAGGCCAGAGATTGTATCGTGTGAGTGCTACACCCATAATGGACAAGTTTCGACGACTTCGCAGAGGCAACACTATCTCAGTAGACCTCGTATAGGAAGTTCAAACATCTTGCAATAACCCAAGACACCAGTGAAAAACAGTTTCGGACGTTTTCGGCCTGATGTAGTCATCTCTTTGTGCAATGGGAGCACGTTACATCTCGTCCAAACACCCCTTCCATGCCATTACCGTCACGATGATCTCGTACAACCTCCACTTCCACTACACTCAAAAAGCCTTGAAGTAGGCAGATTCTCTCGCTTTCTTCGCCAAAAATGTACTCTTCTACAACAACTCTTCCACTTATAAGCCTAAGAAGATTATCCCAAAATTATCGTGAATTCTCCCTTTAAGACCGTCACAGGCAAGGATCTTATATCCCAGCATTCGAGTGATTTCCTTGACGTTTCTTTTCCTTGTATTGGAAGTTAGTTATCTTTCATTGTTCATTGTTGCACGTCACTGATGATTAATGTGTTTTTTGTTATTCTATGCACCGCACAAGAGCCCCTGTATAATGAACATTTATTACTACAATTTCGCATCGCACGGAAATAATAAGCTATGATTCCCCTCTGCTCTCCCAGCCATCAAAATAGCCGGATGTAGGCCTCAAAATACAATATGTGTGCTATTATTGTAATAGTGAAAAGTACAGCCTATCATTGATGTTTGAAAGTTGTGATACAACTGAAGAATCGACTGCACATGTGGAGCAAAACATCGTACGTTTTTAGACTGGCTAGTTCAGATTCATGTTTTCAGATTTGGAAACCCCTTACTTCATCATGAAAGGGCCCCAGGCGGTGTGCCGCGCGGGTGATCTAGCTGGGTGTCAGTGAATCTGGGAATCTGAGAACAAACAATTGGGACATATCACTCCTGATCAATTCATCGTCAGAAAGTACCCGTAAACAGATATCAGTATTTATACAACAGTGGCCTAATGCAGTTTAGCCCCACTCTCTTCAGGACAAGACAGATTTCGAAGTTTCAAAGAGTTTCTGGTACAGTAACCATGCCGATGTGTGTGATTATTGTATCACAAGTTCATGAGAACTGCAAAATCTGTCTTGCCGTCCAAGAGGGGATTGTCATGAGGCAGAATACCTGGGATGTACTTTGACGCATCTGTGAAGGGGGTCTTCGGCAAAACTAATAAATTCTGGTTCAGTGGGCCATGTGTTTTCGGAAGGAATTGTCATGAAATGAGTTGAGTTTTCTCAAAGGAATATGATAAATTCGCCAATAATTCTCCGCTAGAAAGGGAAGGTCTCCCAGATCACCGCTTCTATGAGCGGATGGCTCTATGTGAGCTTTTTGTCATAGCCTCCTTCATACTCTCAGATGTCCTTCCTCTTGCTGCCCTCCTCTACTCGTAGCCGAGCGATTTTGGGTCATTTCCCCTTCTGCTATGAATTCAATGGTCTGGTCAGCATAACAAATAGAATTTATTCGTTCTGAGCCGAGCATTCAGCTAGCCGAAACCTGCTGCGAATGCCGAGCAAACAAGCAAGGGGCTTCTATGACTGTTAATATGTTTTGAACTTCACCCGCACAGCCCTGAATCTCTCTTGGCTTTACTATCTCCGCATGCCCTTAAGTGGTTCTGGCTTTCTTGACGTAGATTACAAAAGAAGTCTCGGATTGGGGGAATGTCGAAAGAGGCAATTCTTTTGATAATTCAATTTTCTATCCTTCCAGTTTACTCAATTACAAATAGACATTGTACGGCTTATTTGCACTTATTCGCATTCACAGACACAGCTTCCCATGTCCCCAGTTTAATGTGGACATATGGAGCTTGTGCATAGCCTTTCAAGCACTATCCATGTACTCTTCCTTTTAATAATTCAACGCATTTTTTTGCCCCATTGTGTGATGCCCTTTCCCAGTCATAACATATTGTTGTCCTACAACCTTCACTCACTTTAGGCTGAATTTGATGAATTCATCTCTCCTCCTTTTCATTCTCATTCATTCCAATTCTCTTCCTTTTTTCAGGCCATCCCACTCGCTGACCACCAAGATTGTCGTCTTAACCTCTGATCCTCTCCCTCAATACCTTCTACCCTTGCCATCGTTTTTTCTCCTATTCTGCTAAGGAGGGGCTCTAGAGCTTAAAAAATAGAATGGACTAACTGATCGGTATGGAACCAAAGATGGGTCAATCAACAGTGCCGTACGCGGAAGTGGACATTGTCCCGTATTCACTCTAAACCCTCCGGGTGTTCGCTTTTGGTCATTTGCCCTTGTGTCTCGTATCCTCTCTTCATATCATTTGATGCCGCATGTTGTCATCTGTAGCCATCCCCTATAGTTTACTACCTCGTATGCTTCTTGCTTGGAATTAACGGTCTTCCGTCAGTACACTTCCCCCTCCTTTGCTCTATCACCTATTCTCAATGCAAAAATCTCAATCAATTCAATCCAGGAAATTTGAGTATGTTGTTGAGCTTCGTTTGGTAAGTTGACTGCTGAACTTTCATGTGGAACATACCCACGCCCACCTTGACTGACAAGATCTGCTTTCGCAATGGAAACTACCATCAACAGCTATTCGAACAACTCGATTCATTTTCTTGAACACCAAATTTGGTTGCACCCCGCACTATTTCTCCTTTAGATGTTCTTGCGTTTATAAATCTCAGTAAGATCGACTTTGAATAATGCGTAGATGCCTCCAAGTGGTATTGAGCAGTCCACTACAGAGCCACTTGATGAATCTAGAGAGCTAGAATATTGAGTGACAGCATCCGTCGTTCTGATCAGAGAAACCAGTTGACACCGAAACCAGAATTGATCCGGATTGTCCTTCTTCGTCTTGTTCTTCTTCCTGGCCCTAATCCCGCACCGTCTCAGGGTCCGTTATTCCTGTCAGCCGCCTCCATTACCTATGAGGCTTTGACATGGTTGTGGTGGCTTGGTTTTCTATCAGCCGGCCTGTCAACCTGCCCTGACGCTGCTGTCCGGATTGTCCCTCGAGCGGCTGTGTGGATTTCCCTCTGAACCGTTTCGACAACATGGTACTTACGTATTCGCTTTGTTAGTGATGTAGGTAAGTATAGCTCAGGAGTCGTCCCTTGGGGCATTTTTTCTTTATCGAGTCTTTATCGAGGAAAGCCTACATAAACAGGAGCGTAAAGGAACAATCACTATAAGGACAATGCTAAAATATGATGTTGAGGGAAGTTTGAGGTAATTAACACCCTCGTGGGACACAGTACTGCATAATACCGTGTTTCAAAGACAAACAGAATGCCTAGAAGATTAAAAAACGTCGAGGGTTCGAAGATTCCATAAATGTTCATGTGTCAGGAACCTCAGACCTAGAAAAAATTCACCGTACAGATGGGAATTGTTACTTTGTCCGCTTTTTTTGAGACCCCGTCTTCGTCATTATTTGTATGTCTGGCTTTCAACTTTAACTACCCAACTAGTCCATTTTCATTTCCAATGCCTAACCCAATGAAACTGAAAGCTTGTAGTGACATTTGAGCGGCCTGAACCTTGTAGGACCCGTATAAACCTAAGGGTGTGCCAGTTTAGTAGACCAGATGGGAGCGCCTTGGTGAAGACTTCATCTGATGAACCAATACTTTACTACTAATCAAGTACATACTTACTCCGATTTATACTTGTAATCGAGTTTAGCTATTCCGACAGCACCTGCAGTACCTTCATTATGACCAGCCTCGCAAGAAAAAGACTCTGATCCGTCTGCTATCCATCGAAAATTTTAAGCTCTGAGCGGTGTGGGATGCATCGCAAAATTGTTCTCTAGGACAGGGAAGCAGCTGTCGTCCCGACCGCGGACCGAATAAGGAATTAGCCTAAAAAGCCACCTACACCTCAGCATTCATTCCTTTATGAACCCAGCAGTCATGAGTTTTCTGCAGAATTTCATATCATTCCGCATCCAATTCACTAATGCACGGATAATCTGCGGTTTATGTGGTCTTAAAACGCGGTCGCAATTGCCAGCTACTGATGGATTACATAGACTTTGCTTATTTACTGAAGCAGTTTCTGCTGTTTATCTAAACAAGGTTATTTACATTTTTCCTAAGGCACTTTTAACGACCCCTGCTATGCTCCTTTTCACTCTAATCTTTTTGTCAGACATTCATGAATTTCTTAATTTTGCCGAGTTGCTGGGATTCCGTCTTTATTTCACTAGGATGTACAGAAAGCTAAGGATAAGGTGAAGGAAGAATTGACTGAGCCTCGAACTAATCCCCTCTCTAGGATGCGCCCCTCACTCGGCTTCCATTCAAAATAGTGGTGACGCTTTGAATGCGTATGTGGTCTACTCAGTGACTTGCAGTGGCCGTCCGGTACAAATCGGTGATTCTATCATCTCAACAGATGCAAGGCTTTGTTTTCCTGGACGAGCATCTATTGTCCTAGCAAGCGGTCCCTATCACACATGCACAGTTCTAGGATTCCATCCCCGCACTGTGCTTGTGTGATAGGGCGCCGCCCGCTACGGCACAATTACTGCATTCGGTAGGCCGATACGAAAATCTTCTCCTCCTTTCTTCTCAGCCTTGATTCTAGCTTTGAAACGTAGGAACGGGGCTGTTTAGGACCGCTAAAGAGGCTTCAATCCCCACAATTTCCGATTGGCTTCGGAAATGTTATGCGCATAAGTACAAGTGGGTAACGTCTAAATACAGCAGTTGCAAGGGAGCTTTCGATAGTTTACTACCTCGTCTGCCGCTTATTCAGAATGGTCTTCTGCCATTTCAAAACAAGGCCCTAAAAACTCTTGACTATCACGAAGTTTTTGGCAGATACTTTCCAGATGACCTTTGGAATGATTCGGCAAAAGTTTTTGGGGAATTCGTTTGTGCAAATTACGATGCACTGTAATAGTGAAGGCAATTCCGTCTAAGGGATGCGCCCAGCATTCAACTTTTATTCAGAATCGTGACATACTAACTACGTATGTGGACAATACAATGGCTTCTCTCAAAGCGTCAAGTCAGTGCTTTTCCTTACAGACAAGTCTGACACCAATTAGAGGACCTCACTGAAATAGGAGGTTTGGTCGGCTCAATCGTGTAGACCGACCGGATTCGAACCAATGAGTATGCGTAGGTGATAGCACGCCACCCCCAGTTTACCACCTTCACCCATACAGTAATGATAGCCTACCAAACTCTCCCAGCTCCTACCTCCTGCCTCTTTATCTACAGAATCAGAGGGACGCTATTTTGCACCCACAACACACTGTAAGCAGTTAGTGTACAGGCCATTCTGGTCATCGCTACTCCTATGTTGTCTTTCTATGTACTCGTTATTTTCTTTGTATCCCTGTCATCTTCGAAGCCAATTGTTCGTTTATACTTGCCATAGCGTTCAGTATAACCCGCCAATAGTCGCAAGTATTTATGTTTTTTCGAACTTTCATCGTAGTGCCTCACATACTACGTGGGAGGCGTGGTAGATGTATGTGGGCAGTAAAATTGGCTTAAAGTGACTCACAATCAGTCAGCAAGGTCCGGTTCTTCATACATAGCTACGCAGGAACTATAACTTGAATCCCAGATTTGAAAGTTTACTGAAAAGGTTCGATAAGTATCGATGTATGGCACTATCGAACCTGTAGATGGTGAACTTGTAGAACCACTGGATCAACAGAAAGAGTTCATTTAGTGATAATCATGTGTTGTAGAAATCCATGGAGACAGGGAGGCTGTCTGTTTCAATTCTACGATTCTTAGTAACTGCATTAGTCTAACCTTTCGATAGGTGGTGTACTCAGGATACAACCCCACCCACTGTTTTTAAATTCATTGGAGGTCTCTTTTAATCCGCTAGTCACTCAATCTTCAAACCCCTCTGTGATTAGTTTTTTTCTTCATCTCCCAGTTTCTGTGTCCTCGTTCTTCCACGATTGCATGGTGATTCTCCTGCCGATGGGGTTGTTGGGTGGAAATTTCATTAGTGGTCTGACGTTTCGACGCGATCGTCTTTTTCAAAGGCCTAAACGTGACCCAAGGTTTAAGAGATGTCCTTTAAACCGCCAAAGGCCTCCTCTCCCTAACGATTCTGATGGAAACGGAAGATCATGCGGAGAAAGACCAACGAGAAAATTAAAAAATAAAAGAATTATCTTATTCATGCTGTTCCGAAGTTACTTTCAAGGAATTACTGGGTTGTAACGAAATGTCAAGCCGAATTTTCAGAAGTTATTTCTTGATTGATACCCATGATCGACCATGAGTGAGCTGTGAAACTCCTCCTTCAACCCAGTACTCGAATGTTCTCTGCATGAGGTATATGTACTTACACGCGTTGTCCTACTTGACTTCAACAACGATATCATTTGACAAGGACACCTTCAAACCATCATTTTTTTATTAATGGCGTCACGGCCCTGGAGCGGTGGCGGCGCTAAGCAGGGAACACCCTTCCATCCATTGTGGAACGACGGTTCACACACTTCAGTGAAAGACATACTTATAGAATCTGACGACATGAGAATCTACGGCTACATGCTCTCTGCTTCTATTCTCTCCGCAGGACTCGATTAGGGAGAATTCCCAACCTTGCTGTGCAACACAGGGGTGTTCACTGAAAAGTTTGTTTATTTGTTGTGGGACTCACAAGGGATGCTACCGTTAAGGCACATCGTCACCTATCACATTCACGTCAGCTTCCTTCAGGTACTTGCCAGTAGCGAGCTATCGCACATGCATGATCCTAGGATAGACTCCCGGGTTGATGCCGCTGAGGGTGACAGAACCCTCCATTTCTCCAGTGCTAGTTAATTGGTAATAGACTAGTTCGGAGAGATGGAAACCCTGACTTGGAATCTTCTGGGTCCAGCAAGTCATCGTATAAACCCATACGCATTCAAATCGGGATTGACACAAGGGAATGGGAAACTTGGTTTTTCTATCTGTACGCTGTCCTTCACACGGAGCAAGTAATTTTTGATTTTCATCTAGGGACTCATTACGATTTAGAGGTTCAGCGAACAGAAGTGAAAACATTGATGGGAAAGTGAGAAAATGGAAGTCTGTGGCTTGTTATTGAGCCTATCGGGATTTCTACGTAGCCACGACACAATCTGGTGTCTGCTGCCGATGTTTTGCCACATATCAGGGAATCCCTTGGTGAAAAAATAGCTGTCTATAATATACTAATAGGCTGTCAATCGCAGACCTCTGGAAGCATTTCACAGCAGTCGTGTTCCTTCACAAGTTTGCCACTGGACCTCCAAATCGATGTAATCTATAATAGAATATTGTCTAGACCTCTTGATGTTTTGTTAACTGCTGTTTTTCCGCTGCAGAACGCGATGCGAAAGTCTCAGAAGGTTGGCGATTTATGGACAAAACATCAGTCTCGGACGGGAATCGAACCCGTACTTGTGCTTTATGGGCCCCGTGTTCTATCCCTTGAACTACTGAAACCCCGTTTGCCCTCACCTTCTTAATAGTTCTCTTGACTAAAATATTTGACTTCTCTTGAAGTTAGCCTCTTTTTTTTTCAAGGATGAAATAATATTGGACCTGAATTGTCTATTTTGCCAGCAGCACATTATGTATTTCATAATATTTTTTTCAGTGCACACTTTGCTCTGAAACTCCAGGTATAAATCTCGGCCTTCGAATTATGAAACAGTTTTTTTTACACTCCCTATGCTTCTGCTCAAGGCTGAGGTGGTGTAGTGGCAAGTTGCGCTCAGCCACATATGCATGGTCATCGGATCGATATCCGCCTATTCCAATCAGGTCTTCCATCCCTCCGAGGTCGGTCAATTAGTGATACATAGACTCGTCTGGGAGAATGAAGGCAGCGACTTGTATATTG
Organism: Haemonchus contortus; assembly: GCA_000469685.2. Taxonomy (NCBI): domain Eukaryota; kingdom Metazoa; phylum Nematoda; class Chromadorea; order Rhabditida; family Trichostrongylidae; genus Haemonchus; species Haemonchus contortus. The sequence goes on along the minus strand of LS997565.1, from coordinate 19,523,314 downwards.
TCTGCCCACCGCAATTTGTATAGGCCACATACGCATCCAATACGCCACTAAGATTGTGAATGGAAGTCGAATGCAGGGCGCATCCTTCAGACAGGATTGATCAACGCCAGAAGACTTTATCTTTTTTATACTACTATTCGGATTTTCGTGAGAATGTAGCAGTCTTTTGTGGTGAAAAGAAATCCGGAGAATGAGTCTTTTTCTTTTGTGAAGTATCTCCATTATTCTTTTTAGCTCCTACGTAACATAAGCCTATATGTAGCAATTACATTACTCCTTGACCTACCCATCATGAGCATTTCAACCTTATAATTATGACCTGTCGGTGACGCTATTTCTTGAGAACTTTGTACATGTATTCATTTGAGTTATGTGAATCTTTTTGAACCATACTGCAACTACCGATGTTCGTTTTTTCCATCTATGACCACAAAAATTTAATCAGTAATTCGTGTCACAGTTCGCCCACACTATTCGTATGACCTTACATCAACTTCCCACTTCTGCAGCTTCTTGAACTGACTTTGTACAATATTCAAATGTATTTCCTCTATGAAGCAGCCTTTTCTCATGCTCCAGTCTATTATGAAACGGAAACGCGAATCTTTTGGCTGTTCCCACTTGTTTCTAAAAATTTTCCATATATAATTTTTCCTTCTGTGTGAGAGTTGTCTAGCGGCAAGTGGCGCACTATAATGCACGCATAGTCACCGATTCAAGTCCCAAATCGATTCCGCCCAGGACATCCAAACCTTTCAGCCCTCCAGGGTTGGGTAGTAGGCACCAAACTCGTCTAGGCAGATAAAAAAAACTATCTTGTACATCGGCTGGTCACCGAAAGTCACTGTATAGGCCACATATGCACTTATAACGCCACTACGATTCTGAGTTGAAGTCACATGCGGGGCGCATCCCTCAGAGCGATTGATTAGCGCCCAAAAAACTCTATCCTTTTGTCCATTCGATTTTTTATAGTGCTTGCTATTTTTGTTTTTTTATATTGATTATTCATTTATGCCAATGATTTTTTCAGCTTATTGGTAGCGCCTCTTCTCTCCTCGTGATCTTTTTTTCGATACGGAATCGATTTTCCTTTAGTCTGTGATAAAGAAAAATTGGCCTGAACCTGAGAGCTGTTGGCATGTTAAACTCATGTGCTCTATCGCGAATGTTGCAGCCTGTACAAGACCCTCGAACGACGTCCTTTTTTTGTTTGCGAAAAACATTTGAGCCCTGATTGCACCCTGACTAGCCCGTTCCTTTGACCCGACAACGTACAAGGGTTTTTTTTTGGGGGGGGGGGGGGGAGCCAGAGATTCATCTTTGTAAGTAATCTCAGAGACCATTTTCATTGTGGGTTATGCCTCTGAGCAAAGAGTGCTTCCTGCTTGATGTATAATGGCAACAGCAATTGATGCTTCCGCCTGGCAGTTAGTGTTGCCATTGTTATTATTGTTGAAAGCTGGTTATGCTGTGCAATAGGGCATGACTGATGTCACTTGACTACTATTAGGTGATGTTTGAGAAGTCATATTTTCTTTGTCTGTTCCGAATTCTGTGCGTCGATAAAAACTACACAGAGCAAATCATGACAGGAACTCGAACTTCTCAAACTGATGTTTTTCCTTTGCAAATTGTTTCTATCATTGAAGCAGTTTTCCAGCTGACGTTTTCGACTTTCAGCTCTATCAATTAGTATGAGAACGAGCCAAGATTTGTTCTTCCATCTCGCATTACAATGCCAGTCTTTTAATGCAAAGGTTTGGCAATCTCTCTGCGCTGAATATGGATTACATTCTAGCCGTCCTGTCCTAAATAAGGACCCCAAACAGAATAATAGGTGGCAGGGTGGGAAAGCTCAGAGAGGCCAGCAAGAAAGCAATAACTGCACTGCCCACTCCTTCTACCATTTTATTCGAACGGCATTGTGACTGTATGGTTCAGTATGGAAGGAGTCTTCGTTCTGTGACTGCTAGGAGAAAACTTTTCCGGAGAGTCTACATCTTATCTGTTTTGAGGGCTTGAGAGGAGTCTCTCCGGAGTGAGAGGCATTGAAGATGCATATTGCTTTGAGAAGTGTACGCATCAGCAGCTTCCTAAATTCGTTCTCCAGCAGCAAAAAAGAAGAGACGGTCTTCCTAAAGGTTTTGATAAAAGAAAACAAGGAAAGAGAATCCACTACAGTTTGGAAGTTACGTTTACGTACCTCCGTAACCGATTGTCTGCCTTTAAACGAATCTTCAAGTGGGTAGCCGGCTGAAACACCATTCGAAGCAAGTTCCTCTACTTCGGTTCTTTCTGACTACCTGATCGGCAACTCCGGCCAAATGTATTGCTACATGGTTGGCCTCAGTGTACCTCTTACATGGTGCATACTTACTTGTTTGGTTGTGAAGGGATGTACGAAATGGAGGTAGTTTGAGTGAATGGTACTGTTGGGTTCTCCATACCGTAGCGTTGAAAAGTACATTCTTTAAAACTAGATTCCGATGGTAAGAAAGAACTCTGACTGTCTGAAGACTTTTCTTCGAAGATTCTTATCTCGGCTACTGAGCAGATTAGATGTTATCCGGTATCCGTCTGTTCAACTGAAAACGGAATGTGCCTATTTCGTTTTCAGTTGAACAGATGGAAAAGAAGCTCCTCATAAAACGGCAGAAGAGGACAGGCCGTCGTCGCAACAACAGTTTTTCCTACTGGGAGGCCCAGTTCATTACTAGATTGATACTGCAGATTATGAATGTGATTGGAAGAAACTCTGACGTTTGACAAGGTGAAGGTGCAGCTGTTACAGAAAAAGTGTGAAAATTGCGCGATAACAGCTCAAAATTTTCGTGACCAGAGAAGGTGAACATAGTCACCGGTTTTTGAGGCAGTTGCCATTTCCACGAACCCTGACAACAAGTCATGCTTTTCCAGGGTACGATCAGTTTCTGTTTCATAATCTGAACATGCGGTCCTATATGTAGTGGTCAATGCCTTGGAACACCCTGGCTTCAGCCGAAGCTTAGGGGCGATGTACGAATCGTTCATCTGGTTTTCTACAACTTAATAAGTTCAAAAACAGGATTTCAGGGAGTTGTTGATGAAACATGCTAACTAATACAATCAGTAATAGTTTCTCGTTCTACCATTCAGTATAGGAGTTAGTATAGTACGCACATCAGTTGAACAATTCTAAGTCGTGGTACTGTTGAAGTTTTGGGTTTTGCCAGACAGTTAGGGTCGGCTGAGGATTGTCTTTTTTCACTAGAATCAATCTCGTGCCAGCACAGACTCCGCTGCACTTATATTGACTGCAATACCACTCTGAAGCCCTCCCTCCTGACCTGGTCTACATAGACCGCATTGAACCTTAGGTCCATCCTACATTTAGCGTACTGATTTCATTAAAGCGAAGTTCTCGATTGAACTTGAGTATAAAAGAGCACTCGCTCTGAGCACTGATGCATCCATCTGGTCGCTTGAGCCCCGATGATCAGCATATGATATCACTAGACTACTTCGTACCATTCATTCAAGCCCTGCACTTTGAACCACGTCACAGTCATGGATCATACAAGTCGCCATCGGGCACCGCTGGGTATCAAAAAGCTTGAAATCTTTTGATAACATCCTGAAGGTAGCCGTCGTTGCGCTCTATAACTCCGCAAAGCTGAGAACTTTCACATCCATAACTTGTGCTTTCTGTTGCAGCTTGTCTGGAAATCTTTGCTACTCTCGGCTATTCTATCGAACAAGCAAGGTAGAAGATGGTTTTATTGGTGCATCTATGTACACGTTCTTCAGTGATGACGTGCAGTGCTAGCCGACATGAACGGGCATAAAGCTAGTCCTCGGTGAACCCTATCCATGTCGTGTATTATTAGGTTGGAAGGAAAGTCCTGCGACACAATGAAGGTCTTCTTCAGATCACTCCTGAAATATTCTAGGCCAATCAATTTTCGGAAATATATTCACCAAAGAGGTCAGCAACCTCCTATTATCCTTTGAGTAAACCACTGATGCCTTTTATCCAGGAGTGGAAAGCTGTGACTCGAAGAAGTGATTGACTGCCGTTTTCAGATCACATTAAGTTACGTTTTTTTCACAACGGTATGCTCAAGAAGGCGGAGCGCATGGTAGGTAAAAGGGGCAGCACTTGTACGACTGTTGAACAACCTAGAGCCAATTGGAATCGTAGAACTTTTGACGCGTGTTTAGAGCGAAATTTCGACGTGCGCTCTCCCTCTGTAGGGACCTGATTTATGGTTTTGATCGTCCTTCTCTAACCCCGCTGGTCGAATTTCGGTGTTCATAGGGGTAACGGATAGCTGTGTCTATCTGGTCTGCGTTTAGCAACCCATAGTGGATGGATCCTCCAACCTCCATTGAATCAAAAAACGACGCTTGCGTGACTTCAAAGGCTAGTATCTCCTCCAGTGAAGCGTTCCAACCGAATGTTGACCGTTGATCGGTGAGCAGTGCCAGCATTGAATAGGTTGCTGATAATTTTAGCCGCTACACCCGCATTTCTCCCTTGGCGTGCTTAGAAGAAGGTGATGGTACGAATCGGGTGTTGTCCATTTATTGAAAGTAATGCTGCTAAAGCCCACACGCGTGCCCTTATTCACTCATGTGTTGATTACCTGAGGAATGTCCTACAAGTTTATCACTCTTGCTACCGTGTTCACAGTGTTGATACAAATTGTTGACGCTTCAAACTATTTGTCGCAGAACTTTCCTTCCAACCTAATACTTTTGTTGGGCTGAGGCATGATCTTTAGCAGTGAGCTCGGCTGTTCATGCCTGTCGGCACTTCCTGGACTTGACATTCCACGTACTTGCTATTGTGGTGGGCAATCGAACGATTTTTTGTGGGCAACAAAGGTTGAGAAATATAGCCCGTTCTTTTCTCGATACCTCTTCATCGTCTGCCTAGCTATACCCGTTGTAGAGCACGGGGGTCTTCAACGGATTCCATTCAACCTGATCCCACTGTAGTTGAAATACTCCATCGTGTTTATCTGCTGCTTGAAGATGGGAAAAACAGCATTGTTTCCTCGCCTATCCTCAGTAGTTACTGTGTTCAGGAA